>KE524543.1:6361-26823 GCA_000441895.2 Anopheles sinensis | reverse complement strand
CGGGTGGCAAATTTTGTTCAACCACTTTAGATTCGGTTTTCTGCAACATGGTGCAAACCTAACGTAGCATACACTGGATCATGGTCACTGGCCAAGGGCGCTGAGAAAGAACCGTTTGTTGGAATGTGATAGCCGAGAAGTAGTGTTGCACTCGTCTCGGAGTCTCGATGTTTGACAGGATGAAATGCATTGATATTGATTGCATTTCTGGAAGGAATAATTGTTGAACATTGCTTGTTCGTAGCACAGGTAGAACGTAAATCTTTTTAGTTAAAAACGTTTCTTATTGGATGGCATGCTTCAGATTCCTGTTTTAATGTATGACCATTCTATGTATAAAGTATGTTTAATATACGAGATTTTAACAATAACGGTTAATCGAGCCCATTTAGATGAGACAAGAAGCATTGAGTTTATTTTATAATTTTACAATTATTAACAGTTTCGTTCATTTTGACTCATCGATCATTTTTTGAATATAGTTTTCGTGAGTGAATATTCGTTTTGCTAAAATTTCACATTTAGCTAAAACAATATGGTACATATTATAATGATGGTTTTCTAAGCCTCGACACAAATCCTCACTAACAAACTCACATCCGATCGTACACAAACAAATAAACAATATAATCAGCTAATTGCCTTCTGGACAGCAGGTCCACAAATTTGCGCAGAAACTACGCCATCGGCAACGGCGTTTAAAGCAAGCTGTGTTCAATCAAGCGCAAACAGAGTTTGAAAGCTTCATTTTACTTTAATTCGGATCGCGCGGGCTGCGGTTTGGGTTAAGCTGCATTATTTGTTATGCATCGATGGAATGCTCTCCGTAATAGAACATTCGATTCCAGGAGATGGTTGAAGGTTCGGGTAATCTAAATGTTAGAACTTGCTTCATATAGTAAGCTTTTCCGTTTTAGAAAAGAAGTTTAAACTTCCATTGTTGCAGTTACCACAGAGCATTGGTTAACTATTCATTTTTTTCACACTAAAGAAAAACGGAACGTGAAAAGCATACGTATTTTAGATTGGAACATCTCGAAAGCATATCATTCTTAGTCTGGTAACTTCTTTATAGTCACATTAAAGACACCCTCGAACACATCAAAGAGCCATAATTTGAATCGTAAAATAGATCAGCTAAAACAACGGTTGGCCGTGCCTTCCGAGAATGATTTTCGCTTGCGTTAATTGGCGTCCTCCGTTGCGTGAAGCGTAACAAATCGCACCGAGATTAGTCCTTCCCGTGTGGCTGATGGCGTTTTATTCCGTGTAGTTGATGGGGTGGAACGGTTTTATTTGGTATACCACGGATCTGGCCACATTCATCGGCGGAGGCGAACGATGGTAGTGAACGAGAATTACCAAAGTTTTATCGATAGTATTGATCTTGGGAATAAGTTCGTGCAAACGAGAGCACCCGATTAAATTTCACTGCGAGGAGTGCCCAGTTTTTCGGTGTATGTGATTCTGTACCAAAACTTACCACCGGCAGCTGTGGACTCTTGGTGTTTCCTGACCGCAAACACCAAATGCCGGGCGTCGTTGCCTTAAGGGAGGAAAAACTTTGTTTACTTGCGTGGCGCAGGTTGGGGCTGGGAACTTATACACACAAAAATAATAAAAGTAAGAATTACGCCATTTTCACCGTGCGTCAATGGAATTATGGATGGCAGATTATAACTTACCCGTGCCGGAAACGATGTAGCGGGAAGGCGACGACGACCGATTTTCGCCCGAAGCTTTTGTTTTATTTTCGGATTACGATTTGATTAATGGTTCGTGCTCACGTGCAAATCTCTCTATTGCTTTTGTTCGATGTTAGTGGGCCGGCGCCGGCTGCCACGTGTGATCATCTGCACGGCACTGGAAGTCTTGTGTAAGAAAATGTAGACGGCGTCATTCCCGCTACCAACCAATTGAACGTTGTTCGCGAACTTCCATACGCTCGCAGTTCACAGCCTTTTCCCGATGAGGGTTGAACGAGTAGAAGGTTGCAAAAGGGTGGTAGGTCGAAGAAAACTTGTGCAGTCAAAATGTAACAACATTAACGCTTTTTCTCCGAGCTTGTTTTCTTTTTTGCTTTTTCCCTTTGAATAGATTATCCATATTTAATGAGTTGGTTATGTTGTTTGCAAAAATGAACTACTTAATTAAATAGCACCTATAGCTTTCGAGTTTCTTGTGTGCTTTTCTCTTGGAGTAGAGGAACAATGTAAACGCGAGAATTGAGCATTATCCTTTATCGTTCGACCTGCCGGTGTACAACGGAACAATCCTCTGGTTTTTGTTTGCGCTTCGTGAATTCTGCTCTGGCGCCTTGCAGAGGACGCTGTGTGGGTTCAGCTGACAGCCTCCTTAAATTCGTATTAGCTGTTATATCAATATGCAAATATACCAACAAAAGTGCACGCGCAAACGTTCACACTCCACCAAACTTAGTGGAGGTGTTAGCCAAACGCTTTGTTCTTGCTATGCAAATGCCACCGTTGAAAGACTTTTTGCTTTCGGTAGGGAATGAACTTCCGCCAATATCCTTCGTTCAACCGTAACGTAATGCCCGAATTCCACAACTAGTATTATAATCGTACCAAAAAGTTTATTGTTATCATCTCGTTAGACAGCGATTCAAAGCGAATGAACAACGATACTAGGCACGTTTAAACACAATTACGCAATCGTGTTATGTTAAATTTGCTTAATATTTTAATTTTTTAATTAATTTTAATATTCAACATTAAAATTCTCTACATTCTTTCATTACGTAATTTTATGTTACAATCCAAACCAGATTTCTGTTAGCGTGAGAATGCGCATATTCCATGAAATATTTCTGGCAAATAATTCATTGCTACTGTAATTTAAGATCGTAAAAATCGTGCCTAAAATTAGTAATATTGTAAATTCAAGCCCCTGAGAAAGATAAATTCTTGGAGTATATTTAGCAAAACTCCGAACCCACCGACAGATTTCCTTGGCACAAAACTTCTTGGTATATCGTATGTCTCATGTAATTGATGGTAATACATTACATATTGTCACACACGCAAAGTTGAGGAAAATGTCCTCACAACGGTGGAAAGCAATGAAAAAAGAAGCAGTTTACGGTAACGACACCGGGATGCTTGCTTTTTACTACACCATGCCAGAAAAACAGCTGCTTCACGCATGACGGCAACTTGGCAACATGGGTCACTTCCGCTTTCTGGCACTACAAACATGAAACGTAAAAAGAACTTCGCGTAATTATTATAACGCTTTAATGAACGGCACTGCATCAGCTCGGAAGCGCAAGAAATTGTGCCGACAAACTTGCCACTGCAAACCATGTTGGAGCCGCAAGCATCCAAAATATGATCATAAAAGCTCTCTAAAGCGCAAAACGCCCCATTCGAGAGTAAGGAGAAAATGAAGAAAAGTGGAACGATGCTGGCATTATAATTCATAACGATGATTATCACAATGATTTGGCGGATGACGATGATGCGCTACAAGAGGTTTTGAAGGAAACTGAAGGATACGGTGCAAGCTGAGAATTTTTGGCGTAGAAAATGTAGATACCGCTGTTCGTTGCACAATGATGACATCAAAAGAACTTTCAGTCAACGTTGGAGTTGTACCATCAGGAAAATATGTAATCGTACATGCATCAGCGATGTTTTGTGTAAGGTATACTTTTGAAGTCAGGAAAAAATTGAATTACACGTCCGAATAGATATTGCTCGAAGCAGTGTACACACATTTTCATTCTCAGCTGTCACTATTATTTTGTGCACATTGAATGACAAACGAAACTTTTTCAAGAATCTTTTCTTTTTTATATATATTTAGACGGCCTTTTTTATAGAATCTTACAGATTCCTGAATAGTTCATATGCGTGGATATAATTTCAGTTAATACCAGGAATAGTTTTCTTCAATAATTTTTGTATATATCAACATTATTTTCCTTGAATATAATATACATTCTCGAATAAGTATGAATTTCAAAAAGAGGAAACTGCGTTTTTTCAGTTGTTGAACAAAATTTAATAGCATAACTCTGTTCGAAAATGTCCACCCCTTTTTAATTAACACGTTTACGGGAGGAATAATGATGTTTTGTCGCTCTTGGTTTTACTACGATACAACGAACTTTCCCATCACCACCTTTGGTCCTTTTTTAAAGCAATTTTTTTCTGTTTTCATTACGGTAAGGTTTTGGAACTACTACGCGCGTAATGAAAAGCAAACATGAAACTAATTCAAGGGGTTTGTGGCAATGGACATACAAACACAAAAACGGTTTGCCCTCTACCAAACAGAACAAGGTGGGATGAGCGTCCTGAGGACGGTACAAATGTGTTTGCTTTACTAAAATGGCCCCGGGATGTGAGTACTAGTGTTATGTGGTAGCCGGCTTCAGACTTCGCAGAGCGTATGAATAGAGGCTTACGGTTTTGTTATTCAGGTTCACAGTCAACCGAACTTCTCTTCATTTGCCATAATTCGCTCGGTGCGCCTATTCATTTGCATTTCTGAAATTTGATGGATATCGAGGCAGATAATTCGGTGGGCGTGATCGGATTGCACTTGTTAGCACTACCCTGTGATCCTGGTGGTTCTGGCAATTCTATTCCGTGGGGGAAAAACTCCTAACTCCCAGCCCAGGGATCATGGAAATAAGATTTGCTATCCTACGTTCACAACTGTACTGTAAGGCAGATGAAAGGATGTTGAATCCTTTAGCTCGTAAACTCCAACGACCCACGCGGGCCTAGTGCGAGTTTTCCCACGACCCTCGTGACCGGCATTTTCAAAGGTTTATAACATATATGCCATGACCTTCTCCCTGCTTCGGTCACGTTGCAGCTGATGAATTTACAATCCCCCTGTGTCGAGGATAATGATCTTGATAAGAGGAAGTCGTGGTCTCATTTCGACTGTACTGTTTAGCTTATATTACCAGTTTTTGTTTTTGCCCTATACTTTTCCTTTTCTTGCCACCAGGCGCTTGTTTTTGTTTCAAATTCCACATGTTCGCACGTGCAGCTACATAAAATGTCACATTTCATGTGGACTGCTCCGTGCCCGGAGTGACCATTCTTGAAATATGATTTTAACCACGGGACTGCGTATCCAGTACAAATGTTGGCCAAGTGGCGTACAAACGCTGATAGTGTTGCAGCGAACCACTGTTGATGATTTATTCGAACTTCTGAGGCTACAGGGAGTTGTTTCTACCATAAGCTAGCTATATTATGCTCGATTAGACCATGCACGTTCATGCTCATTACAAATGCAAGTTTCTTCATGCATTTCCTCTTGCCTTACACGAATATTAAAATGGAAATAAATGAAATTCACCTTTTTTTTTTTCTTTGAATCACAACCGTAATTTTTTACTCAAGTATTTTTCCATCAAAACCATAAAACACAGCTTACTTCTTCAATTTGTACCAAGGGCAATATTTTGAGTTGTACAATATACATAAAAACAAAAATATTTCGAGTTGAATTGAAACCCGCTGCACGAGCTATATATCAACAGTGAGTCAACTTATCCATAAATACTGAGAGACTCGGTTTTTTTATCGCGACTCGGTTTGTTTGCATGTTTACACAAAAACTTAAAAGAAGGTTATCAAACAACAGTGATCGGCAAAATCTTTTATTTATGCTCAATAATTTTATTCAAATCCTAGCAAAAACTTTGTGACCATTTTTCGTATCGTGCTATTCATATAGTTTGTAAATATCGTTTATGAATTAGTAAGAAAACAAACAGTTTAACTTTGAGATAAATATAAAAAATATGTATTGGAAAAAACAGTGACAAGATAAAGTGCTCTGCGTAAAATATTTGACAAGATTTTACGTTTGAAAAACCATATTCTATGTTATGAGTTTCAAGAACAAAAAAAACAAATTTCAATATAATGGGCACTTTATTCTGCCAGTTACTGTATCACTTTGAAACCAGCCGAGCAACCGTTCCTATACAATTTAATAAGATTGGCCGTTCAGTATTGATCGACAGTTTGTTCCGAGAAGTTCTGTATACGCCATGTGTAACGAAATTTGTAAAGAATAGTTCAAAAAATTATATGTTTCTAAAGTAACCCTTTATGGTGATGGAAAATTTGTTGATCATTCGTCTGTTTTGGATACTCTCTGTTTTTCTTATCGGTGAGTAGAATGCAAATTTAAAATAATTTATTGAAATGTCAAAACCAGTTTTAAATTTTCACCCAGTATCATCGCTTCAACGAGAAGTAGACCCAATTGATGAACCTCAAATAAGGTTGGAAACGGAAACCGTTAATTTTCCCTGCGGTCGACACAACAAAACCAAAGGAACTAAGATCCGCTGGTACTACCAACCCAGCTGGAGAGAACCGGCAAAGGTTTGTTTTACGCTAGCCTTTAAAAATTAAAATTAAAATAATCAATCATTGATGTTATTTCATGGAAGGAAATACCCCACATCAGCCATATGAGGAAAAAAATGGAACATTAGTAATTGAATCTGCCTTAACCAGCGATGCTGGCTTGTACAAATGTTCGTGGCTCGACACATCGAACAAAACGGAGTATAAATCATTTTTCTTAGTCATCGTGAGAATCGTGCCCGGGGACCAGGCAACGTTTGTGCCTAACAAAAACTACTCGTCGGGAGAGCTGAAAATTTTCGTGGGAGGAGAATTTAAACTAAAAGTCTATCATCGCCAGTTTGACTTCGACGTGAGCGTAGTGCACGAGAGCAACACATCGTTTTGCGACTTTTTCAACGTCCACGGTCAGTGCCGACAGCATGAGTCCGATCAAGCAGTGTCTTTCTTGATTATGTCGCTGTTGGCGGACGGTGGTGGCAGGTTTATCATACGTGTTAATGTGACTGGCGTTATTCTCACTTATCAGCTCAACATTGTTGTTCGTAGTAATTGTAAGTTCATAAGTATTAACGTTTCGACTTGATTTTTTTTGTGCTAAAGTACATTAATTAAGCATTTGGATGCATTTTATACTTATTCATTAAGATTGTTTTATTTTATCAGCATCGCGAGATTTCACCGAGTATTTCCTGTACGAGATAGGGATAGCATCACTTCTCATCATAGCAGTCGGTTGCTCGCTAGTAAGAAAGTGTCCAGGACCAGTGCAAACCGTAACGGACGATCTAGATGAATTTCTTATTGATGACGACCGACCCCTCATACCACTAGAATACGAGTTCTCCAAAGAAAAGCTGACGATGGGAAACCTGATCGGAGAGGGTACATTTGAATCCGTGTGTAAGGCGCAAGCCGAAAACATCCTTCCACTCGAGCCTTCAACAACCGTCGTGGTGAAAATGGTGAAAAAATCAATTGATGATGCTGTACTACACGTGCTGCTTTCGGACCTCACGGTGCTGATTGAAGTTGGGCACCATTTGAACATTGTTAATTTTTTTGGAGCCGTTACTAGAGACATCAAAAAGAGTAAGTACCTCCGAAAAAATTGAACGCTTCGTTTGATAGGCTTATTTATTTCTCCACAAAAATTTGATACATTTAACAGGGGAGCTGATGACCATCTATGAATTCTGCGAGCACGGTAGCATTGAAAGCTTTTTGCACAACAACGCAGAAGGTTTCGTTGACTGTCATAACGTGGTTAGCTCCGAATCCAAATCGTTACTAAAGTCGAAGGAAAGGCGCACCACAACTGCCAAAGCGAGGACGTTCACCACTAATCACCTCATCTACTGGGCGGCTCAGGTCGCAGATGGCATGGCATATCTGGCATCCAAACACGTGCTCCACGGCGACTTGGCGGCTCGAAACATACTTCTGACCAACAAATACGTGGCTAAAATCAGTGACTTTGGGGTGATGCGAAACGTACAGCTCGGACATTTTTACCGGAAACATAGCACCATCGGTCGTTTCAAGTGGTTGGCCCCCGAAACCGTTACCGATCAAGTATTTAGCACCAAGTCGGACGTTTGGGCCTACGGTGTGCTCCTGTGGGAGCTTTTCTCACTAGGATCGATACCGTACAGTGAAGTTAATGAAGAAAATGTTTTGGTCGCAAGGCTCATCGAGGGCTTTCGTATGGAACGACCGAAATTTTCAGATGACGCAATGTACGGACGCATGCTGCTATGTTGGAACGCGAACCCCAAGTTGAGACCCGCGTTTGAGACACTGTCAGTGGAACTTAAAACCCTTCTTCCGGCAAATATGCGAAACGTAAATTAAGTGACGACGGATTTGTAGATGCACAATTTCTTTTTTTCTAATCGTGCTAACACTTATTTGGCATATCAATCATACCTTATTCTTAGTAATATACAAAACGGTAATTTTATCATCAAAAATTCTGTTCTGAGTCAATTAATAAATTTAATTCAATTTTCTTGAAAAACTTGCAGTGAAAATAAACGCTAAACTTGTTCACTCTATGTTAAAACGATTATATTATATTATATTTGAAAAAAATAGTAGTAACAAATTATGTTTGGTAATTTTCGAAAGAAAAATACATTTTGAACACTATGTGCAATGTTCCCCATATTCCAAGGCCATAAATATGAACTTTCCATCAAAAATATGAATAATAAACAAATTCTCCCGATTAATCCGCCTACCATCTGCCGCCGAAAATTATACTTTCCCAGGTTTTGCGGCCCTTATCGGCCGGCCTCACTCTCTTCTCACCGTTCATTACAGGGCAAAGTTTGCTGCAAGCGTCATAAATTTGGATTCCGATAAATGCGGTGCCTCGTGACCAGCGTTGCCTGATGGAACGTCGAGGCACCGTAGCAGCACGGGAGACGATGGTGAAATATTATGCCGCATGGACCAATCACCTAATGCTATAAAAGTTATGCTCACTTTTCATCAGCTGATAGCATGTTGCCTACTTGCCTGCGTTCGTTTGCGCGGGTAGTAGTAAACTTTATCTGTTTACTTTGAATTTTTTGCAGTGAAGTCGAAAAAAATACGACGTAACTTTACTAGCGCCCATGGTTATCAATGAGTAGAGCGTTTCTTTTTTACTTTACGAGTTTCAAAGTCTGGACTATAAAGAAAAACTTTCGTTAGAATGTAATCTCGATGCATGAAACCTTTTGCCGCTAGTCTAACGCAAGATTCATAAAGCATCGATGTGTATTTGAAATCATCATTGAAAATATCAAAAACCATATTTATCTCAGAAAACCTGCCGAAGCAAATTTGTTCAAGTACGCAAATGAGTAACAAGTTACTCATATCAAATAACAAATTTAATTCGTTCACGAGAGACCTATCAGCAAATCTTTATCTGTTTTCTGTTTTATAATTGGGTAAACATTACATTCAATTTTTTAATACTTCATTGATGATAAAAATGTTAGAGCAAACGTGAACATTTCATGTAGGGATGGCTGGAGTAATATGCATCGGAGAGGCAAATCTCACCCTTTCCAATTTGTTACGAAAAACGCATTTTGGTTGCGAAAAAATAAGTCACTCTGCAAGTCACCCCTCAATAGTTTTCCTTACGGGCTGCGTATTACCCCAGAAACCCCTAACTAATCCAAGAACCCAAAAATAGAAGCAAAAAGCCACTTCTTTAACCAAAATCACTTCTTTAACCAAATACTCCGTCTTGCACAAAAACTGTTGTTTATCAGTCACTGTAATAACAAGTGTTCGCAGTTGATCAAACGGTTCCACACAATGGCATACACGCCTGGGTAAACATCACAAAATTCTATGTTAATGACGTTCCTATGATATTTTTTCCTCTATCAAAGCAAACGGGTGAGTACCTTATGATTCTATTGCTTACCATAAAATCTACTTTCCTTGAGCTGTTAAGAAAATAATCGACCAAATTGTTTGCAGTCCGACCTTGTGTTTTGCGTAACGTATATTGTTGGCAAATTATTATTTAACTTTACACAACAAAATCTCGAGAATTTATCTGTTTTTTATCAAAGAGTTGTAAAATCAATTTAATCAATAACAGTTCTGCAATGCAAAAACCACATACATTTTATAATCCCTTGTATCCGTCTCTAAGACTAAGAACGCCACGAACAAGTTTTCTTCCAAAGGCACCTTATAACTTTTCAACCTCTAGAACGTCATGACTTTTGTCAACAAATTTGTTACCGTCCCGACGCTAGAATCCTCTTTTCAATAAACTATTTCACTAATGATAGGCAATGCAGTTTTGGTTGCCCCTGCTAGGAATGGAACACGGGCATCTAAGCTGAACGTTGTTTTTTCCCCCTACCGTGAAATTCATTAAAAGTTCAACCCACTCTATCCAGCAGCGCTTCGGAAAGTTTGTTCCGAGCGCTCGATGGGGTTTCTTATTATTTCAGGATAACAGAGAATAAAATTAGGGACGAAAGACGCACTCGGCGAACTCTAATTAGCTTTCGTTAGCATTTCTTCTGATGCCGACGCGGGTGGTATGGGATGGCATGGCGCCGGGAGTCTCTTGAGCAGAAGATTGCCAAACAACGGTCTTCCAACCGTCATGCCATGACTGTTCCGAGAAACAGAAGCAGCCACAGAATAGTGGAACAAAAGAGAATGCTGAAGGAAAGCCAAGAACGTCTCGTATAGCCCCGCTGTATGAAACTACTTTTCTAACTAATGATTGCCTCAAACTTCTTACTGTGTTTGGCAGCCGGTCGACTAAGTGAATCTCACTTGACAACACATCCACGGTAATTTTATAGTTGACTTTATCAATTTGGGAATTCATTTCTGTTTTGTTTTTGTTGACGTTTTCTTCCACTCGGTGCTCATTTGAATATATTTTCATTGCATATTATTCTTAATGTCAATGAATCTATTTATTTACTAGTACTTCTCCCACAACCACACAGAACTCGGATCATTTGTAAAGGACGCATGTTTGGATGGAAAGTTCATCCGGAAAAAATACTTTTAAAAATGTCACAATGTTTTGCTTCTCGTTGGTGAAGTGTTTTGCAGTGGATCAATAAATTGATTCACTTGCGCTGTTATTCATACATATAATTGTAATATCTACCGTCAAATGCAAAGGCTTCATTTTAATTAATATAAAAATGACTCTACAAAATTGACCAAATGCCATTTGAGTGCCTGAACCACCCAGTGGTATATTTTCTTATCTACTGGATGGTGATTTTCAAACATTTTTTTCATCCATTGCTCATCCATTTGCTGACCCCTTTGAACATAACGACGCAATAATGGCATGTTGGGACTGAAACAAGCATCCTAAAGTATCTGCTCATATTAATGACCCCTCGCAACCCACACTTGGTCTATCTTTTGGTTAACGGGGCGGATAGAATAAAATTACAATTATTCAACTTGAAAACGGGGGCCCGAAATCTACCACTTCCGGTGCATGCTATTAAATGAAGCGCCAAGCAAGTAGCAAACCGTACTTCCTGTCTACCCGCGCGTCAAGATAAAAACATTTTCGGCAAATCTACCTTAAGCTTTTTCCTGTTGGCTCCGCTTTGGGAGATTCGAAGAGGTCGAGCACTGCCCACGTTCCTTTACGTACCGGTGAGTTTAATTTCGTATTCAAATTGGCCACTTTGTTACTTACCGGATGGGACCTTTTCATTTTGGATTCCCCGCAACGTCCGGACTTTCGCACTGCTGGCGCTCGTGTGACCGATGAAAATTTTCCAACCCATGCCTCGGTTCATTGTTCGAAGAAATTTTTGTAATTATTTCAATGTCGTTTTAATTTTTCCTCTCTTCGTTTTTTCGTTATTGTATTCCACCAACCGACTCTGGGCCTACAAAAAGTGACCCATTATGTGTGTTTCAAGGAAATACCGACCGACATGATCCTTGGGCTACCTTTACAGTTTCCGGTCTATTGTTCACGATTGTGGTTACGTGTTGGGGACGGGTAATCAGAAATTTCGTTTTTTTATAGAAACCTATTGAAGTCTATTTACATTTAAGTAGTTGGAGTATTTGTGAAGCCTGTGTATGCTGAATTTATCTATTTCCTTGGCTTTGTAATCACAAATGTAGCACCAGTAGCAGAGTATAAAATAAATTGAACATAGCTAGTCAAAATTAAGTGTAGATCTGCTGTGATAGCTGTGTATAAAACATGTAAGTTCCCATTCAAATACGAAAAGCACATAATGGACTCTTTTTGATACAAATTTGGTAATTTTTAATTTAGTTTCAATTTTAATCATCATTTAAGTGTTAAATTCAGTTTTGCTAAGAGGCTGCTGAGTTTGCAAATAGAGGTAAAACGAACCGAAAAAAGATTTTATGTACTTCAGTTGATACCAGGGAGAAAAAGCCTGATGCAAAAATTCGAGATCAGCACAAATAATGTTGTTGAAAGTCCTCATTGTTGCTTCCGCTCAAAATCCTTTATAGTACATATTGCATTGGTTTCGAAACCGGGTTCGGAGCCAGAGCAAATCTGAAGCAAAGTGCACATTTTGCTGTCCATTTTAGTGGGCAATAAAAAGCACCCCACAAGCGAATCAGCAATAATATCATGGTGATCCGCTGCGAGACTCCATTTTTGAGGTTTGCTCGATACAAGGACAAGTGAATGTGGCCGAGTATGCAGCAGCAGCGTGGATCCCGGCGCTTGAATAATGCTGAGGAAAGATAAAAAGGCGCTTCCGTTGTCTGTTAAGCCGGGCTTATATCCGCCCGGAGGGGAAAGGCGGGTCAGCCTACAGCCTATCGGCCAACCAAACAGGGAACTATCGTTGGTGTTGGACAAAAACAAAACGGCCATAGCCCCACAAACTCTCCATCGTTAAGCTCACGAAAAGATCCGGCATTATCCGTTGCGTTGTTCGATTTTCGGTAGCATTCTTTTCCGGCTCACTGTAAGTTCTTACTCGTACTGGCTTAGGAACGGGATTGGATTCACTTTAGCTATTTGGAATTTAGCAAAAGTATCTTTTACTTCTGATCATCTGTGGGAATTTGTGTTGAAGCATCCACGTTGACTGTTGATGGCCGTTTGAAGTGAGGTACAGTGTTAATATTGCACAATAAGCTGGACGAATTTGCACGATCCGTTCGGAACGTTTTTCCCTATGAGTGTTATTGGTTGACAACGGTTTTCCGAGAGCAGTTGATGGATGTTACATTCGGAAACCCAAAAAGCCCAATCGTAAAACGGCAATTTCTTCCACAATAAATCTATCCGTCCTCTAGCGATCCCATCTTTTCAACGAGAATAGCGGGATGTAGTATGTTGAACTTTCGGTGTGGAACAAGCTTCTTTGTACGTGATACACTTATCTTTTGATTTACAAACCAGAATGACATTGTTCGAAGCGATTAAATTCGTGACTTTCGAACGTAAAATTTAAACCACTCTCTGGCGAAGTTCATTAATCCAAAATGATAAACCATCTTGGTTGTAATAAATTTGTGCAAAACCTTTAAATAATTTGTCGCTCGCTTGTGGTACTTCTTTCGTTGGTCACACACAGATAGAGGCATCACGAGATCAATGTTCGTGAGACGCAGTCCCTACCAGGGCCGGGAAAGGCCGCAGATTGGTGGCAGCATGATTTGTACTTAATTGAATTTGATACGGTGTTTTAGCAAACAGCAACGTACGAGCCACTTCGCCCGTTTAACGCAAGAAGGACGACACCCGCTTTTCCCCAGGAGCTGTCATCCTCAGAGGGAGATGGTATGTAATCGGTATGTCTGGAGGTCCGAGTGAAGCCGATTCCGTTACGGAGGCAGTGCACGTCCGCAGCACTGGGAGGCTGTTGCAGGAACCATAAAATTGTAATCTAAAATCTAATATATTCTGTAATGAGAATTTGCCCAGGGTAACTCAAGTGGTCACCCTCCAAGTTCTTTCCCCGCCCCTGGGCGGTCCACCAAACCCGATTACAGCAGGTGACGATGTCGGAGTGCCGCAGTGTATCAAATTACCGGATGAGTAGAAAAGCAAATGGCTTAAAATGCTTGGCTGGAAAATTGGAGCGCTAAATTGGATCGTTTGCTCGTTCCTCTTGAACTTTCTGGCCTGTCGACACCGACGAAACTGATGAGTACTAGCGAGGAACCAGGAGGAATTATGAGATTTACTTTAAAAAAATAGTATGTCAGTCAGCTTGCAACGCGGCGGAACTATGCAGTTGGCAACGAAACGGGCATACAACTGGATAAAATGTCTGCAATTGAAAGTGGATTCCAGCCTAGATGGGATGGAATGCGACCAATTAAAATAAAGGAGAGTTCTCAATTGCATTGCAGTGTACATAGTGGAATAGTGAAGATTCAAAGAAGTGGATGGTTTACATCAGGCTAAACACGAAAGGGAGAGCTGCAAATAATATCCAATCAAAAACTTTTAAGTAATAAACCCTTTTCTAAGTCAAAGCTGCGGTTTGCCTTCGAGAATTATTGAGAAATAGAGGTTCAACTATAAAAGTCTTCAATGAATTAGCGGATACTATATTTTGACGGATTATGAAAAAAACATACGGATTATGAAAACGCTAACACGCTAACAAAATGATGTACTGTTCATGAAATAAATTTCAACATAGACACAAATGTAGTCATGTTCAATTCATCTGATCCGAATCCAATTTAATATGCCAATACGAATCATGAAACCGCTTACCAACTGATAGATTAAAGGTTCTCTGGGTTGTAAATGATCAACATTATTGTTTTGGTAATGTTAAGCGAATATTAATTACTTTCACTATCATTCTATCCTACAAACAATTTGAACACATCCAATAAAAAATCGTTTATTCATTTTCACTCCTAAAAACAACCAGCTTTTTTTAAATCCTTTGGTTTTATCCTCTGCCGACCGTCGAGGCTACCCTCGTTTGGGCGCATTTCTAAGCCATGCTGAGCCGTGCCCGGTGACAAATAAGATCGCTTATTCTCGGATAATAAATCGTTTCGGTCAGCCCTTGCTTTATTGCACCTTCGCTGTTTGCAACGGAAAAGCGCTTCCTAGCGGAGCTGCGCCATCGTTGACCTTTTCAGGATCGAAGCGCGTCCGTTCGGCTCGAATGAGTGTTTGAAAAATTTCTTCGTTAAGTTCCGCTCTAACAAGCTTCATTTATCACTTACCAATTTGACCCCCATGCGATCCAGTGGAAGGTCTTTGGTTTTGTTGTTGTATCCTAGGCGGACACACTTTCGTAAGTGGTGTAGTTGGGCCCTGAGTCGAAGCTGATGCGTTTGACGCTCCAGCTGCTAAGCAGTCAATCACATTGACAGGATGATTGTCATCTGTGGTCACTCTATTGGACGATTCGGAGTAGCCGTACGGATGTGCTTCGAGAGCAAATGTAAAACAGCTCGTGAACTTGCGAAACTAACGACAAAGAATCCACACAAAACTTGTATCTGCTTAAACAAGCTCCTAGTGCTATTAGCGATTTCTAGTGTTTCTTCTAGGTCCGCACTTTGGAATGTAGTTGTTATCAATGTTAACTTATATATTCTTTCAGAATTCCTAACCAAGTAATTTGATCCACTACGCTTACGCTGTAGCCTGTGTGTTAATATAAATTTATAAATTATTTATTGTACGACCGAGAATACCGTTTGGTCTTTTTTTGACGCAATGACGCAATCGAATTCGAATCATGAGGTGCAGTGCTGTAGTTGAGACTGAAATGTCGCGGAGGCGGTTATGTTGACCAACCCGTAAGAACCAAATTCCTAAAGTTATGCGTTCAAAAGTTACCATGCTGGTAACAATTCCTTACTTCCTGCTTCTATAGTTGGTTTGTTTACGATCCACTGGATCTGTAAACCAAATAGTGAATAGCTAAAAAATCAATTTTGCAAGGGGTTTGATTTTGCGTAAGTAAGCTCATATGGAAATTCAATATTTCTCATTATACCCAAGAAATTTAAACAAATCACAATTTGTTCCACCGGACGTAATACTGATTAATGATTAGTTGTGTTTACCTCAGATAACATTGCTTATCAACAATATCTACACACATCATAATTGTAAATGTCAACGTCAGTGATAGCACATTGTTTATCGTTATACATTTGCGCTCTGCATTTTGAACATATATTCTATAGAACCATATTTCTGTCCATAAATATTAGTAAATCATTTCTTCAGCCAGTCTTTCATTCTGTACAACTTTCTCTTTCTAAAATAACATACGTTATAATTTGTTAGTTTCACTGGAAAAATATTTATTATATCGTCCGTAAAGCGTTGTAAATAATGGACGGCAACATCCAAAGCGTATTGACTCTATTTCTTTCCTTGATGAATTGAGAAAAAACCTTTGATGTATTGCATAATCAAATAGGTCGTTCCACTAGAAATCGAGCATAAGCTGCTATCTCAAGCTTTGGGCACAATTTACACTATCCTTCACAAACATGGTGTGATTACAATTTAATCGCGAGCAATATATCCACCGTTGAACATTGTCAAACCGGATTCATTGTCTTAAGGGTTTTTCCATACGGCTTACCACTCATGCCACAACTATTCGCGCTGTTGTTTGTGATTGTCGTTTTGCAATTCCTTCTCCCTGCCGGCGGATCGATACTTTTCTCATTTAGAGAAGCACAATCCAACCGAAGCTGGGATACCTTTTTTCTTCTCTCTCTCACTCTACCATCGTGCCACCGTGCTGTAACATTCTGACGACGACTACGACGAAGCTCAGCTCATGAATATTAAAATGGTGAAAAGTAGGACTACTCGCCGTGGAAGCAGAAACAAAACAACACGAAATAACAAAATGTGGGCAGACACTACCCCAAGTTTGTACATACAATCACATTCACATACATACACGCACACAAACACCTCAGGCTGCATATGTGGCTCGGCGACGGAGAAAAGAAGCAATCCATGGTAGCAGATCCGGAAAATAAGGGAACGCAAAAGAAGTGATATTTGTTTCAGGTTCCTTTTTTGCTTTCTTCTACACTATAACTACTAGCTTTTCTCAATTCAAAAAAACACCTACCATGCGAGAACTCCTGACAACTCGACAGTTGTGTTTTGAAATCTTCCAACAATGGAAAAGTACTTTCTACTAAATGGAGCCGGTCGGTAGACGTTGATGATTTTCCTAAGATTTTCGCCGGGATACGATGAAGGTAGATGCATAAATAAACTTTCTATGGCATACAAGGACCTAGTATGCATTCATTTCCTGCAGCAGATACTATCAGACTACTTCTAACCACCTATCATATTTTTCACATTTCTTTTAGTGCCTTAGAAGCCAACATTTATCCTGCACTGACAACGCATACTTGTAACAACACGAAACAAATGCAAAGAATAATGCGCATAATGATAATACTAAAATCCTACTTTGGCCTAATGAAAGTTTATCCCCCACCATTAGCATCCTAGGACAATCAGGCATCAAACTAAAATTACTTAAACCGTATCTAAGGTTGGGTACGATATCAGGAGTTGAAAAACATGGCGCACATATATCCTTCTAGACTGAGCGATTACCTTCGAACCAGACTAGCGTGTAACAACCGAATAACGAAAAGCTCAGTTACGGAAACAAGGAACAGTTTCCCACATAATTGGAACAATGTTTTTCTTACCCTACCGTATAGCATTCCGGGTCACCGGAACGTACAAAAAGCAAAAGTCAGCAAGAAGCGAGAACATCGTGATGGCGCTGCAACCTGACAACCGGGCAACCCAACCCGCATCGTTGAAACGTTGTCTGATGCATTTCATGCTGCATTATGGAGCAGTTCAACAGAAGCTACAGCGAAGAATTCAAAAAAGACAATGGTACATCATTTCGGATAGTTCCATTCCTTCGTATAACAGTACTTGTGGAAGTGCGGTTAAGAAACGGTGAATCCATTTACAGCTGTCGGTGAAAGAAATACTAGTCACCTTTAGACCAACACAGCATAGTGTTTGTGATCTGATTTTCTTTTCTATCATGCAAATACGGTAGCTTTGGTGTTTTTCATTTGTTGGAGTGTATTTTTCATCGGAAATTGCAGACGGAAATCCCCATTTGTGTTCACTTGTACGTGCACCAACAAAGTAAAATTGACCTACTGGATTTCATCTCGTGCGAGTCACGTTGATTGAAGAACACTTTACAGATGCTACATTTTTCGTTGATATATTTTCTCTATACATCTCTATAAAAAATCAAATATTTTTCAGCTGAAACCAACATGGTTTTTAAGATTTGTTGTGTAATTTATCTTCTAAGAAATATCTTTGAAAGTACAGCATTAACAATTCTAGAGTAGATAAGTCTTTTTCAGTTATGTTGTTCATTTCAAATATTTCTACATTTACTGAGCAGCTTTTTAAAAAATGGGTGAATTTACTCCATAGTAAGTTTATGTGATACATTAAACGAAGAAGACCAATCTGTATTTCTTTATTTCATTTCATTTCAAACTAATTTAAAAAAACGATAATCACATGATTTTTTCCCAATACAGAAACAAGTAAAATTATTAGAATATCCGATGAAAAATCTTTGCAGGTGATTTTAAATATTTTATCGACAGTCCAAACTAAACTGGAAAGAAAAAGAACGAATGCTACGAGATGAAATTATTTTTACGCATTCTCGCGAAATACGACACAAAAACTTTGTGAGTGACAGTTTGTAATTTTTGGGATTAAATTTCAAAAAGAATCATATAACCAGTATTGTTGTGCAGAAATGTAACAGTTTTTGTACTATGCTTGTTTACTCGTCATTTTCCTTTCCCTCCGGTACGCATTATTGATAACGAAATGTTCTGATCATATGTATGAACACGCATTGCTTGAGAACAAAGAAATTATTTCTCTTGCTGGTCACTAGTAGCCTCTTACAGTTACCATACATAAACATACTCCTTCATGTAGCCATAACTTTTCTACCTTTCATCAAACATCACAGTACGGTACCGTGTGCGTGAGTACTTTTTCCGTTCAGTAGAAGCCTTGTTATGACAATTTGAATATTATGGTTTGATATACGTGCTGGTTGCCCCAACCAGTACACCCGGTTGGACGATAAAAGCATCATAAAACTCGCAACGAACCATGAACCTGTGGGAAGGCGAAGGTACATCGCTACCTTCCGGAATGGCTCAAGTATTCATATACGCGCCGAAATTCTTGGCTTGGCATCTACCGACACAGAGCACAACGGAAAATGCGTGTACGAGCCTCGTTGGTGAGCTGAAACGACACTCGCTGCAGAACATTGCTGAACAGCGAGACAGAAATCTACACTCGTGGTAGATTTTGACCGCGCAACATTTGACCGGCAGCAATAAAACGGAATTGCCTATATAAACAGATGAAATGAAAAGCATACGATAAGGAATAAACCAGTCCAGCAATGCAGCGCTCACCATGATATCATAATGTAGATAATGTGGTGCTGTATCAGCAGCTGGTGTTATTCAAAGCCAACAAAAAAAGGTAACAACATAAAACACCATCGTCGCGAAAGTAGTCAAACTCACCGTACCAATGTCTTACTAGCTTGGTAGAATACCGCTTTTAATATGTTTAGAAATTCAAGAGTTTTCAATATTGTTTGTTGGTATCAAAATTCATTCAATTGCCTACACCTTCAATGGTTGGTCCCTAAAAAAAACTCGTACTTATTACACTCTACCGAACAATACAACGAGCATGTTCCATGCCTTGCCTTACGAAGACCTACGTAATCTACGATAAAACAAGAAGTTAAACAAAAATTTATTACATTTTCCTGATCATGCCCAACTGCTGTAGTGGGCCTCTCTCACGCTCTTCCTCTAGAGCGGGCTGGCCGTTCATCCGTTTGGTCAATATTTTATTTCATTAGTTGCTAGCGAAGCCAACGTCTACCGTGAGTTTTGTTCCTCGCGTTTATACGCACCGTGGATGCTGGAGAAAAGCACTGAATCCACCGGGGAAATTATGTCCCGACTAGGTGAACGGGCGAACGAGCTAGAGATGGCGCTATGAAAATGGTTCATTTAAAATCTGTTTGCAAGCGGTGCGGCTACGGAAACAATCTGCTAAATTATGTATGCACTTCTGATTTCGCCCCTCCCAGTTTGCGGTGCTCCTGGTCATTTTTCTGGAAAACCGTATCGCCGGGATCCCGTGACCCACGGACAAAACCTTGTTCGGGAACAGGATGGATCGCTAGTGTCGCCGAATTTATTTCAAATCGTAGAAAGATCCATAAATTTACACGAGTAATGGTGGACGCGGTCAGGGCTGCCCAATTTCGCTTGTTCTTTTTCTTGTGGAGTGCTCTGGGGTCAGTATTAATTCGAAGTGTTCTTCCAACGCTTCCTGGAATCATCTCGAAACGGAATTCCATTCCAGATTATCTGAAGAGCGTTCTACCTTCTTATCGGTCTTGAGTGAACACAACAGTACACATCCATTGTGACGAGTACGAGTGGCGTTGACAAAAACATCTTCACCTCTCCTCGATGCCGGTCTGACGGGAAAATTGAAGTTGTTTT
>KE524540.1:124426-146066 GCA_000441895.2 Anopheles sinensis | reverse complement strand
CGAGCTGTCAATTTTCATACATATTACCTCAAAGGAACCGGACCGTTATTTTTTTTGTATGGAAATTGACAACTCGATTCGATCGAATTTTTTCGATCGAGTTCCGTGCTACGGGCCTCTGACTTTGAAATAAAGGTTTAATTCATCCACCCGAAAAAATGTATTTCGAAACAATTCAGAAACAAATATGGCGGCCATAGCATCTGCCAAATTAATTGGCCACTAAGGTCCCGAAGGAATCAGGGGATGAAATAGTCAATAGCTCTCTCTTCTGTTTGTTTACGGTTACGGTGACTTCCCGTTCTTTTTTGTGGTACTCCAACTCAAAAAAACGATTCCAGGAAACGCGTGGATTTACTAAATATGAAAAAAATGTTTGAAAAGAATGCATGTGTTAGGCTGTGCATAGCTTAAGGTGCTTATGTGAACCAGTGGGAGAGATCTAGTCCGGGGCCTCTTTACCCGTTTACCTGTTAATGTATTTTTTTATGTAATACATTTTCATTGTATTTAACTTACATCATATTTGACTTAAATCACCAGATAAAATGTTTAAATAGCTAACATTGCAAGTACATTACATACGAAACGGTTATAAATTATTAAAATTCAATTAAAGTAAAAATCTGTCTAGACAAAACGAACGCGAAACTGGAAATGAAACACAGGTGTGGTAAAGGAAAAAGAGAAATGTATTTACCTTTAGTCATAGTAAATCTATCTAACAACTGATATCCTATCATTTCAAAGTAGTGAGTGGTCTTGCCATAAGGATACAATTTTTAAATACGCTACTCGATAAATTAACAAAGCTATTGATTGATTTCTGAATAACAATTATTATCTACCTTTATCTGTGTACTGTACAGTCGCAATCTATTCGGTGCTGGGACTTTGGGTCGTCAAACGTCTTTCGTTCTTTGCATGTACATTTGCATGTTTACGAAGGGCCACTAGCTGAATGAACCGCTTACCGCACACCGTACAGGCGTGCGGCTTTTCACCGGTGTGAGTCATGATGTGATGTTTAAGGGTCTCTGCCTTTCCGAACGATTGACTACAGTGTGTACAGTTGTATGATTTCATTTTCTGATGTACGATTCTGATGTGTCTCTGCAGATTGCCTGTGGCACCAACACAGAATTTATGTAAATGGTTAGTAACTGTTATTTGTTTCTTAACGTACATACATATACCTTTGTTCAGGAAGACATGCTCACAAAATTCACATGGAAATTGTTTTTCCTTCGTGTGATAGTTCATATGGACTCTCAGTTCATGCATCGTCGTCTTCTTGAGTCCACATTGAGGACATTCATGAATTTTAATGCCTTTATGACGCATGGTATGTTCCTTCAGTGTGTGGGCTGTAGGATATTTTTTATCGCACATGGTACAAGGAAACGGCATGTTGCCGTTGTGAGTGTAGGAATGAGTCTGAAAAGGCATAAATTCATTTATTACATCAAACCAGGGAACAATCATTTGATGGTTGAAACACTCGTTTTTACTTACCTTTAATGATCCACTTGAGGAAAAGGTTTTGCCACACGTTTCGCAGACGAACGTTTTGGGTTCGGGTATAGTATACCCTGGGTCGTGCCTCCTTCGGTGCAGTACCAGCCCTTGCTTCGTTGCAAATAATGATTCGCAGCCTTCAAAATCGCAACGAAATTTCTTTCTAGGGATTGCGGTATGTTTATGAAGCATATGCATTTTAAGGTTGTGATAAGTGGTGAACTCCTTTCCACACAGTTTGCATAGGCCTGGTTTTAGGCCTTGATGCGTCCTTAAGTGGCCTTCGAAGCGAATCGGATTACGGAATCTTTTTCCACATAACTGACATTCAAGAGAATCTACCATTCCTTCTTTTGTACTATTTTGCTTTCCAGAGTGTGTTTCGTCCTCAGTTTCAGTCGAATTGTTGAAATAATCCACATCAGAACCGTAATCTTCTTCGCCGGACACGTCCTCATTTAAGACATGCTCTTCAAATGCATCTGAATTGGTGCCGGGGCTTTCAAGTTTACATTTTACGGTCAGTTTTGGGTAATCCGAAGATTCATTACTGGAGAAGTGTGGGTCGTTGGCATTATCTCCAAGCTCAACGATTGTTTCCGATTCAGGTTGATCATTGGCATTACAATTTTGCCGACTGGTATGCTGCTTTAATTTGTAAGCAGTAGGATATCCCTTATTGCATACTTCACAATGAAACGGCATATTGCCAGTGTGGATGTAGGAGTGTTTCTATGAAAGAAAAAAATAAAAAATAAAACTGTGAACACTGTATGCAACCAAATTGCAACGTTGGCGCTTACCTTCAATGCTCCTTTGGAAGAGAATTTTCTCCCACATGTTTCACATACAACTGGCCCTGGTTCAGAAACAGCATACTCCGGGTCATGTTTCTTTCGGTGAACTATCAACCCTTGCTTCGTAGCAAATGTCGATTTGCAATCTTGAAAGTCACATGAGAATTCTTCCCTTGGAATATCCGTATGTTTATGAAGGCTTAACGGCTTAAGCTTAAGTCCTTCATGAGTCCTGATGTGTCCTTCGAAACGAATTGAACTGAGAAACTTCTTACCGCACACATCACATTCAAGTGGGTTTTTCCTTGTTCGAATTTGTTGATGTGCAATTGGATCGTTTTCAGTTTTGGTCAAGGAAGTGCTTTCATCATCAGAAGTTTGTTCATTTGAGAAATTGTCTTCGATCGTACCCGAAATACCGGAAGGATTCTCTAACTTGCAATACACCGTAGATTGTGATTCGTGCAATGATTTATCATCTAAATGTAATTCACCTTCGGAGTTATCCTCAAGTTTTACTAGCGATAACGAGACATGCTGTTGGAAGTACAAAATATTGTATATTTATGAAATTTCTCACACTTTAGCAACTCACCTGGGTCAGCTTGGTGCACGCTTTCATACAGAGTTCTCGAAAAACATTACAATGCAACAGTTTCTCTTTGCATAAGATGCATATTTTCAGCGAATGTTTGTCTTTTCTTTCCGATATCTATGAGAAACAATAATTTAACTTTTATAAGCTGTTGATGCATTTGTTTATCCTGAAAGAAGGCTCTACCTGAAATGATGTGAGGTTGTAGAACACGGTCGCAAGATCTGCTAAATCGCTCAACCGATCGACTTTGCACTTCTCTTCGCATATTACACAAAAAGAATCCATTTTCACAAGTTTTCATTAAAATATTGGCACTACTTCGGTTGTTAATTCAGAGCCAGTCCGATGTTTACGGATCCAAAATACAACAACTTTCCAACGATGACATTTGTCGAACCAAAACATAGTTACACTGCTGGATTTATAATTAAGCATAAGTTAAATTGTAAACTAAATGTCTATATGCAAGTATGATTTGTATATGCATGTTTCGGTATTTTTCACAAAATCAGGAGTCAAGTTCATTAACCGTTTTCAAGACTTCTTTTCTATATCATTTGTCAACTATATTATTGGGCAACGGATCAAAAATTGGAACTGAATTCATGCATCATCCATTGCATAACCTTCAGGCGCAAACATGGCTAAATATGGCGTCGGCGGAACGATGAGGGGGCCTCGTTTGGGATTATGCCAGCTGGCAAGCGCTTTAAAGCGCGACATTTATTTATTTCGAATATTGGAACGCTAACGGTTCGCTAAAAAGAAAATAACGGTTGAAACTAATGAAGCAGTGGAGTTTGAATGCCGGGTTTGAATATACTTTTACATATTAAGTTACGTTGTACATTATACTACACAGGATGGACAGCGTGAATCAATGAGTTTAGCGAAAGAAATGTATTGGAAACGGTGGCCCGTCAGCAACGAGCGGACTTTTTAAATGGCTTAATTCAGCCAAAACCATGTCTCTCATATTGCCACACTTTCCGCTATCTGTTCCAAAATATTATATTATTTTTCTTTCTCGCTTTTTGTACTCTAAATAATAAAGCGCTGCGCTGAATGAAATAAACTATGATTTTATTTTCACTTAACTCACTCTATTTGCCACATAGACATTAAGTAAATGCATCAGTTTGTCGATGTGTGGTGCATGAAGAATTCCTGGTGAATATACTGTATAACATGTTTTAACCGTGTGCATATTCTACACCGCATTTAAACGTAGAGTCCTAACATTTGCACAAACTTACACAGAAACGATGACACCGTGCTTCGGTGCATGTTAAATATTCCTGCTGTAGAGAGTCCGCCGCCGCACGACTTCACTTGCTGCCACCATCGCTTTGGATGATAATTTTGTTCTTTTCGCGCGTCACTTTCGTCAGCGAGGGCCTCGAGGCGCCCTGCAGCTGTTTGAGATTCTGCTGCGGAATGTCCGCCTGAAAAATCTTTCGCTTATCACCGCCATGGTAGCGTGACAGGACCTGCAGCTTGGAAAACAGTTTACTCTTTGGCCGGTGGTCCTTTTCCACGAGCGGCACCACGATCGGTGCCGCCGTTCCGCCAATGCCGTGATGGTGATGATGGGTAAGGAGGGCCGATGTCGTACCGGCCCCTGCCGTCGATACGGGAACTGGCGCTCCGCTGTGCTGTGCCTTGTAGTGTGCGATCTGCTTGGAGGTGTGTCCGGCTAGCAGTGGGTCACTGCTGCTACCGCCGTCCGATTCGTACTGCACCGTGTGATGGTGGTGGTAACGGGTGGAACCGGATCCCAGCACAAACTCGGCGGTCTGCGTGTGGTACGGCGGAAGCGCATTATCTGGGATCGTGCTCGAAATCGATGCCGATGTGTCGGCGGCGAAATGGCGCAACATCAGGTTCAGTTTCGTCTCGTGCTGCTTCTGGAGGGCCACGATCGATCGCTCCTTCTCGAGGCGCGTCTGGCGGATGGTGTTGGTGAGTATCTTCTCCTGCCACTCCCAGGCGTCCTTTTCTCGCTCGAGTGCGATGAACTGTAGCTCCAGCTTGCGGCTAGCCTCCTTCAGATCGACCACCTTCTGGAAGTACTTGTACAGCAGGGTACGCATTTCATCTGGCGACAGCTTGTTGAGCCGTGCCATCAGCATCTGTTCACCCTTTTCACGCTGCAGGCTTTCGTCCGTGTCGATGCTGCGTCGGCCACAGATCAGCTCGTTCTTCATCTCGATCGCCGCATCAATCGCTTCGATCGCCTCATCACACTCGACCAGCTTCCGCTCCTCGTCGAACGAGGGCATCTTCTCTTCGCGCAGCTTCCGATCCAGCTGGCACCGCTGCTCGACCAGATGGTCGCGCGTTCGGCGCAGGTTGCGAATTTCGCACCGCAGCGATTCCTTCTCCGAGCTCTTCTTGTTGACGTACTTCTTCAGATTGCTCGACTTTTCCTTCAGCACGTGCTCGATGTGCGAGATGCGCTCGTTCATGTTGCGAATCTTGCTCTTGCTCTCGGTCGTAAGCTCCTGCAGTGCCGCCGCATTGTTGGTATTCGCGCGTGCCACGCGAGACTCCTTCTGGGCTGCTTCCAGCTCACGTTCGAGCGTCTCCTTGCGGTCGAGTTCCTTCTTCAGCATGCGCTGCAGCACGTCCAGCTGCTTCTGCGAGTCCTTGATTGATTGCTGCAGCTTCTTCTTTTTGTGGCCCGATTCGCCCGCGATGAACCCGATCGACTCCAGGTCCTTCAAGCGCTGCTCGAGGTGAGACGTTTGGCTCTTCAGTCGGTTGATCTCCTCCTTGTCCGTCCCATTGACGACCGCCTTGCGGAGCTGCTTTTTAGCCTTCTCGTACTCTGCCTCCAGCTTGTGCTTTTTCTTGCTGAACCGTGACTTTGCCACCGAGCGCGTCTCACTGCTCTCGATCAGATCGGTGATGTACTTCTGCTTGAGCGCGATCGTACGGCGGATCTCTTCGATCTGCGCGTGCAACGATTCGATGCTCGCCTGGCAGATGCGCAAATTGCTGCTAAGCGTGTCGATCTTTTTATCGATGGCCGTCGCCACGGCGGGCTGTGATTCCGCTTTCAGTGGCAGCATAAGGGCCAGCTCGGTGCTGCTGACTGTTTCACTGTCGAAAATGGATTTCCTGCGGGCTGGATTGTGGAATGCGCCCGCACCAGCACCAGCATTCCCGACCGTCGCACCATCGGCTGGACGATCGTTTTGCACTTGCTCCTCCGGTTCCGCCGCTGCCGCCACCGCAAGCGGATGGGTTTGGAAGAATTCCTGATACTTTTCCATGATCAAGGTGTTCGTTTTCGTTTGGAACGTTTTGATGTAGCCCTGGATGCGATCGCTGACGTCGGTCAGATGCGTACCGATGTCGGAATCACTTTCATTATCCGACGGAAAGGCGTGTTCCTTGCCGCTGCCGTGCAGCGTGTTGCTCGTGTCTTCGACCTCGTCGATTTCCTCGATGGGGCCAAGACAGGCACGGGCCGGTTGAGTACCGGCCGGAATACTGATGTCGGTAGAGCTGAAACAGTCGTCACACTCCGCCTTCAGGTAGAGCCACTCCTCGATCTGACTGCGCTCCGTTTGGTTCAGCTCGCACGTGCTGAACAGCTTGGTGAACAAACATTCGGCATTTTTCAGCAGCTTCGCCCACTGCTGGGAGGCAAAATAGAGTCCGTCCAGGTTGGCGTTCGTCCCACCGATCTCCTCGTTAAGCGCTACTATCGGTACGTTGTTGTCGGAAAACGTGTTCATCACGACATGGTTTACGATTTCCTCCGCACGCTCGCCAAATTCGAAATCCCGCAGCGTGCCTTCCGATTCCGCGATACTAGTCGATGAGGCGCATAGCAACAGGAGGGTTTGCGCACGACCACCAAACGAGTCCTTTAGGAAGGCCGTTAGTACGGAATCGTTGTACTGCTCGTTACGATGGATCACGATGTCCTCTAGCTTGCGCAATCCGTTATCTGCTGGAACCAATTCTCCGTCGACCATTTCCCGATCCGTGCCGCACAGATCGCAAAAGCTTACCGTTGACTGGCGATGTTGATTAAGGCCTCCCACGGAGGTCCACTGTTGTTCCAGCACGAGGCTGAGAATACTGTGATTTTCCTCATTGCGGCGCTGTAATCCGAACCCCAGCAGTGCGTAGGTGTCTTCCGCCGAGAAACACTGTACCATGGCCGCGTTTTCCAGCACGTCGATGACGTCCCCCTCGGCGGTAATTTCGCTCCATGCGATGCTTATCGAAAACATACGCTCCGGGTGTGCCTTCAGACGGCAGAACAAATCGCGCACAAACCAAAGCACAATGCCATCGTCCGTTGCTGTGCGATTGTCGTTCATACATCCGTAAAGGGTGAACGTTTTGCCCGTCCCTCTGGCACCGTACGTGACGACGGAGAAGTCATATCCTTCGAGAACCGATTCCTTCAAACCAGCTATCGATTCAAAGTACAGGTCCTGATTGCTGATCGGTTGGTGGAATATGTGCGAGAAGCGAAATGTTCGCCCTCCGACGCATTTGAGACAGTTTTCATCTTCTTCCTGGTTTTGCGCGTGATGGTCTATCGTTTGGGTGGACGTTTTGTTGTCCGCCTTGCCGAGCGTTGCTGGTGCAATTCGCACCAACACCTTTATCGGTATGTTCATGCTGTTGCTGAAATCTAACGACAAAACATTAGTAGGTTGAGTGGAACATAAAACTATTGCCTTAAAATGCTATTTACCATTAGTTTGGCCTCTTTGCGTTCTGCTAGAAGTGTGTTGTTTATTTTCACTTATCCTTTCCAATACTTGTCAAATGTAGTGATGGTGTTATCCAGTGTGCTAGGTTCATGTGGTATCATACAGAAAATGTTGAACCTACTAGCGACAAATCTATTTTTGATCTTTTTCATTTGATTCATCGGTTCATTCATTTTCTATGCCTCTTGAAACAATGATAAACTTACATTGTTCAAGCCCACTTTGATAAAACAACTTGTCAGGCCTGTTTTGTAATTATATTTATAACATTTCACTATCTCCGGGCCGTTCCCTAACATTGCATGTCGCGCAGTTCCAAACCGTATGTCGCACGGCAGCTGCACTCGTATTGGGCCGTTCCTGGGTTTTTGGAACACAATCTTCCAGCGTCTGGAAAAACAGCAATCTGACAGCGACAGCGCAGAACACAAAAGTCCATCACGGGCTCGGGAGGGTTTTCTTGTCTTGTGCTAGGCGTGAAATTTTCCACATTGGGAAAATTGGTATTTGTCCTACGGCAGTGTTTGACCAGGCTCATCCGAAAAAAGCATCGTGCAGGATTATCAGCATTAAGGTGAAATATTTAATCGAACTAGCTGTGCGAGCAAGTAAACCCAGGAAAAAACAAACGCAAATCTCCATTTTGCATCCAACGACCGGGACCGGGAGGGACACATCCTTTTTTTTTTTGCTCGTGTGTTTTTCCATCCATTGTAGCCGTCGCGTTGATGGCGAACGTGAAAATTTTCTTTTCCTTTCCCATTGCGTCCGCTCGTGAGCTGTGCCTTGTAAAGTGGCGTTTTTAGCGTAGAATGTATGCTCGAATGGATGAATTGCGATGAAAAAAGTGTTTTGTCCTGCGATTTTGCTCGCCAACTAATCGATTATATTTCCCATGCGTCAACCTGCATCCTTGTTTTACATTGCAGGCGTATCCTTCGCTGACAGCGGAGCGTAAGGAAGCCTCCGTACCCAGTTGGCCCTCGAGGCGCTAGGGCTGCTCCTGGTTTGAATCTTACCGTAAATCGAGAAAAACGCAGTGTTCAGTGTGTAGAACGTGCGATTACTTGTGAAGTGTGCCATTTTACCGCGTGCGTAAAGGACGAAATTAATCAAATTTAGTGTCGGATTCGGCGAACGGTGCGTGATTTCGGTGCTGTGCGGAAGTAGAAAAGCACAGGAAAAAGAAGCATGATGCTGATTCGCGACACATCGCGTTCCGCGGTGATCGCATTCGCGTTATTCTGCCTACTAAGTGGATTCAATTGTCTCAATGGTGAGTAACGTTTGGTTTGCCATATAGCCCACAGTTTAGGGTCACCTGCCCTAAAGTGCTTCATTACAATTTAATAAGATAAATTATTCACTTCATAAATACGTTAAGATATTTCATACAAGTATCACGCACATGTGCACTGCTTGCCACCGCCATAATGTGAGACGAAAGAGTAGTTCTCAGATTTTATTCTAAATCAAAATGATTTAAAAGAGTAATGAATTCGATCTTGCTCAGATGTTTGCTTTTATGACAGTTTATTTCACCAGCTTGGCTATAACCGTACCAATTCTAACCAATTCGCTCGTTTCCCTGTTCCCTTTTCCATTTTTCCAACAAAGGCGCCATGGCCGCCGGGAAGGTGGACGACTCGAAAGGGCCCGTCTTCCTGAAGGAACCGACGAACCGCATCGATTTTTCCAACTCGACCGGTGCCGTGGTAGAATGCAGCGCGACCGGCAACCCGCCACCGGAAATGATCTGGATCCGCAGCGATGGCACGGCCGTCGGCGATGTACCCGGTCTGCGCCAGATCCTGCCGAACGGAAATCTCGTGTTTCCGCCGTTCCGCGCTGAAGACTACCGGCAGGAGGTCCACGCCCAGGTGTACGCCTGCATGGCCAAGAACCAGTTCGGATCGGTCATTTCGCGTGATGTCAACGTTCGAGCCGGTAAGTTGACGGTGTGATTCCTTTGAATGTTGCGGATCCGATGGCCAGTACGAAACATCTGCCTGCGACGAGTCGGTCCGAGGTTGCCATCACAACGGCGGCACACCTATACCACCATACCACAGGAACATAGCTAGAGGAAGGATACACGAAGGATAATCCTGATACTCCTCCCGTTCTTCGTTGTGGCTTCCATCGGCGTTTTATGTGTAGTTTTCCGTTTTATGCAGTGCATTTTTGGTCGTGCTTAGGAATGCCCTGTTGGCAATGTGTTTGTGTTTCAATAATCTTGTCCCGGAAGATTGTGTAGGTGACCAGAATTTGGGAAGTGCACGTACGAAGCGAATGCACCGGCCACAGAAGGCCAATGTGGAAAAGCAGAGTAAAAAAGGAAATGTGAAGAGTGCAATGGGAGAAAACAAGGGAGAATAAAATGGTTCGGTATTAGAGTGTACGCCAAAGAATGCGAGAAGCTGTTGAAAGAAGTATGGAAAGTGCTTCGATGCGGTCTGGCTGTCGTCTACGTTTGAAGTGCATCCAAGTGTGCATTGCCATCGATGGCGAGGGTGTGCATATTCGTGCGATGGAGACGGTACCTATAGTGATGGAAGTACAAAGTGTGAAAGAGTGAAATGGCCTGAATGCCTTCCCGACAAGGCACGCTCACTGCTTTTGTGTGAAAAAAATGCAATGTAAATTGAATGTTGATAGTCGTCTGTATCGAGTATGTCCCCTCGGCAGCTGTGTTTAATGTTGTGTAGTGGTTGTATGAAACATCATGAGCCTTATTTATGATTTAAACAGATGAAGGAAGGCCATGGAATCTAAAGAAAAAATAACGAAAATGATGGAGTGTGCAAAAAGCGTAGTACCGAGTTCAGCCAGAAAACCGTCAGCTAAGGCCTAAGGCCAATACAATGTGCTCCGTGCACGTGATGATAAGGATATCAAGCGGATTAACGATCGAACGCATCACAAGCGTCTCCTTCGGTCGGGGGAAAAGGAGGACGTATCATCCGTCTCCATCGACCATCAAAGTTGGCGCATCCTCGAAAGATTCGTGTAGTACCTGCTTACACATGTGTACCGACTCGGCAGATGTTTCGTACTGGCTATTTCCACATTCAAATGATACCAAAATTTCAGCAATGCTCTACTACGATAACTGAAACAGAGTTAGGTTCCGTTGGTTGATTGAGAAAAGAAGGCTCCTCCTTGCCAAACCCGGTAGTCGTTTCGCCTGTCTGAAAGGTTCAACCCAGTCTTCACGTAGTCTCCCAGTCTCCACTTCGTAACCGTTCTGCGATTCCGTTTTCCACTCAGTCGTGTCCCAGTACTACGAGGTCGATGTCAACAAGGAGCACGTGATCCTGGGCAATTCCGCCATCTTCAAGTGCCTGATCCCGTCGTTCGTGGCCGATTTTGTTGATGTCGTTTCGTGGACCACCGGTGGCGAGCAGGACGAAACTTTCGTGTATTCAGCAGACTCTTACGGTGAAGATACGCAGCTAGTGGCCGGGATAGCATGGCTCGTTTGAGGACCTGTTTACTCTAGGATAAGCTGCCCCTGGAATCCTTTGCCTTTGCATCCTTCGTCCATTCGTGCACCTTGAAGGATTAGTTTTCACTTTTTTTCGATTACCTTTGATGCATGCATTTCAACTTGATAGGTGCTCCTGTAACAGCCACGACGGATTCTCCTAAAACGCTTTGTTAGAAATATTAAAAAAAAAATTATCTGAGGTTATTGCCTATCAACTGATTCCTTTTGTAGTTAGAAGACAGTGGTATTTTTCCTTCAGTGGTAAGGAATACTAAATTTCTTGTTCCGCTCGCCAGTGATTGCCCAGTACTATGATGTGGACGTAAACAAGGAGTATGCCATTCGCGGTAATGCGGTTCTGATGAAGTGTCAAATACCGTCTTACGTGGCCGATTTCGTGAAGATCGTGTCCTGGCATACGGACACCAACGATAGCTTCTATTCCAATTCCACCGATGAGGGTTCGTTCTGCCAGGCGTTGTTGGTTGGATTAAATTCTCTGCTCCTCCAGTTTCCATCCATATTATGATTTATTCTCTTTACCATAATTCGTCTCTTCAGATGAACTATCTCTTCCTCGTTAGCTACGATTAGTTATTGAATTATTTTGGTCCGTTCGGTTTCTTCAGTGGTCCAGCAGTACTACGACTCGGAGGTAAACAATGCTTACGTTATTCGAGGCAATTCGGCCATCCTGAAGTGCTCCATACCGTCGTTTGTGGCTGATTTTGTGACCGTTGTGTCGTGGAATGATGATACTGGCAATGTCTATCAGCACATGGACAATCGGTCCAGTCATGTCGATCACCAGGATCTCGAAATCGGTTCGTCTCCTCTGAAGCTTTCTACCTTTCGAGGCTATCAAATTCCCTATTCCTTCGTAATCCTTCCGGTACTAGCCTCAATCATAAAATCAATACATTCACGTTGTTCAAATCTTCGATATTTCGTTTCATTTAGACTCGATTTTAAAGTTAGAAATTGTTATTTGCCTTCAGTTATACGATGGATGTTAATTTTCCTTCATTTCCTCTTAGTCGTCAACCAGTATTACGAGGCGGAAGTTGTGTCCGAGTATGTCATTCGGGGCAACACGGCTGTGCTAAAGTGCAATATCCCCAGCTTCGTGACAGATTTCGTGAAGGTGGAATCGTGGATCGGTAGCGATGGTAGCATTTACAATGCGTCCACCTTTGAAACTGGTACATTTTGCTTCATCTAGGACCGTCCGGCGTCCCACGTCCCGCTTTCCCCAGATCCTTTTCCTGCTGTTAAATTAAAAAAACAGGCCCTTTAAGTGTATTTTAGTTTACGATCGGGTTCGCCTTGCAGAGAGTTAGGTTCAAACTTGTTTCACAAAGTTATTTATCTCGTATTTAATTTCACTTGGCATGCCGGTTTCCCATTCGACAGTCATAAATCAACATTACGGGGCAGACATTCTGATGGAGTACGTCATACGTGGAAACAGTGCTATCCTTAAGTGCTCTATTCCCTCGTTCGTATCCGATTTCGTACGAGTTGAAGCATGGATTGATGAGGAAAATAATGAGCTGCTTCCATCGGAAAACTACGGTAGTGTCCACCTATCCCCGTTATCACTGCACCGACTTCCTCCATTCCTTCATGTTTCGCGAACGGGTGCATCGAATTTTTGTACCTAAATCTGGTTGATTTGGTCATGGTTTATCATTTCAGTTTTTCTTTCCATTTTTGGTTCCAAAAACTCTTGACATTAGATTGCAATCATCTTCTTCACTGAATACTACGGTATGTTTGACTTCTTCAGTTATCAATCAGCACTACCAGCCGGAAATCCTTACCGAGTACGTCATACGGGGCAACTCCGCCATTCTCAAATGCTCGATTCCATCGTTTGTGGCCGATTTTGTACGCGTGGAATCTTGGATCGACGAGAAAGGCGTCGAATTGGTGCAGTCTGAAAGTTATGGTTAGGACAGAGGAGGAGTGAAGACGATGTCTAGTAGAATTATGTTCCTCAACCAACCCCTTGTTCCTAAAAAAAACCCAGCGGCCTGTAATCTGACATCTTCTCGTCTTTCGTTTTAGATTTTTATTTTATAACTCTTGATTAGGCTCATACGATTTTCGTTTTATAATTGATCGGATTTATTTCGTCTGGATTAAAATACATGCATAACGTTGTTTTTTGTCTAAGTTTTTCCCCATGATCTTCTCATAATTTCATTCGATTTGCTTCCGCAGTGGTCAATCAGTACTATCAAACGGGTTCGGAAGATGAGTACATTATTCGAGGCAATTCGGCCATCTTGAAGTGTAAAATTCCCTCGTTCATCGCGGATTTCGTTTTCGTCGAGACGTGGCTAGATAGCGATGGCAATGAGTACCACTATCACACAGACCACGAATCCAATGGTGAATGTCGTATCCTCTCAGGACTGGCAACTAGTTGATATATCTACTCCTTCTCCTTCTACACATTCGTCCTATTGGCATCTATCCTGCTCATCGGGTCCGTTCGGTCTTAAATTATATATTAGCTTTCACTTCTAGATTATTTTATTTTAAAACCATTTTATTTCTTGTTTTTATTACAACCACTTTTAATGACCACTTGTTGTTTCTCGGTTCGCCTGGTGTAAATGTATTTCAGTGGTTAATCAGTTCTATCAAACGGACGGCGAAACCGATTACGCCATCCGGGGCAATTCGGCCATCCTGAAGTGCAAAGTGCCATCGTTTATTGCCGATTTCGTTCAGGTTGAGGCATGGATTGATAATGATGGCAACGAGTATCACGGCGGCGAGCAAGATTACGGTTGCTATAATCCTCATGAGATGTTATTCTTTTCTTCCGAGACTTTTGTCCCTTTCATTGTCCCATCCATGCGTTTGGTGATCTTTTTTCCTTGTTCTGGTCGTCTTGTTCGAACAAAATGTGCGAATGCGTTTTATAATTTATATTGTTTTCTGGTTTTTGGAACTTCGTCTCCGATTTTTTGGATAATTTTTAAACATCGTGAAAACATCTTACTTAACTCTCAATTAAACTTGTACTTCTCTACGTTTCTATTCTTTGCCATGGTACGATATCAATCACTTGTCCGTAATATTTACAATTGTTCTCTTGTGCTCTTACTTTCATATTTTTTTATAATCAACCTTGTGACGATAGATTTGTCAGGATATAGTTTCAGGTTTCTAGCTTTTTCGTGGGAGACACAATCTTCCTTTTCTTATATAGTTGAAAGGCTATGCTTTATTAATCAATGCGTCTTTTGTTCTTGTGAAACAATAGTTGTAAATCAATACTACGTCACCGAAGCCGAAAACGAGTACATTATCCGAGGCAATTCGGCCATCTTGAAGTGCAAAATTCCTTCGTTCATTGCGGATTTCGTGTCGATCGATTCTTGGATCAACGACTCCGGCGACGAGTACAGTTTGTCCAGCAACAGTGATGCTTCCGGTACTAGTTGAAAATACCAATGATTGAGGGAGCAATCTTGAAGAATTTGTTAAGCTGTTAGCTCGCCAATGTACATTCCAATAATCCAATGTTTCCCTCCCCTTTCGCTCAACGAAAATTAATTTTTGGTTTGGTACTATGCCGTTTATTTGATAGTCAGATCGTATGCGTTCTTGGTTTGTAGGAATTTTCACCTTCAGCGATAGTTTGAGGATCTTCTCTACCTTCCCATGTCCTCCTTCTTTCTCCATTCTATGCAGTCGTCATTCAAAGCTACGAAGCCGAAGCGGATAACGAGTACGTCATACGGGGCAACTCAGCCATCATGAAGTGCGAGATTCCTTCGTTCGTGTCTGACTTTGTGATCGTCGACCAGTGGTCCGATTCCGAAGGCGGTGAATTTTATCCGGGAGAAAACGAACATTATGGTGAACGATAGTAGTGCGTCGATTTTGCCCTCCACAAGTCCCTGGTTCCATGGTTTTCTTTACGTTACTTTTTACTAGAAAATGTACACCCAGTCGGTTTATTTACATATTTTCAATTGAGTATTAAACTTATTGCCGATAATATTCATTTAATTTAATTTTGTTCATTTGTCACATGCAGTCGTTCATCAGTACTACCAGATTCGGGTTAACGATGAGTTCGTACTGAACGGAAATGCTGCCATCCTGAAGTGCCTCGTGCCGTCTTTTCTACAGGACTTTATAACGATCGACTCCTGGGACATTGACGATCAAACGATCACGATGAACGTCGATGAGGCGAACGGATTCGGTTCGTTAAAGACCTCGCATCTCGAAGTTACTAAAGTCTTATCCCTTCCCTTCGATCACTAAGTTCCCAACCCTTGACTTTTTAACCATCGAATAGAAAATCAGTTCGCCACAGGAATCATCATTTAAGTTGGAAGCGTTACGGTTAGGAAAAAGTCCCTCTCGTTACTCGTTGTTATTATTTGGATGCTGAACATGTTTTATTTATGCTTACCCGGGTAATCTGATTTACTTGTTTGCCCCTTCCGTAGTCGTTCACCAGTACTACCAGACCCGGTTGACGGACGAGTTTGTGTTGAATGGCAATGCGGCGATACTGAAGTGTCTGATTCCGTCCTTCATCTCTGACTTTGTGTTTGTGGACGCCTGGGTGGCGGACGATGGCGAAGAGTACCATCATGTCACGGATGGTGCCTTTGGTAAATTGACCGATGATACTTTTCCACCGGTCAGGGTGAACTCTCTACCAATGAGTTCCTTCCACTCTCCTACAAAATAATCCTGTTTAAAACCCCTTTCGTCTGTCCTAGAGTTTCGCTTTGTTGGTCTTATTTGTTAACAAAATCGAGTAGATCATATGCGGTCCCTAAAGTTTGTTAGAGGAAGAAGTATTTCAAAGACAATGTTCATTTTAGTCATACATCAGTTCTACAAAACGCGCGTCATCGACGAGTACGTTCTGAATGGTAATGCTGCCATACTGAAGTGTCTCATACCGTCATTCATCGCGGATTTCATAAGTGTCACATCGTGGGTAGCGGACGATGGAACAGAAATCGAACTGAATGAGTCAACCGGTGAGGAAGCGGGAAATCATTACTCTCTGTCGCTGATAATTGAGATCTCCCAGTCCACTTGCTTGCAACCCCCCTGTGCTTTTTTTCTTGTTACTAGCAAAAGATCCTCTATCGCGTCAGTCTGTCAATCTACCGTCGGCTTCTTCTATTCGTTTATTATTCTACCGGCTGTACCGAACGGTTGCAATTCAAGTGAAATTCCAGTTTTGCCTCAGATTAGTTTGTGCTAATTTTATGTTTATTTGGTTGTTTTTGTCCAACATGGTTCCGGTTTCAAAATTGTTTTCCCCGCTTCTTGCATTTTACAGTCGTAAATCAGTACTACGAGGCGCAAGTGTACGATGTGTTTGTGATCCGCGGAAACACGGCCCTGTTCAAATGTCAGATTCCGTCGTTCGTTGCCGACCATGTCGAGATAATCGAATGGACCGCAACCGATGGCACCAGCTTCAAGAAAGACGAATTGTTCGGTAACGCCAAATTTCTCTCTGCTACTTTTGTGCACTTCCGCTGGCGCTCCTTTGCCAAGAATCTTTTCGAATTTTCTTCGGTTTTCTTTTCCATTTTCGCATTTTAGACCTATGAAACAAATTATAGTACAGTATTGTTTGGCTAGTCTTTGGTACATCTTCCTTCTAGGATGGTTGAGCGCGAAACATTCGAAATTTGGTAGTAAGATGCAGCATCTCAAAATAGTTTGGATAGATTTGTTGTCGACTGTTTTCGGCGATTATGTCTTTTGTGTATTTTATTTTCTGTTAACAGATTTTTGTTATCATTCATCATGTTTACAGTTCATTTTTATTTGATTTCCGTTTTCACTTATGTTCCTTTTGCTCAGTTCGATTGGTTTAGTTGTTTCATTAAAAATTCGATTCGCACTTTTCCGTTCGGTTCCGATGTCCTTATCCTTCTCCAAACTTCCATGGGCCTTACGGCCTACCTTTTCCCGAATCATCCTCCTTCCCGCTAGTTTGTAAGTTAATCGCAAGGAAATTCATTTACTCTAGCGTAAATCATCCACTCGCATTGGGATATCCAACCCCGGAGCGTAGAGATCGAAAAACATAAACAAACAGGCGAAACAGTTTGGTCTTCTGTTAAAGTGAACAGATGGTGGTTATGTACGTTTTGATCCGGTTCGAAGCAAGAACCAGTTCGAAGGTCTGCGGGAAAAAAACATGGCAATGTCGGCAGGTGTTTTTGTGTGTTGGTCCATTCTGTCTTGCTTTCGAGACACACGGTGGATATTGGTAAATTTGCTTCCGAGACCTGCATCGGCAGCGATCGCGTGTGGATGCATAAGGTAGACGAGAAAGTTGTTTGTTTGGGTTTGGTCGCAGTTCCCGCTGTCTTGCGTTGGTGATCTTCCCACTGATGGCCTCGTTTATTCAATCTACGCAATCATCGCAGCTGTTACTGTTGTTTTTGCCTAGTGATCTCGGCCTAAACTGCCATGCTCGGCGACCCAACATAATGCGGTGCGAGAGATGTGCGCAGAGAAAACATCACTTATCCAAAACTCCACATCGTTGGTGCAAAAGATTAACCGTCATTTTTTGAAAGAAGGACAAAACCAAACACAAAAATGACTTTATCAGATGGATTCAAACACAAAAAGATGCTCACGATTTGTAGCGAAATGGTTGGCACATTTGGCTAACACATGTGAGCAATTGTTTGACCTGATGCCGACCCAGTGTCACCCATCCATCCGTTAGCAAATATGTTTCATGCGCTTTCGAGCGATTGAAATGATAATGTGTGTGTTTTTTTCCGTTAGCTTCAATAGGAAACAGCGTGCATAAAGAAACAGAAATACTTGGAGGAGATAGAAACATCAACTCTTAATTTATGTGCAGCGTTTGCGTGCTGAAATTTCAATATACCAAACCTATGTGTTGGTGTGCAAACAGATTATGAACTTGAAAACGGTCGTTAGAAAAATTCAACCGTTGAATAAATTTAAACTCGGTAGCATTTGCAGTTGGTTGAGTTTAAAGTAGCCGTGGGTTTGAATTAACGAAAATGATGTTTAATTGATTGAATTTGCGTAAAATTAATATCTAATAGTAACTTTCATAACTTTTAAAACATGTATGTAAAACCGTAAAAGAAGTTTAATGTACTTAGAGAATGCATATAAGATGGATGAAAAAAGACAAAAGAAAGATTTTCTGTAAATGCAGGCGCTATGTGCAAATATTAGTTACGCATTTAAAACAGGTTCACGATGTTGGTAGTAAATTTTACTCTCTTTTGTACAAAGAAGGAAAAATACAGAGCTGCCTTAATTTAAGAGCTTAACATAATTTAAGAGCAGTAATTTAAAAAGCATTGTAAACCTACAATAACATAAGCAAAAGGATACATTTTTACCGTACTTGAATAACTTTCATTTTACAATACCGCTTCATCTTCATGTGAGAAAAGTAATTCCGTCGCATGGTCGTGCAACGTTGCCTTCATCCTTGTTGTGCTACAGTGTTTGCAAATTTTGACAGCTGGAAGTCGTGTTCCAAACGTCTGCTTTGGACCATTAGCCATCCCCACCATGGAGCTCCTGCGCCCCATTCATAACCACCCTTATTCGCGTCCGCGCGAGGGGTTACTTCCATGAATCGGCGGTGAATGGCGGGAGCGATTTATTTACTGGTGGGTGAGGTCGTTGAGGAGTTTTCGCGCGTAAACCTGCACCCTTTGCGCATGCTCAGAGGGGGTGCGAGTAGCTGAAGATAGCCATCCCGATCTCGTCTTTGTTTTATGTACAACCGTGTGTACTGGAAAGGACTCCATGTGCGTTTCCTTCAACACCTTATGGAAAGGAAAGTGTGCGGAGGTGGTGGTTCGGTAACTCACGTTAGTAAGAGCACGCGGTTGCCATGGTATCCAGCTGTGGAGAGTATCTCCCGTTCAAACCAAAACACCACCAGTCCTACCTCTTATCCAACGTCCTTGCCACCTTTGTGCAGGTTTATGTCGTTCAACAGGTTGTGAAATGCTCACTACTATTTGATAGTGTTCTCGTGGAGAGCGAAAAACGTGGTAAGGCAGGATGTGCTCCTCTACGTTGCTCGTAGTATCTGCACATGCACCATCAAACGCCTCACTTTACCTCGCATTTGAACCACTTTCGGACTCGGTGTCTGCTCATGCTCGGGATCGTGTTTGGAGTCGATACTCGACATCCGGCTGGCAATGACGGGCGCGGGAAATGCGTTGAAAAGGCAGTGGGGATTTCGCTGGAGTCGCCGATTGTGTGACGCCACGCTCGTAAAAGCACGTGCTTCTCGCCATCGTAGCGTTCTTTGAACACTTGGACCACGCGGTTCTCGACTCTTATGTGTGTGCCGGCTGCAGTTCATTGAACGAAAATGGTTTTCGTGCCGAAATGAACTGCACCGGATGGCGACGATGTATTGGAAGCAAGTGTGGGTATGGGTCAAAACATAAATAACCACTCCTCGCGCCGCGACAAGCGAAACGTGAACTGCCACGACGATGTTCGACCCACGCGACCTCTTTAATCTCGTCGAAATAGAGGCGACGAAACTATACGGGTGATAATTCAACACCGTTAGAAAAAAAAAAGTGAAAAAAGCACCAACGCCAACTAGAATTGCCACTTGTTTACTAACAACGAGGTGTCACTGACACACGAATAAATGCAGGTGTTGTGACAACAATTCGAAGTGCTATGAATGCTGTATGACGGAATAATTTCCTTACGATATCTTTATATCTATAAAAATGAATGTTTGTATGTTTGTGACGCTAAGGCTCAAAAACGGCTGGACCAATCTTTATGATGTCTTCGGACGATTTGTTCCTTCTTCCCCAAGGAAGGTTTATAGATAGATAAATGTCGGAAAATTCGTAAGGAAAATCCGGAAAATCGGAAAAACCCATAAATTCAGCTTTTTCCATATAAAACAACCGAATATACAATCTACAACTAAAACTTAGAAACGGCTGAGGGAATCTTAACGATGTCTTCGGAAGATTTGTTCCTTTGGAGCCAAAAAAAAGGCTGAGGAGAAATTTAAAGTTAGAAAATGTTTGAAGAAAAATCGAAAAAATGGGAAAATTAGGAAAAAACGAATCTGTAACGCTTAAACTAAACAACTGCTGGACTAATCTTCACGGTGTCTTCAGATGATTTGTTCCTTTTATCCCAAAGTAGGTTAAAAGATAGATAATGGTTGGACAAATGCTAAGGAAAAACCGGAAAATTGGAGGAAATCATGAAAAACAGCATTTTTCACATAAACAATATACAATCTATATCACTTCAACTCAAAATGGTTTGATCAATCATTATGACGTCTTTGAATAATATGCTTCTTTTGCTCTAGAGAAAGGTCAAATGAAAAGACGAATGTTGAAAAATGCAGAAGGAAAAGTCTCATCACCGGAAAATTCGAAAAAACTGCATTCTTCCAAGTCTGAGATACAATCTGCAACTAATACTAAGAAATGGCTGGGCCAAGCGATAATCAAATGAACCGATACGTGAACTGCCATGAAACACTCTTGAGAATATTGCAGTGCAGCAAACAAAAAAAAGTACCATGATTGTCGAGATTTTCCGATTTACGGCGGAGAGATCCTTAGTTCATTCGCAGTTGCTTCGATATGATACCTTGAATGTATAGTAAGAGATAACAATTTATGCAAAAGCATCGCTAACCAGTACAGGCACAGTCAGGTGTGTTTTCATCTGGCGTAAGGACAAATTTACACAATCCAACCAAAACGACTACCTTCGGTTTGTTTGAACCATTGCAAATTGTGACTGGTATGGTGCGTGCACTTTCGGGTTATGGATTCGAAAACCAAGCACTGTTACAATCGCTGGAATTAGATAATCAGTGCGATCGATGAACGAAATGCGGGCACAGAAATTTTTTATTTAACACAATAATAATTTTGTTATGTCAGCCTTTAGATATTTCACATCGCATTTGAAAAGGAAATTTCAAATAGAAAAAAGAATGATCTACAATGTGTTAATGATGCTTGGTGATTGGTGACGGTTGAAGATGCGAGTTTGCATATGAGTAGTAATCTATTGACTGAAATTCATATGCCTTCGCCGAATCGTCGAACTAGAGATATATCGTGAATGGGAACAGAATACCTTTGAAACAACCAGTACATGGAACTGTCCTGTTATTTAATGTGCAGCAAAACTGTGCATTTGATAGATTGATGAAGGCTGTAACTAAGGGCGCCCGGCAGAACTGGGCAACAAAAAGGATCAAAAAATCTTATAGCTTTGTCTATACTACTAAGAGGAAAAATGATACATTGGGAACTAAAGCTTCCGTCACAGATGGAAATTAATACACATTTAATTGCAACATTTCTAAGCAATCGCCTGAGTAACAAAATCGCCCAGGTAACTAATTAATGTAAGGGACATGCGAACAGACCAAAAGCCAGCCCGTAGTTGGACTGCTACCTGC
>KE524540.1:75764-124406 GCA_000441895.2 Anopheles sinensis | reverse complement strand
TTGCTCGTAGTATCTGCACATGCACCTTCAAACGCCTCACTTTACCTCGTCATTTGAACCACTTTCGGACTCGGTGTCTGCTCATGCTCGGGATCGTGTTTGGAGTCGATACTCGACATCCGGCTGGCAATGAAGGGCGCGGGAAATGCGTTGAAAAGGCGGCGGGGATTTCGCTGGAGTCGCCGATTGTGTGACGCCACGCTCGTAAAAGCACGTGCTTCTCGCCATCGTAGCGTTCTTTGAACACTTGGACCACGCGGTTCTCGACTCTTATGTGTGTGCCGGCTGCAGTTCATTGAACGAAAATGGTTTCCGTGCCGAAATGAACTGCACCGGATGGCGACGATGTATTGGAAGCAAGTGTGGGTATGGGTCAAAACATAAATAACCACTCCTCGCGCCTCGACAAGCGAAACGTGAACTGCCACGACGATGTTCGCCCCACGCGACCTCTTTAATCTCGTCGAAATAGAGGCGACGAAACTATACGGGTGATAATTCAACACCGTTAGAAAAATCGTTCGGTTCTTTCGAAGGGTGAAAAAAGCACCAACGCCAACTAGAATTGCCACTTGTTTACTAACAACGAGGTGTCACTGACACACGAATAAATGCAGGTGTTGTGACAACAATTCGAAGTGCTATGAATGCTGTATGACGGAATAATTTCCTTACGATATTTAGGTATACAAAAAGTGTAAAATCAACCAAACCAACGTTCACTGTTTGTTTATGTATTATGGACTTCCGCTAGAAATAATAAATGAAATTCTTTACGTTAGTACCAAGAGTGGGAAAACCCAACCTCAACCGCTTTCGTTGTTTTCGAAAATATTGACCCGATTACTAATTGAGGAGAAATCAGGCGAACTATTTTTAAATTTTCTCCTCCAAAAACACCATCCCGTTTGCGCCGGGGAAGCAACGATTGCATTGTTTTAAGTCTATTTCGAGACAGCGGACGGTTTGGGTTTGGGTCCACCCAGCACTAGTGCAGTCATGTCGATTCGAATCGAATGGAACAAATTTGGTGTAAATTGCGATGACTCGTCCCCTTGGGAATTTAGACTGTTTCACATTATCGGAATCGCCTGGTTTGTAATCTTTTCGATTCGTATCGACACCATCGAGTTTGAATAACTGAGGCTCTTTTTTATCTTCGACGCATTTCTTCTTATTGGATCAATGTTGGTGTGTTGCTATCTTAGGAGATTATCATGGATTATGACTGGTATTAAGTGGTGTTATTTTAAGACCCCTCATTATTACAAAACAAAATTTACACTTAGGAAGGTATCTGAAAATACATATTTTATTATTTTTCTTTGTAACAAGACAGTACCGAACAAACCCATTCTTAATAAGACCAGTTTTCCATCGATGGCTGCTAGACCCACACTATTCCGTGCCTATACTACAACACAAGTTACTGTAGGAAGAAGATGCATCGAAGCTTAAAAGTACTCATTTACCCCAGGCTTCTCCACACTGGGAGGGCCGGTTCCGGTTCGACCACGGCTATGATGTCTCATTTGCATACGCAACCAGGAAAAACAATGGACAGACTACCGAAAAAGATGAGGGTAGAAGTCTGCGGGCTCGTCGCCGGAAAGACTATCTGCGGTGCTGCTTCAAAGTGCTGCCCTCCCCAAAATGGAATGGTAATGACTGCACGTCGAAGCAAACCGAATGATGATTTTAGTCAAATTTGACCACGGTCATCAAGCGGTAGCATCATTTCTTTCTTCGGGGGAGTAGCAGAGTAGAAGCAGTACCTCAATAGAGCTGTACGGGCGGCGGCGTTGTGCCAATGAGTCTTCGTAGCCGGTGGGGGATGTCCGATGTCTTATTCAGCAGCGGAAACCACCCTCCCGGGAGTCTGTGGGGGCAACTTGACAAACTCATCGTCAGATGTGACGCTAGATTCCAATGACCACGATGACAGCGTTGTTGCGGGTGTGACAAGAGGTGGTACGGTAACGGCGACAAAGTAGAAATCAAGAGTTTATGTCCGACGACTTCCAACCGCTGGCGATGGTGAAATAAAAGAGCGTTGAATAGATGTCGGTTGACGCAACAATTTATGACAAACCTCCGAGAGAAATTTGTTGCATACGTAATCTTGATGTTATCTTTCTTGCTATGTTGTTTCAAGACAACCTACTACGAAAGAAGATGGAACAGTGCGTCCAATCCCTCCATGGTTTAAATTCTCAGAAATAGATTAATTAAAAAGCGCGCTCGCTAGCTTTCACCTCCTTCCAGTTGGGGTGTGTCGGTTGACACTGATTTTTATCAGAACAAAACGCTTTACTGTTTATCGTTTGTCGTGCCACTTTTGAACACTGCCTCGAACGTTGGCTTGCGTGGTATGCTGTAGAATGCATGTTTATCTTTTAGTTGGGGCTTACCGAATATGCTGGGTGTGTATTTGACTAATGTTTTTCTATCTTTCTTCATCATCCCTCCGTCCGGCCGCCATTGCAGACGGTAAATACATGGTCCTCCCATCCGGTGAGCTGCATATTCGTGAAGTTGGACCCGAGGACGGTTACAAGAGCTACCAGTGCCGTACCAAGCATCGTTTGACCGGTGAAACGCGACTATCGGCCACCAAGGGACGCCTGGTGATTACAGGTAATTTGAAGTGAACTCTTCGCGCCAAACACACGCACAGAGCCGGCACAGAGGTAGTAGTGTTGCCTCGGACCATCGCACGCCTTTAGGTCAGCACCTTTCGCCGTTGTCGATGTGCCGAAGAGTAGGATGCACCCGATGGTGTGATCTTCTTCTGCAACGCGTACAGAATTTCACGTAACGTCATCTGAAATTCAAACCACGATCGGTCCACGGAAGATTCGGACTGATTCGGGTTGCTTACTGCCTCGTCGTCGCCATCGCACACGGCTTAAGGTAGCTTGTTCTCCATGTATAATGTAAAGCATATTCTCGTATAGCGCGACACCATCATCTCTTGAACACTAACCCCTTTTTTGAGGAAAGAAGGTGGACCATCGCAATTCATTGACACCACGTTACGCATTTTATCACCCATTTAAGCACAATTTGGCCTAGGCCTTGTCGGCTTCCTCGTTCCCGCACTATACCACTAATAACTGCCATCACCACCACCACCACCATCGCTTCGTAATTATTTAATTCCCCCCCATAGTAATACGAGATATCTACCGACCGTGTCATTGTTCCAAGTGGTGTCGGATTACCAACCCAATGAAGCAACAATGGAACAACTGATCGCCTGATCGGTTCCAGCACCTAATGAAGAAATTAAAACTCGATGATGAGAAACAGTTGATGAAACCCACGTCGGAGTACCTATTTTGTGCGATGTTAGATAAAGTAATATATGCAGAAATGCTCTAAAATCATGCGACAATCCGGTGCACTTTCCCTTGATAAGCGATTTCACTTGGATTACAAACTTTCATAAACGGAAAAAAATTATTGCGATATTTTGGTGTATTGGCATTTAAATGGATCTTTGCTACAAAGTGCTCTTTGCATCAAGCTGCAATTGACAATTTCATACTTACTCAAACAGCATCTCAGACAGAAATAAATGTGAAGAAGTATTGTTGATAATGTACTACAAATACCTTAAACTGAAAAAATACCTCTTTGATGATTCTTGAATATAGTACTTGAACCGCCATGCAGACTGTTAGGATTGACTACAAGATGATGATTATTGTCGTGTGTTTAGATCGCGAGAAACTGCTTTACATTATTCCTAGAGTGTCGTGCGATCTTGTGTGATAATTTTTTAACCTTCTTCTCGTAAGTGTTTGGAACGTGCTGGTGGTTGCAACCCGTGTAAATACCCATCACATTCGCGCGTACTGCTTCTCAGTAGTGATGTTGGGCTTGTGCAATGCTACTTTCGGTTTGTTTTTTCTGTGACGCCAATCATGCTTCCAATCACTTGCTACTAATAATCGTCGGTCATAAAAGTAATAAAACTTTGTCCATCGATCCGTCAAATGTGCAACGACGGCTAACTTTATTGTTTGCACAATTTTGTTTTTAATCATTCTATTGGTATGTGTGATTCTCTAGTTTCATCCATTAAGATCTTGTATGTAACTAAAATGTAAGAATACATTCATTTTGCATTCATTGGTAAATAAAAAAATTGGATGATTAAACTTTCGGTTTAAGCGTTGTTTTCAAAGTTAAATCGTGGACCAATCGCTTTTTCATTCTCGATGCGTATACATTCAGCTTTTCATCGTTTCTCTGTTTGCTTAGTGCATATTTTGAGTTCCTTTTAGTGCTGGATTTTGTGCTTTCACGTATGTGAGCTCAATGAGTTCTCCTAAGATTTTTTTCTTGTAATCTAACAACAGATGGTTGGCTATATCATTCAATTCTACTCTTTTGAGTATGGTGGTAGCCATGGCTGAGAACTAGAGAAGTGGAATACTTTAAATAATGTAAATTATCTGTGTAAATAATATTAGAAATCAGCCTAGTTTGTTTATTCATGCTATTTTTTACGCCATACATACTAAACGTTTGTATTTTATTAATAATAGAGTTCAATGAATTAAACTGTTCACGATCACGAGTATCAGAGTTTATATGATACGAATCGGTCTGAACTCCGCTATGGCATTTCAAGGCTACATATTATTTTTTTAACTTCACGCTCATGAACTGAATTCTAATGGAGCGTTTCAGATTATATTAAGCCAATCATAACTGACCGATCTTGCGTTGGTGGTAGTATTGATATGTTCGTGAACTGCATAATTTGTGTGATAATGACTCCACTTGCTAGCGACAGTATTTATTTTACGAAGTTTTGTCAACCCAAATTTAAATTCGAATTGTGAATTATGTTCGAATAGGTTCGATTAAATAATATATATTTTTTTTTAGAGAAATGCTGCATGAAAAGCTGAACAGAAATAGACATCGTTTCTTTAAAGCGAGTTTTATTTTACTTTTATGACTGTGGCGATTCATCACGACCAAATAAGCTTCCGCTCGAGGACAACTACTATATACGGTTGGCTTATTTTGTCGCGAAATAAATAACCAAAAATCAAAACAAATTGCCTGAATGTTGGGATAGGGTACCCTGTGTTGCGTGTAGAAGAACGTTGAACGGTCCGGGTCACTTTGGCCCGTTTGACGAAACTGAATAGATCAGCTTGCAAAACATAACTATGAACTTTGGAAAAGAAAAGGAACAACGGAAGTAAAAATGAGTCCAAATCCAGATCGTCCAGAGGGTGTACGGTTTACGACAATCTTGTTTCTATGGCGGAGATTGAGATCGAGTGTGAGTCACTGAGGTGTTATATTTGTGGTACTAACCATGAATACGTGTTTTTTTTTGCAAGAATGTTATATTGCATGGATTGGCTTACAATATGACGAGCGGTGTTGAGAATTATTTTACGCCTGCACTGTGAGCACAAGGACGTTTCGGAAATATCGGTCACTGTCTACATCTGCCAACGGACGGTTCGTTTGCACTTATTGTTGGTGCCATGGGATTTGCACAATTAATATTAACTAACATTCACCCTTACACAGTTACACACATCGTGCTTCGCCATGCTAGAGGCCAGTATGAGATGTCGAGTGTCGGATCAAGAAAACTAGCGGCCACAAAAATTAAAAACTGCTTCGGCCACTGTAACACGCAAAAGAACAATCCAGCCAATTGAGATAGTGTGCGTGACACAATTATTTCGCTCTTTTTTATTTGTGTTTATTTTTTATTTCTCCACTAGAACCACTTGGTCGAGTGGCTCCCAAGCTAGACTTCCCTTCCAAGATCGTGACGGCAGACGCGAGGCGTAGCAATACGATAGCTTTGCTCTGCTCGGCCCAGGGCTACCCGATAGCTGTTTTTAGGTAATAACATCTGAACCTCAGTGTCGCACGTACCGAGTGCATTGAGGTACCGCCATCTTCTTGCCGGAGATGCACAGGGTTCACTATACCAATCCCATCAGAGAACTAAACACTATAGTGAGTGATCTGTCATTAGACATGCCGCCACCGACTCGGACAGATAGAAGGCCGCGGATGTGATGATATGACATTAATCCGCTTTCATTAATTTTTTTAACGTGTTTTTCGTCACTTACTGTAGAACCACTTGCTAGCGTTGCGCCACGCCTTACGACCGGTGACAAAAGTCGCAACGTGGACATCAGAGTAGCGCACAACATAACGCTTCTGTGTCCGGCACAGTCCTTTCCGGTGCCTGCGTTTAGGTGAGCCGTGCCCAGAGGTTTCTTATTTCTTGTTATTTTTTTCCGAATAGCAAACATGTTACTGAAGGTTCAACCTACTCCGGGTTTGTTCTTAATTGGAGCAGAGTTATTCATTTATTTTTCGTCCATGTTAACATCTTTTGTTGCTGGATGGTTCGGGATATGTTCCAAAATAATAACAAATTGGTTTGTTCCTATTTGATCTCAATTGACATTATTTTGTAGCTCTCATTAACTCTGCAAAATGAAGAAAAACCGACCAATGCAGAGGTAGAAGTAGTAGGTTGAATAGGTTGATACCAGGAGTGTTTGTAAGCATAAGGCTTATCACTACAAATTTGTAGTTTGTAATATTACGGATAGATTTGTGTATTTCCAATAACAAAATTCCATTGGAACAGATTATAATAGGCATTCTTATCAAAGATTTCTAAGGTATAAAACTAAGAAGTCTAAGGTATAAAACACACAGATCAGTCCTTTTTGAGATGGATTAAAGATCGTATATTCAATCTTCTACCTCCATTAGGGTCCCCATTTAAACTTGGGTCAAGTAAAGAAGACAATCAAACCATTGTTGTTTACCTTCCCTCATTAGAACCCGTTGGTAGTGTTGCGCCACGGTTAACGTCGGGAGATGCAATGAGAGTGCAACTGGAGCACTTCACGGCCAACATTACTCTCCTATGCCCTGCACAGTCATTTCCGGTTCCCGCCTTTCGGTAAGCTCGAATATGTTCACCGTAGCCCCTTTATCCCAACATTAAGCCAGCAGGATTTTTGAGGAATTAAACTGCATTTAAGTTCTTCAATTGGGAAACAACGGTAACGCGAAATGTTGGTACGGTAACGCGAAAAAATTGACAAATGTCAATTTGTCTGTATGTTTGACATTCGACAGAACCAGTCGGCAGTGTGGCACCAAGATTGACGTCCGGTGACGAAAGCCGCAAGCTGCTCGTACAGCGGAAGGCCAATGTTACGATGCTCTGTCCTGCCCAGTCGTTTCCGGTACCAGTATTTAGGTAATCTAAGACCCACCAATCTTCGAACCATTATAATTCCTCATCGGGGTGTTCCTGTGCCAACATTCAGTAATTTGCAAAACAATACGGTGTGGGCCCTGGTAAAATGATGGTGTCATCCTTTCTGAAAAAAAAACTTAACTTGCAGAACCCGTTTCCAGTACCGCCCCCAAGACTCCTTCATTGACCCAGAAACCGATCTTTGCCGACCCAAACAGTGATCTGGCACTGTTGTGTTTGGCTCAAGGGTTTCCCGCACCGAACTTTAGGTGAGAAAATGTTTTAAATGGTTCAAAATAGCATTGGAGGCCCTTTTGCTTCATTGTCGCCAGCGCCAAGGGTTTCTGATTGTGGTCATGTATCTCACAGGCAGATAATTTGTTTTGATGCGTTTCGTTCCGCACGCCAGGCGCGGAATTTGATTGATGATCCGCTGCATCTATTTCTTTGTCTGTTAGAACCTATCGGTGCAAAGCCTCCAGTTCTTTCGGTGGATAGTAAGAAAAATTGGATGGAGCGTCGCATGAACACGAGTGTAGTCTTTTTCTGTCCCGCCCAGGCGTACCCGGTAGCTTCATTCAGGTTAGGTTTGGTTGTTTACTGGGACTCTCTGGTTACTATATGAGGGATACGTGTGTACTCATGTGTGATTGTTTGTGTATGTATTTTCACTATCTAGAACCTATCGGTAGTAAATCTCCATCCTTCTCGAACGACGCCGTTACCGTGGCGGTTAAGACGGCAATGAACTCAAGCACAGCCTTAACATGCCAAGCTCAGGCGTTTCCAGTTCCCGTGTTCAGGTACCTCTACCATGCATAGGCTATTCTAGACCAACATTTACGGGGTAAATTTGTAAGCAAAAGGTCATAAAGATTGATTTGTCTTACGGTTAATTTCCTCTGACGATCTTAGAGCCAATCGGTAGCAAAGCTCCTTCTCTGTCGTCGGAAGCAATTGCGGTAGTACGAGCCGCCTCGAATACCACGATGGCGCTGTTGTGTCAGGCACAGGCTTTCCCTGTTCCAGTGTTCAGGTACATTAAAAAGCGTAGAATTTCCTCTTATTGTAACCCATTTGTATTTGACCCCAACTAGAACCGATCGGTAGCAAGGCACCATCGTTCTCTACTACCGTAATTACTATCATGATGACGCGGTTTAATACTAGCGTCGCGTTGCTCTGCCAGGCTCAGGGTTATCCTACGCCAGTGTTCAGGTAGGCTGAAGATCAACTTATCCGGAGATACTTTATTGTTCATATGAAATAGGCTTACCGTTTCCCGTGTTCAGAAATTTGTTTTGAAACCTTTCTTGGAGTAAGATTGCCCGGGAATACTTTCATGTCTATGATGGTTTGTGATTTTCTACGCCTTTTATTTAGAACCTATCGGTAGCAAATCACCCTCATTCTCCACCGATGCCATGGCTTTTGTACGAAGCTCTTTAAATGGAACCGTAGCACTGCTATGCCAAGCACAAGCCTTTCCTGTTCCGATTTTCAAGTAAGTGATCCTACACACGTTTATACAAAAGACAAGCGGGGACGACGGGGTTCCCTATCCTGGGCAATTGTTGTATGTGCACAAACAAAGTCGAGCGCCTCGGGAGAGCACTCTAACTGTGCGGAAATCCGCTTCTGTTTCTAGAACCAATCGGTAGCAAGGCACCATCATTTGGCTCCAATATTATGACATACTTGGATGTTAATCTCAGCTCGAGCGTGGCATTGTTGTGCCAAGCGCAGGCTTACCCGGTGCCCATTTTCAAGTAAGTGCAGATGTTTACTCTATCCCAACTTTGTTCGAAGGCAAAAGCGTAGTACCGGTACGTAGGTTTGGAGTCGTGGACTTAGAAGGTTTCAATTTAATACGTTTCTAGAACCAATTGGAAGTAAACCGCCGTCGTTTGCCACGCACTCCATGAACTACGTGGATAGCGCGTTAAATCGGACCGTCGCCTTGCTCTGTCAGGCTCAAGCATATCCAGTTCCAGTGTTTAGGTAGGCACCGACCAGGGTACTTATAACCAAGGGCGTTTCCGATGTTTTGGTTAGTAAATGTGTTATAAATAGTAATGGATTATGTTTCGAACACATGGTAATCGGCAACTACGTAGAACCGGTGGGATTTAAGCCTCCAAGCTTCAACAACGACGCATCACAGTTTGCACTTTCGTGGGAGATTGGGACACGGATAACGCTTCTGTGCAATGCTCAAGCATTTCCGGTACCGGTCTATAGGTAAATTGGAGACATCTTTTGTGGCCTTCATTGCTTAATGTAGAAATGTTTTCAGTTTGTCATATGGGAAGTATACTTGTTTTCATACTGATGGCTTGGCTGTACCGAGACCCCCAAGATATTTGAATTTTTGTGCCAAGTTCTTTCGGAACTTTGCGCATCTGGATCGGACCAATTGTATTCTTTATAACCATCACTTCGTCCGTCGTTCGCTACATTTAAGACTGAAGGGTACCTTGTTCCCAGAAAAATTGTTCAGGTAAACGTGTTGTTTATGAATTGATCAACTGAGCAACATGATTTGATGTTTTTCTAAACCTAGAGCCGGTCGGCTTTAAGGCACCTTCGTTCAATAATGATGCCGCCCTGTTCGTGTCCAGAGTTGGCGCTGGAGAGCAACTTACCCTCCTATGCAACGCTCAGGCATTTCCAGTTCCCGTTTATCGGTAAATGTTAATTTTGGCATTAATTTACATCTCATTACCCCTTCCTTCCCCTACCCATGACATCTGTAGAGCCGATCGGATCGAAGGCACCAACTTTCGCATCAGACGAGAACAGTCGATCGTATACCAAGATCAGTAATCACAGTTTGGCGCTTTTCTGCCAAGCTCAGGCATTTCCAGTTCCGATCACTAGGTAGGTGTTAGCCGTCGTGGACACAATGCAGCAAAGGGTATCCCTGTTTCGGTTTTTATATAGTGATATGTAGAGAGTTCATTGGCTTTTTTGTTTTGCAGAACCAATTGGTTCGAAGGCTCCAACATTTCCATCCGATGCCAGGAGCATAACTTATAACAAACCGAGCAATACAAGCTTGGCGCTGTTTTGCCAGGCTCAGGCTTTCCCTGTGCCGATTAGTAGGTACGTGTATAAAAATGGGAATGGGATTCCGTGTTTTTGAATTTGAGAGAAGTTTAAAATGTTATTGGCTATCGTTAAACTTTTAATGTCTACGGGATTATTAATTTGCACATTTACGAGTTCAAGAGAAGTCAAGAGATTTAGAATTTCGGCGTTTTTGCTACAAACACAGAAGGCCATCCTATCCTAGCATAAATAAGGCTTATAAATACTCTACTCGCGGGCTTACCTGTTCCTATCGCATCACCTTTTGTTTGCAGAACCTATTGGCTCTAAACCTCCTACATTTAATTTTGACTACAAGAAGCTTTACTTCGTAAAACCGAGCAGTACAAACATTGCGTTGTTCTGTCAAGCGCAGGCTTTCCCGGTACCGGTAACAAGGTAAAAGCTCTATCCCTCATAAAACATTCGGGCAGATCAGCATCTATTGTTAGAAGCTGCAGGGTTCTATGATTTTTACAATTTTGTTTTCAACGAATTTCTCCCTTAGAGCCTATCGGTTCTAAAGCTCCAACGTTCTCATTCGATTCGAAAACGTTCACGTTCATGAAGCCGAGCAACACGAGTGTCGCACTGTTCTGTCAGGCGCAGGCTTATCCGGTACCGATCACCAGGTAATCCCATATCCGGCTATCTTCCACACATCAGGCACTTTGTTGGACGTAGGGGCTTTGGTTATATCCGTTCTGTATTGAAAGTATTCCTTGTAACTGACCATATCTGATCCATCGCGGGTGTGTCGTTAAAGAACCGATCGGATCGAAGGCACCCACTTTTCCGTCAGACTCTGGTACCAGCTCGTTCAAGAAGCCGGCTCACTCCACTATCACGCTCTTGTGTCAGGCACAAGGTTTTCCCGTTCCTATTACCAGGTAATCCCGTGCAGGCAATTTGTCTTAATTTTAGGATTGAAAGATCCGTAGAGAGTGTAACTAATCCTTGTTGCTGCACCCTCCCCAGAACCAATCGGTTCTAAGGCGCCTAGCTTTTCGTCCGCATCTCGCACGAGTTCCTTTGTCGAACCGAGCAGTGCCAGTTTGGCGTTGCTATGTCAAGCGCAGGCTTTTCCAGTTCCCGTCACAAGGTAGGCTTTGAGGCGCGCAACATTCAGGCACTTTGTTCAGACATCTTTCGCTCCATCATCATGGTTGGGATGCACTGTTCTTCAACTATGTTCTTTAACTATCTTATCATGTTTACCAGAACCCATCGGTTTGAAGGCTCCCTCGTTCCCTTCGGCCGCCCTCAGCAGCTCATTTAAGCTACCGAGTCGCTCAACCATAGCTCTGTTTTGTCAAGCTCAGGCATTTCCGGTGCCCATCACAAGGTACAATCTCATACCGCTTTAACTTTATACTCCCTTAACCAACATTCAGTGCGTAACGGTTTCGATTTAGAATTACCGTCAAAACAGGCGATTGGCAGTAAAATTTAAGGACTATTTTTGTACATTCCTTCAATTAACAGAACCTATTGGTTTGAAGGCACCTTCATTTGCGTCGGCGCTGCTTAGTGGCTCCTTCAAGTATCCAAGTCAGACCACTTTTGCACTGTTCTGTCAAGCTCAGGCATTTCCGGTTCCGATAACGAGGTAGGAAAGAAGGTTGGAGCATTTGTGTTACAATACCGGATTCGATTCAATCTATCATGAGAAGCAAATAATGTAAAAAGTCTATTGAATAGCAGCTGCAAATTTACTATTAACTAATTGTTCGAACACTTCAAAAGCTTAAAGTAAGTTTTCCAAAAACACCTGGAACTCTACAGCCAACAACGAAAGTTGTGTTACACAGCATTCTAAGGCAGTTTGTTTGTTCAGTTAAAAAACAATGGAAAATCAAAATTATTAACCTTACTTATTTACCCTTGCACCAGAACCCATCGGACTTAAAGCGCCTTCATTTTCAACAACCGCTCGAAGTAGCTCCTTTGTCGAGGCCAGCAACAGGACATTAGCATTGTTTTGTCAAGCACAAGCCTACCCTGTGCCTATCACAAGGTATGGTTGGGACTCTCACGTTTGTTTCCTTGTTCAGGCAACTGTTTATCTTCTTGTTTTGATTGCGATTTCCAAGTTTAACTTATGTTATATTTGTGTACCCTCCCGTAAACAGAGCCGATCGGTTCGAAGCCACCGACGTTTTCAACAGATTCCAAAATTAGCATGTTCGTCAAACCGAGTGACTCCATAGTTGCCTTGTTTTGTCAGGCGCAGGCATACCCGGTACCGATCACAAGGTATGACTCCCAGTGGTATTTGGAACTAACAGTCATTATTCCCAGCATTCGGGCAAGAGTTACTAGTTACGTAGAGGGTGGGTTACTTCATGCATTTTTTATTCTACTTCGTTAGAACCGATTGGATCGAAAGCTCCCACGTTCTCGTCCGATTCGATGGGAAGCATCTTTCGGCGGCCCCAAAATACTACCTTTGCACTATTCTGTCAGGCTCAGGCATATCCTGTGCCGATCACAAGGTTGGTTTGTGAGTTAATTATTGTTTAAAGTTAGTCTTTATCTACACATAGGTGGATGATATGTAATGTGGCTTGATGTACTTCCAATTATCCGATTATCAGGTTATGTTTCGTAAGAGCACGGAGCAGAACTCGTGTTACCCAACATAAAGCAACATCCCAACAGTAAAGTGATTAACGTACTAGAGCTTAGCATATTTTGCGTGAAGTTAAAGGAGCTTCCATTTATTTTCCCGCTCCCTCCCGCCCGATAACAGAACCCGTCGGTTCCAAGCCGCCAACGTTCTCGTCGGAATCGAAGGGAAGCATTTTCGAGAAGCCAGCCCGTAGCAGCTTCGCACTGCTCTGTCAGGCTCAAGCGTTTCCCGTGCCGATAATGAGGTAAGCCAATTTCTGCAGGATACCAGAACCAAAACCGGTCGATATCGTCTCGGTTGCGTGCGTTCCGGCGATCATTGTGCATTAGAACCGAAACAAGACACGAACGAAACAATTGTGCACACACCAAAAAGTAGGAATATGAGCACGAGAAAGTGTATGTTCACCATTTATGGTTAAAAGGGACATACTTAATTTATCTTGATGGCTTTTTAGACACTGTTTAAAGTAAATGATAGTAAACTCCAAAAACAAGCTGCACGGTTTCGATCGAAGCAGTCTTCTAATTACAACCTTCTCTCTGCGCTTAAAACGCCATCAAGATCGGTTCATTCCTATTTTCTTCGATTTAATGAAAATAACCAGCAGGAAAACCCGGTACGCTGCTTGTTATTGTTATTTTCCTTTCGTCCTACTTTGCTTGTACAGTATCGTCGCCTTCTCTCACACTTTCTCTCTTCTCTCTTTTCCCCGCAGAACCTGTCGGCAGTGTTGCACCGAAAATTTCCGGAGATCGGCTTCAGGAAATGAGTGTAACAAATGCGCAGGATTTTGCAATACTCTGTCTTGGGCAAGCCTTTCCAACACCGGCCTTCAGGTGATTGCTGATTGCGCTTTGTTTTTGATTGAGTTTGTGTCTTGTTTCCGTTCCGTACATCTAATTGGCTTTACTGGCGTACGCTTTGAATTTCTTGTCAGCCCGTTCGAAGTACACGCACATATCGCACAAGGATGAGGAGCTTTTTTTTAAACGTGAACCATTAACCGTCGTACAACAATCCTTTTTTACCGTTGGCGTGCTGGTTTTATGTTGGGTGTCATAGCTTCTTCCGTTGGTTCGTGTTTGGTTTGCGCTTGAGGAAAATCCGTTTATTTAAACAACATGATAGCTTCATCCATCCCACATTCAGTCATCTGTTTTTCATTAATCAAATTGGATGAACTTATTATTTTCTCTCAACATCTCTAGAGCCTGTCGGTAGTGTAGGACCGAAAGTGTCTGGAGGGCGGCTGCAGGAAATGATGGTTGAAATCAATTCCACCTTCGCAGTCCTCTGCTTGGCACAATCATTCCCGGTGCCTGTGTTTAGGTAAAAGTTAGGAAAATACTGTAAACAACAACAAACAACTAAATAGGGATACATCCCAATTATCGGGCAATTTGTTGTAAAAAACTGTCCAATCGATTATGTACTATTTTTTATCTGGCAACTCTCTTGTTTCACTACAGAGCCTATTGGAAGTGTTGCACCAAAGATTGCCGGTCATCATCTGCAAGATTTGAATGTGAAGGCTGGTGATGACTTTGCGATTCTCTGTCTCGGACAGTCCTATCCCACGCCAAGCTTTAGGTAATCGTACACAGGACCTTAAGAAAATTCATTCAAACAACCTCTATAATCCCAACATTTAGGTAACGAACATGTTCGTTATCTATAGAGTTTGCAACAAAGTTTGCTATATACTATGGTACCTTATTTAATCAGAACCAATTGGAAGTGTGGCGCCTAAAATTTCCGGAGGCTTACTGCAAGAAATGAAGGTGAAATCGGGCGAAGATTTTGCAATCCTCTGTATGGGTCAGTCATTTCCGATGCCTAGCTTTAGGTAAGGCACGAGGACATGGTTTATAACGCCATGATTGAATGAACAAGTACTGTATAGGTTGGTTAGGAAAATATGGTTTTGGGATATCTATACACTTGGAGTCGGTCCATTGTAGCATAACATAAAAAACCTGGTGTAACACAGAATCTATGAAATCATATGCAGTTTGGCAGTAGGGTAAGTATTGAGTAATGAAAGTAAGATCAGTAAAAGCAAATTTTGTCACAATTAGAATAGAAATCTCTAGTAGTTCACCATAGAATAAATCAATTTAGGTAATTTACAAAGTACAATAACTTTTTTAATGAAATGCTGGTACATGATCAATGGACGAATTAGTTTTCATTCATAACTTGATGTTTTATTGATACAAGTAGAAAAATTATTAAATTAAATGTTGATATCAAATAAATTCATTTTGAAAGTGACATAAGCTAAAACAAATTAAATAAATAATTCTTGCTGTTGAGCTTACTTTCATTCTCTATCAGGTAACAGTATAATGTGGGGACAGGAAAAACGAAATGTTTCGTCAAAATTTAACATAAAATTTCTCCCTTCCATACTTCCTCATATCAGCTATATTCCATAGTCATTAAAATGCTTCCGTTCGCTCTCATGTGTTTTGTTTGATGCAACATTTGTTGTTTGTTTGTTAAATTTCCTTGCGTTAAACTTTTATGTTTGGTTTTATTCTATTTTTTCCCTTGTTTTTTTTTATATATAATTTGCTTTATTCTATCATCAACCTTTGCAATCTTTGGCTTCTTTAATTGTTTTTTGTTTTGTTTTGTTTTCACGACTATGGAAAATGCTATGTGAATCCTCTTCTCTCAGCAATATTGTCGCCCACACTTTAACGCTCGTTCGTTTTTATTTTTTCCGTCAAACCATTCCAGATGGTATAAGTACCTCGAGGGAACTCAACAGAAGAAAGCCGTTGTGCTGGATGAGCGCGTGAAACAGGTATCGGGAACGCTGATCATTAAGGATGCCGTCGTAGACGATTCTGGCAAGTATCTGTGCGTGGTCAACAACTCGGTCGGTGGTGAAAGCGTCGAAACGGTTCTGACGGTGACGGCACCGCTGGCGGCCAAGATAGAGCCTCGCACGCAGACGGTAGACTTCGGGCGTCCGGCTGTGTTCACGTGTAAGTTCTCCGGCAACCCCATCAAAACGGTGTCCTGGATGAAGGACGGCAAATCGCTGGGCCACAGTGATGCGGTGTTGCGTATCGAATCGGTGAAGAAAGAGGACAAGGGTATGTACCAGTGCTTCATCCGCAACGACCAGGAAAGTGCACAGGCCAGCGCAGAGCTCAAGCTCGGAGGACGATGTAAGTGTTACGGGAGAAACAAGATAGACAAGAGGGTTTGAATCGGTTTTGTGACTTTGTGTTCCTTGCATTTCTTGCTACAGTCGATCCGCCGATCATTCGCGAGGCTTTCCCGGAGGAAACGCGCCACCCAGGACCGTCCGTGTTTCTGAAGTGTGTTGCTGGTGGTAACCCGACGCCCGAAATCAGCTGGGAGCTGGATGGCAAGAAGATCACGAACAGCGAGCGTTACCAGGTTGGACAATACGTAACCGTCAACGGCGATGTCGTGTCGCATCTGAACATCACCTCCATCCATTCGAATGACGGCGGTTTGTACAAGTGTATGGCAAGCAGCAAGGTCGGCGTCGCCGAACATTCCGCTAAGCTGAATGTATATGGTTTGCCGTACGTGCGAACGATGGAAAAGAAGGCTATCGTGGCTGGCGAAACGTTGATAGTGACCTGCCCAGTTGCTGGTTATCCGATCGAATCGATTGTCTGGGAGAGAGGTACGAATTGTTAGATGACGTGAGGAAGGACGTGAAATTAATATGAGGTGTGTTTCCTTTTCCTCTACAGACAACCGTCAACTGCCAATCAACCGCAAGCAGAAAGTGTTCCCCAATGGAACCCTGATCATCGAAAACGTCGAACGAAACTCCGACCAAGCTACCTATACATGCGTCGCTAAGAACTCCGAAGGGTACACTGCTCGTGGAACATTGGAAGTTCAAGTCATGGGTAAGTGGAATGTTTCATTGTTTTGTTGGGCAGAAAACTGTCCAATTTTTTCTACTAGGCCCGAGATATCGACGAAGAATAGGATTGGTTGAAATGCGATGATAAACAATCTGGAAATTCTTGTCGGTATCAGGTCGGTCCAATTGTTTGTAACGTAAATAACACGACGAATGTGATTTATTAAATGTACATTGAATGTCGGTGGACAGTAATGGCTAATCTGCGTTTCGATTCAAGCTGGAAATCGGGTCATTGACTAATGTTTTAATCGAAGAAGTTCTGTGTTTAACCACAATACACCTCTTTGGCAGTTTTGCCCCAAATCGTGCCCTTCAGCTTCGGCGAGGAGCAGAACAACCAGTTCGATATGGTGTCCACTATGTGCACCGTGAACAAGGGCGATATGCCCATCGAAATCGGATGGGTGTTCACGCCATCGTTTCCGAGCCCGGGCAACCCTCGGAAGTTGTACACGAACGACGGTGTGTTGATCAGTCGAACGAGCGGCCGGATCAGCATGCTCAGCATCGACTCGGTGCGGGACAGGCACAGTGGGAATTACACCTGCCACGCCAAGAACCAGGCCGGCGTTGTGGAATACACGGCAGTCCTGTTTGTCAATGGTGAATGCGACCTGTGGACCGATTTGATGCATGCTCTAGTGCAATATCGTTTCGAGTTTCTCCCTTGCTTTTTCCCGTTTCGTCCCGATATCCATCCACATTGATTTTTGCCACAGTTTCTCCACAGATAGTTCCGTTCGATTTCGGTGAAGATGCCGTGTTCGCTATGGACATGGTGTCTGCCACGTGTACCGTCAATAAGGGCGACCTTCCGATCGATATCGTGTGGCTCTTGAACGGGCGCAAAATATACTCGAACGATGGCATCCTAATCAGTCGTCCAAGTCCCCGCCTGAGCACGCTCAGTATCGAATCCGTCCGCGATCGACACAGTGGCAACTACAGCTGCATCGCCATGAACCATGCCGGAAGCATGGAACACGTCTCGCAACTGTTGGTGAACGGTTTGTGAAACAAAACTGGGCGCTTTTTGGACCTTGGTTGCATTTGCTTAGCGCTTGCGTTGTGCCGTCCCTTAAATCCTGATCCCAGTTTTCAAATTCCTAACCGTCTTTTTTGCATCACAACGAACGGTTCGCAGTGCTTCCGCAGATAGTTCCGTTTGATTTTGGCAGCGAGGATATCTTTTCCCTCGACACGGTGTCGGCCTCGTGCACGGTCAGCAAGGGTGACTCTCCGGTCGACATTCGCTGGCAGTTCAACGGCAAGCACCTGATCACGAGCGACGGTGTGTTGATATCCCGACAAACCCAGCGCACCAGCTTCCTAACGATCGAGTCGGTGCGCGATCGCCATTCGGGCAACTACAGCTGCATCGCGGAAAATCGCGCCGGCCAGGCCATCCATACGGCATCGTTGTTTGTGAACGGTTCGATCTAGACATCTTTCGCTATACCTCTATATCTGCTTGCCCTTCCTTCTTTCATTGATCCTGTGTTCCTGTTTTCGCTTGGCCACAATGTCTGAAAAGTGCTCCCTCACATGCTTCCGTTCGATTTCGGGAGTGATATAATTTTTTTAAACGACATGGTAACATCGTCGTGCACGGTGAACAAGGGTGACTTCCCGATCGATATCTTCTGGAAGTTTAACGATCGAAGAATCGCGTCCGAGGATGGTATAACGATTAGCCGCACGAACCAGCGAATGAGCGTCCTGTCGATCGATGCCGTTCGAGACCATCACACCGGCAACTACACGTGTGTCGCCCAGAACCGAGCGGGCCAGGTACAGCAGACGGCTCTGCTGCGAGTGAACGGTACACTTCCCGGTTGTCTTGAGATACATTTTAACTCCACCTTTCCAGTTTAAAACACAACTCCTAAAGCAGTGATGTGAATACCTGCCCGAACTTTTCCTCTCCCTCCAAGTTGGACCGTCCGTTTTTCCGTTCGATTTTGGCGACGAACCCGTGGACATGATGAACACGGTGTCGATCAACTGCGTTGTTTCGAAGGGCGACACGCCGATTATGATCGAGTGGCTCTTTAACGGAAATCGAGTGTCGACCGACGATGGAATCATCATCATGAAGAGTGGCCAGAAGATTAGTATGCTGTCGATCGAGTCCGTGCAATCGCGACACGCTGGAAACTACACGTGCGTCGCAAGGAACAAGGCCGGGGAATCGCAGCACACGTCGGAGTTGAAAGTGATCGGTATATCGTCTGTAGTATAGGGTTATTCGGTTTTCGGTTCACATTTGACTTCCATCCCTACACCCGTTCCTTTCTTGGTTCATTCGGCTAGGTTGTCTTATTTTGTTGTCGCTAGTATCTGATTGAAGAAATTCTCCCGTGATAAGCCGTTCCCCAGGTAATGCCATTCGATTTCGGTGAGGAACCGTTCGATTCGTCCAGCACGGTTTCGGTGCAGTGCGTGGTCACGAAGGGAGACGTTCCGATCGACATCGGCTGGCTGTTCAACGGTCGTCGTATTTCGAGCAACGATGGCATTACCGTGTCCAAGCTGGGCCAGAAAATGAGTACACTTTACATCGAGTCCATACGTTCGCGCCACGCCGGCAACTATTCCTGCCGAGCGAGCAATGCGGCCGGAAGTGTTGAGCACAGCTCCGAGCTGAAGGTCATCGGTAGGCAGGAGTCACCTATTTACACTAGATATACACAAATTTGTGTTTGTATATTTCCCGTTCCACCTTTGGTTTGACACTGTTCTCTCCTTGAATCCTCCTACGAACGATATTAGCGGTTCCCATCATCCTTCCGTTCGAGTTTGGCGAGGAGGCGTTCGATAGTGGTAGCACTGCGTCGGTGAGTTGCATCGTGACAAAGGGTGACACACCGATCGACATTAGTTGGATGTTTAATGGTCGGCGCCTTAGTGTAGACGACGGTGTGACGATCACAAAGAGTGGTGGAAAAATTAGTCTCCTTTCGATAGAGTCTGTCCTATCGCGACATGCAGGAAACTATACTTGCTCTGCTAGGAACACGGCCGGTAGTGGTCAGCATACGGCAGAACTGCAGGTTATGGGTAAGAGATGGATTGGTTGCTAACACTAGTCTTCTTTCATTCTTTTTGATCCCAAAACCCTTCCAATACGTCCTTCTTGCTGTTGGGTGATTTGTTCTTGTGATGTTTCATTGCGAAATTGGTGTCCCGTTAAAGTCGTTCCCCTAATCCTCCCGTTTGAGTTCGGCGAAGAAGCGTTCGATACGGGCAGTACGGCCTCGGTAAGCTGTATTGTCACGAAGGGGGACGTCCCGATCGACATCGGGTGGTCTTTCAATGGCCGCCGGTTGGCAGCAAGTGATGGTATGATGATTACGCAAGGTGGTCCTCGTGTATCGATTCTTTCGATCGACGCGGTGCATTCGAGCCACGCCGGGAACTATACGTGTCATGCGGGAAACCGTGCCGGGCACACGAAGTACACTGCCGAGCTGCAGGTGATGGGTAAGCAGATCCGCTCTGTTTCACTAATCCGTGCAACTCTTTCTGGTCCTTTCATGTCCGCACCGTTCACGCTCCTTAGTTGTCCCGATCATTTTCCCGTTCGAGTTTGGTGACGATGCGTACGACACTGGCAGCACGGTGTCGGTGAGCTGCATCGTCACGAAGGGGGATGCACCGATTGACATAAGCTGGTTGTTCAATGGCCGCCGGTTGTCAGCCAACGATGGTGTCCTGATTAATCGTAGTGGCAATAAGATTTCCATACTTTCCATTGAGTCCGTCTTGTCGAAGCAAGCCGGAAACTACACCTGCAGTGCACGTAATCAAGCAGGAACTGCCGAGCATACATCTCAGCTGCGAGTGATAGGTAACAGGAACTATCTTTGGATATGCATTTATGGTGTTTCGTTCTGCCTTTTTCTTTCCTGCCTCCAACCCAATTCCACTTCCTCTGGTACCATCCAAACGTTGTTTGTTAGCCGTTCCAATCATTCTGCCCTTTGAGTTTGGCGAAGAACCGTTCGATACGGGTAGCACAGCTTCGGTGAGCTGTATTGTTACCAAGGGTGACACACCGATCGACATCGGTTGGCTCTACAACGGGCGACGCATTGCCACGAACGACGGTATACTGATCATGAAGAGTGGACAAAAAGCAAGTGTGCTTACGATTGAATCGGTCCACTCTCGGCACGCCGGAAACTACACCTGCCATGCGGCAAACCGCGCCGGTGAAGGCACACACACTTCACAGCTGCAAGTCATGGGTTTGTGGATCTCCTGGTGATAACGTTGTAGCTTAACCATTTTTCCTACATTTTCCAAAAACATCCTTAGTATGATTTACCATGTAATATCTTCCCAATTCATTCCATTCCGTGCATGAAAGTTCTACCAGTAATATTGCCATTCGAGTTTGGAGAGGATGCCTCGATGAGTTTAGTATGGCTACGGTGCAATGTGCCGTCACGAAAGGGGACACACCGCTCAGTTTTAGCTGGCTCTTTAACGGTCATGATGTGGTCCTAGGGGAGTCGGGTATTCTGATCTCGAAGAGTGGTCAGCGTATTAGCATGCTTACGATCGAATCGGTCCAGTCGGTCCACGCTGGAAACTATACCTGTATGGCCAAAAATATTGCCGGTCATGCAAACCATACGTCCGAGTTGAAGGTGATAGGTAAATGCGATCTGCTTTAGCTGGAGTTCTGTCAAATTTGTTTTTTCCCGTTCCCTATTTGGTTCTGGTTCCTCACACATTCCGCCTTATCCATTACCAGTCAAACCCTTCATAATGCCCTTTGAGTTCGGTGAGGAACCGTTCGATATGCTCACGACGTCCACCGTGAGTTGTGCGGTTATTAAGGGTGATACTCCGATCGAAATAAACTGGATGTTTAATGGAGGTAACCTTGCGACGGGTGACGGTATCAGTATCACCAAATCCGGCGCCAAAATGAGCATCCTCTACATTGAGTCCGTGCAGCCGAGGCACGCTGGACGGTACACGTGTGTCGCACGGAACAAAGCAGGCTTCGTAGAGCACAGCTCCGACCTGAAGGTTATAGGTTAGAATAGACAAACCTTTGTTAAATGCATCTTAGTTGTTCCATCCATCCACTTTATATATCCCTCCTCTGTCGTTCCACTCTCGGGCGGTATAATGTGTAGTTGTCGTTTCTGTTCAGTTCTTCCGATGTTGCTCCCATTCGAATTCGGCGACGAACCGGCCGATATTTTGAGTACGACGATGGTCAGCTGTGCGGTTGCGAAAGGTGATACACCACTCGAGATTGAATGGCTTTTCGAGGGGCGCAAGATCACGCAAAGTGATGAGATTTCCATAACGAAAAGTGGCCAGAAAATCAGTATGCTCTCGATCGACTCCGTGCATCCACGGCACGCCGGCAACTACACGTGCCTCGCGAGCAATCGTGCGGGTACTGCAGAGCATACGTCCGAATTGAAAGTGATCGGTAAAGATAGCACAGCATGACGTTCCATTCTATTTTCGCTTTTATTCATTAATCCACCTAAACTATCCACGATACTGAATTCCTTCTTCTGGTTCCATTTCTAATAGTCCCCCCTATTCTACTTCCGTTCGATTTCGGCGAGGAACCGGCGGATGTGCAAAGCACAACGTCGGTCAATTGTGCAGTAGCTAAAGGTGATCCACCAATCGAAATCAACTGGATGTTCAACGGAAGTAAAATATTCACTTCCGACGGCATATTGATTACGAAAAGTGGTCAAAAGATTAGCTTTCTCTCCATCGAATCGGTACAGGCTCGGCATGCCGGGAACTATACATGTGTAGCACGTAATCGTGCCGGTTTTGCCGAGCATACATCAGAACTCAAAGTGATGGGTAAAGCTAGTACACAGTACCATTTGATGTTACGTTGATTTATTATACTTCTCACCTAAAATATCAAAAATCCTTAATCCTCGCTTTTGGTTCCTTACCGGTAGTCCCACCTATTCTACTTCCGTTCGATTTCGGCGAGGAACCGGCGGATGTGCAAAGCACAACAACTGTAAGCTGTGCGGTGGCAAAGGGAGATCCTCCCATCGAAATCAACTGGATGTTCAACGGTAGTAAAATCTTCACCTCGGACGGTATCTTAATTACGAAGAGCGGTCAAAAGACTAGTTTCCTCTTGATCGAATCGGTACAAGCCCGACATGCCGGGAACTATACGTGCGTCGCTCGGAACCGCGCTGGTTTCGCGGAGCATACATCAGAACTAAAAGTGATCGGTAAAAGAAAGGGATTTTTTTTAAAACAGTATTCTTTATTCCACACACCTACCCTACCCTAGTACCTCCGATCCTTCTACCGTTCGAGTTTGGTGAGGAACCGGCCGATATGGCGAGTACAATGACAGTCAGTTGTGCGGTAGCAAAAGGGGACACTCCAATCGAAATCAACTGGATGTTCAATGGCAGCAAAATATTTTCCAACGATGGTATACTTATCACAAAGAGTGGCCAGAAAATCAGTATCGTCTCGATCGAGTCCGTGCAGCCGCGCCATGCGGGCAACTATACGTGTGTCGCCCGGAACAAGGCCGGATTTGTAGAGCACACGTCGGAGTTGAAAGTGATCGGTAATCGGTTTCTATGTTCATTTCATTTCGTTAATGTCAAACCCTGTCCTCCGCCCCCATTCCAATATGTTTACAGTTCCTCCCATACTGTTGCCGTTCGAATTTGGTGACGAACCTTCCGACACTCACAGCACTACGACCGTTAGCTGTGCGGTAGCGAAAGGCGATACGCCGATCGAAATCAACTGGATGTTCAATGGAAGTAAAATCTTCTCCAATGACGGAATAACAATCACGAAAAGTGGGCAGAAGATGAGCCTGCTATACATCGAGTCGGTACAGGCTAGGCACGCCGGAAATTACACCTGTGTCGCGCGAAATAAGGCCGGATTCGTAGAGCATACGTCGGAGTTGAAAGTCATCGGTAGGAGAGGATTGGTTGGGTTATGTTGATGGCATGCTATATGAATCGTCCGTTTAAGATCCTTTTTTCTTCCGTGATAAACCTATCCTTCCCTGAATTCTCTTCTCTCTGTTTGTGGTGGATCAGCTAAATAGCAACTGGTTTGTTTTTCTCAAACTTTTCCTCCAAAGTCACGCCAATTATCATGCCCTTTGAGTTCGGAGATGATCCGTTTGATGTCTACAGTACCACCACGGTTACGTGTGCCGTAACGAAAGGTGACTCGCCCATCGAGCTGATTTGGTTGTTCAACAACTACCGGCTACGCACCAGTGACGGTGTACTGATAACGACAAATGGGCAAAAGATAAGCTTCCTCTCGATAGAGTCGGTTCAACCTCGACACGCTGGAAATTATACCTGTATTGCGAAAAACCTCGCCGGGGAGGCGCAACATTCGTCGGAACTCAAAGTGATGGGTTGGTGGATGGATTATTGAATGCTTCTTCCGTTCTATTTCTTCCTACCATACTTCCCGTATTTACGCCATGTGTCTCCCTTAGTCGTTCCTATCATTATGCCGTTCGATTTCGGTGACGAACCATTCGATATTTACTCTACGACCACCGTCACCTGTGCCGTCACCAAGGGAGATTCACCAATAGAAATAAGTTGGTACTTCAACGCATATCGCCTGCGGACTAACGATGGAGTGTTAATAACACCCGGCGGGCAGCGGGTCAGTATGCTTTCCATAGAGTCGGTTCAACCAAGACACGCCGGTAACTATACCTGCATCGCAAAGAATCCTGCCGGCGAAGCGAAGCACTCTGCGGAACTGATGGTTATGGGTGAGCCGAGGCGAAGTTACTCTTATGCCGTGGCCGATATTATTGTTTCCTTCCGTTCCAATCCTAGACCCAGTCAAGTAATAAGCAGCAAATAAGAATCCAAAATCCTTCTATTGTCAGTCGGCTAGTTGAGGTTAAGCTTTTTCAATTCTATTTGTTCCATAGTGCTTCCCATTATACTTCCATTCGAGTTCGGCGAGGAACCGTTCGATATATACAGCGCCACCACGGTTAGTTGTGTTGTGACGAAGGGTGATCTTCCCATCGAAATCTTGTGGCTTTTCAATGATCGCCAGATTCGTACTGGTGATGGGGTACTGATATCAAAAAGTGGGCACCGTATCAGTATGCTTTCGATTGAGTCGGTACAACCACGCCATGCTGGTAACTACAGCTGTGTAGCGAGCAATCAGGCCGGGACAGCCGAATACGCTACCATCCTGAATGTTATGGGTTAGTCGGTCCTACTAAAGTACGCAGTTTTATTCTATTTATGTTTTTTCCTGCTTTAATCTTTATTTCCGTCATATTCCAATGCTCTCCCTTTTAAAGTTCTTCCCATAATCCATCCGTTCGAGTTCGGGGAGGAGCCGTTTGACATCTACAGCGCGGTGACGGTTAGTTGTACCGTCACAAAAGGTGATCTTCCGATCGAAATAAGTTGGGCATTCAATGGGCATATGATCTACACCAGCGATGGTATTCTTATCACCAAAAGTGGACAACGAAATAGTTTACTATCCATCGAATCTGTGCAACCTCGCCACGCTGGAAATTACACATGTGTCGCACGCAATCCGGCCGGCACTGTGGAGCATGGTTCCGAACTGATCGTTATAGGTTAGCTGATGGGTTGTTTTTAATGCGTTATTCTTTCCACCCTTCTTCATTCCTAAACTTCCTTACTGGTGTTCTGCTGAAAGTTGTCCCCTACATTATGCCGTTTGAATTCGGAGATGAGCCGTTCGACACGTCCAGCATGACAACGGTCAGCTGTGCGGTGACGAAGGGTGATATGCCGATCGAAATTTTCTGGTCGTTCAATGGACAACCGTTGTACACGACCAGCGAAGATGGCGTCATCATCACCAAGAGTGGCCACCGAGTGAGCATGCTTACAATCGAGTCGGTGAACTCGAGACACGCCGGAAACTATACCTGTTTGGCACGGAACCAGGCCGGTGAAGTGCGCCATACGTCACAATTAAAAGTGTTAGGTTAGGTTCAGCTTTATATTGCAGATATTTTTACTAGTCCCTTTTTTCCCCCCTATGCCTCGTTCCATCGTCAGTACCACCTTCGATAACACCGTTTTTCTTCGGAGAGGAACCACTGAATTCGGGTGAAAGTACGGCCGTTAACTGTATGGTCTTTAAGGGTGACGCCCCGTTAGAAATTCGATGGTATTTCAATGGGAACCAGCTGCCAACAAATGAAAATGGGATCGTGATAGCACGAATGTCGGAGCGACTTAGCTCACTCAGCATCGATCCGATCGGGGACTACAACCGTGGAACATACGAATGTCGAGCCAAGAATCGTGCTGGTGAAGCTATCCAGTCTGCTGAATTAGTCATAAATGGTACTCTCTAGAGTAGATGTATGATTTAGGTTTCATTTGTTTCTTTGTTTTATTCCTGATTCCCATCCTGGTTCCAAATTTCGTCAGTCGTGCCAACTATCATGCACTTCAGTTTTGGAGAGGAAATCCTTAACACGGGTGACAGTGCCGCTGTTAACTGTATGATCGCAAAAGGTGACGCACCGCTTGAAATACGATGGTATTTCAATGGAAATCAGCTTCCAACAAATGAGAATGGGATTGTAATTGCGCGAATGTCGGAGCGTCTCAGCTCGCTAAGTATTGATCCGATCGGGGACTTCAACCGTGGAACATACGAATGTCGAGCCAAGAATCGTGCCGGTGAAGCTGTACAATCAGCGGAACTAGTGATAAACGGTATCTTTTGAAGCATCTTTTTTTCTACTCTTAGTTACGGTTTTCCTTTCCATTTCCTTTTCCCATATTTGATATCGAATTTTCTCCCAGTTGTTCCAACGATCATGCAGTTTAGTTTTGGAGAGGAAATTCTCAACACTGGTGACAGTGTCGCCGTCAACTGTATGGTCGTAAAAGGGGACTCTCCATTGGAGATTCGCTGGTACTTGAACAACGTCCCAATATCGTCCGAGAACGAGGGCATCATGGTAGTAAAACTGTCCGAAAAGCTTAGTTCACTTAGTATCAATTCGATCGAGCCCCAGCATCGAGGGGTTTACGAGTGCCGTGTAAAAAATAAGGCTGGTGAAGCTACCTCCAACACCGAGTTGGTGATCAATGGTTTGTGCACACATTTTGAGGTTAATGTTAGTTTTGTTTCTTCCGGTTCTCCTTTTACTTCTCCTTCGATTCAACTTATCTTTCTGTCATCCTCGGATACCATGAACTCTTCCATCCCTCAAGCCCTGCCGGTTATAAATCCATTCCATTTCGAGGACCATGTCGATTCGGAGGAAAGCGTCCAGGTAACTTGCCACGTCTCAAAAGGTGATCTTCCGATCGAGATCGGTTGGCTGTTCAATGGAAAGCCGATGCGCATTAGTTCCAACATTGAAATCACCTCGATTGGCAAACGGTCAAGCTCGTTGAACATTCCGTCGGTAGGTGCCGACCATTCTGGGGTGTACACTTGCATTGCGAGGAATGTCGCCGGGAGCCGCAACCAGTCGGCTGAACTGTTCGTCAATGGTACGGGTTGTGAGCTGTAGCTAACCGCAACTGCATGTGGGATTATGTTAAGCGTTAACCCCAGTCCAGTGTCCTTTAAATGCATGACTGATCTTTCCCTGTATACACTGCATCATTTAAATTATTCGTACACGTTTATTTTTCTTTATTTTCGCCACGTTGGTTGGCGTTAGTACTTCCGAAAATATTCCCCTTCTCCTTCGGCGAGGAGCCATCGTACATCGAGAGCTTCGTGACGGTGCAGTGTGCTGTGACCATTGGCGATCTACCGATCGACATCGAGTGGTTGCACGGCGGGCGACTCGTATCGAAGGCCAACGACTACGGCGTGTCGATTGTGCACTCGGGTCGACGCGTCAGTACGTTAACGATCGAATCGATACGAGATCACCACGCAGGCAATTACACCTGCCGGGCCCAAAATCGGGCTGGCATTGTTGAGCAGTCTACCGAACTGATTGTGAACGGTTTGTGATATTGACCACTGCTAATGATATGGAAATTTTCCTTTCCCCTTTTCAACTCTTCTCCCCTTACACCAATCGGTTCTGCCCACTGCTGCGCGTCTGGTGAATAGTTCCTCCGAAAATATTTCCCTTTAGTTTTGGCGAAGAACCGATGAACGAGGGGGATTCCGGCTCGATCCAGTGCAACGTACCGTCGGGTGATCTTCCCATCGGTATCCGTTGGTATTTCAATGGAGCGTTGATTGAGGATCCGGCCACAACGATCACCAATATCGGCAAACGAGCTAAAGCACTCACTATAGACTCAGTGACGGCTCGTCACGCAGGAAATTATACTTGTGAGGCATCAAACATGGCCGATATAGTACAGTTTAGTGCCGCACTGTTGGTGAACGGTAGGCGATATTGTGATGATAATTCATTTTGCGTTTGTTTTGATTTCTTCCAAATATCCCATTCTACCCAGAACAATCCCAGTCGGGTTTTCTAAGATGATACAATGCTTCACCGGCCATTCCAAATTTAGTAGATTGTATATTATCTTGAATGATAACCATCAGCGATTCCAAGATTACTTCAAAATTTATGTTGAGGAACTTGTAACGAGTCCATTTCCTGCTAAAATTCATATGAATTGTATTTTCTCTTAGTGCCCCCTAAGATTGCTCCCTTCACGTTTGGTGAGGATCCGATGAACTATGGTGAATCTGCATCCGTCACCTGCAACATAATTTCTGGCGATTTACCAATCGAGATCGAATGGTTTTTTAAGGGCAAACCCCTCACTAAATACCACCATTTGGATAGGCTTAATGTAGCCGATTTTGGCAAACGTACCAAAGCCCTATCGATCGACGGTGTTGATGAACGGTACGCGGGAGTTTACAGCTGCAAGGCGACAAATGTGGCCAGCTCGGTGGAATACGAAAACGAGCTGATAGTGAACGGTACTCAGCAATCAAAACTCCCTAGACACATTGTATTTGCTCTATTAAACTCCGCCTTTTCCTTCACGTCTTCTAGTTTCCAATTATACTCGCGCAGTTAACTGACGCTTAGGGAAAAACGTAGTTGTTTCGAATAATAAAAAAACAGTGCTTTAATTTTTGTTTCGATGTGTATTAGTTCCACCCAAAATAGCTCCGTTTACTTTTGGTGACGAACCGCTGAATTATGGTGACTCGGCGCTCATTTACTGCAGCATAACTTCTGGGGACTTTCCAATCAAGATCCAGTGGTACCTAAACGAGATCGCTGTTGATCAACTCGATCCGTTCTACAACATCAATCAGGCGGACTTTGGCAAAAAGGCTAAAGCCCTCTCGATCGATGGTGTCAACGAGCGGCACGTCGGAAACTACACGTGCCGGGCTACGAATCACGCCGAAGTGACGTCCTTTTCAGCGGTGCTTAACGTCAACGGTTAGACACCATGGCTTACCAATCTAGTTTTTTTTCCATTTTTACCTTCCGCATCCACCAACATTTTCATACCTTTCATCCTGAGAAAAAGGTTAATAGAAGAGTTGTTTTTAAATGTTTTTAAAGCACCCCCAAAGATCGCCCCGTTTGTTTTTGGTGAAGACGCACTTAACTATGGCGATTCTGCGTCCGTCCAGTGCAGCGTCATATCCGGTGATATGCCCATCATGATCGAATGGTACTTCAACGGTGCTTCCATTTCGGAAGCATCGTTCAGTGAGAGCGTCAGCATTGCGGACTTTGGAAAGCGCACTAAAGCCTTGGCAATCGATGGCGTCGATGAACGATACGCTGGAAACTACACCTGTCGGGCCACGAATCGCGCTAGTTCGGCTTCCCATACGGCTGAGCTTATAGTGAATGGTTTGAGATAGTTTTACCCTACGCTAACTGGTGTTTTCGTTTTGCCCTCGTACCTTTCCTTTCCCTGTTCCATTGCCAATGTCCTTTCCGCGGGTCCTTCAAAACACATCCCACCGGTTCTCCTACTTCCCGATTTGTAGTCCCACCAAAGATACTTCCGTTTAGTTTTGGGGCGGATCCTATGAACCACGGTGATTCGGCGTCAATCCAGTGTAGCGTAATTTCGGGAGATTTCCCCATTACGATCGACTGGCTGTACGATGGGCGTGCGATCAGTACCATCGACAGTCTGCACGGCATAACAGCGTTAGCCTTCGGGAAGCGCGCCAAAGCGCTCAGCATTGAAGGCATCACCGGTGGTCACGCTGGGAACTACACATGCCGCGCTACCAATACTGCCGGTATCGTGGAACACACGGAGCAACTGATTGTGAATGGTACAGCGTAGTTTCTTCCCGGCAGCCCTTAGATCTAACTTCTGGTTCCCTCTTTTCGGTCTCTCCTTTCTGTTTTCCTCTTTTCCGGCCTACAGTACCTCCCAAGATATCCCTCCTGTATACGGGCGACAATCCGACGTTTGTCGACGAGTTCTTGCAGATCATCTGCACCGTCGTGCACGGTGATCTGCCGGTCGACTTTGAGTGGCTGTTCAACGGCGAGGTGAACCTGCACTCGAAGCACGTTCCCGGCATACGCATCGAAACGCGGAAGCGGGCCAGCACGTTGAGCATCGAGGCCGTGCGCGGTGATCATGCTGGAAACTATAGTTGTCATGCCAGAAATCAAGCTGATACAGCACAGGCCACAGTCGAATTAAATGTCAAGGGTTTGTTTTGGATTTCTACTTACAGTTGCTGGCACTGCGGGAACCTAGAAACCATCCTCTATCATATGTGTCCCTTTACTTGTTTGTTTTAGTTATTTTCTTCAGTTTATATGGTTCGAAATCTGTTTGAGTACTTTTTATCGAAAAATTCTAAACTACCAGAAAAAAAACTTACTTTGAACCAGAAGTATGGAAATATTTTTAGAAAAATGCCAATAGTCGAATGAAGTAACAAGTGTTAGGGACACTCTGAACTCACACGACGTTGTACAAACTGTTTCGCTGCAAAAAAGTGCTTTCGCTATCCTCACCACAAATCCTACGAAAATCCTATCCCACCTGGAAAGCACTTCACCCTCCGCTGACAAATATCTGAGCACAGGGCGTATTCGGGGCTGTCCCACTTCCCATCCCAAACAACTCTATTCCACATCCCTTTTCCCTGATTTTTATTTTTGTAGTTGAGAGTACATTGCGAATGCAGCTCTGTCCGTAATTGCGCACTTGCGGTAGAGTTGGCGCATTCGCAATCGTACCTTTAGTGCATGCTTTTCCCCTTCCTTCCCTTTTTTAAGTTGTCCCAATTATTGCTTTGGTTTGTTATGAGCGACCCACAATGTGCTACATTTGGTGGATGAAAAATGTTGCAAATGATGAGAAGATATTGTTCAGTGCGGAAAGAATTTAATTTTCTGTAAGAATGAGAAATTAACAATTAATTAAATTCTTCTGAATTTTTTTAATACTTCTTGGATGAGGAAATATTATTTTCTAATGACAAACTGAACTCATTTGCCAATGCTTTTCTCTCCAATGGCGCAAAATTGGAAGGAATAGCGAATCATCATGAAATGCAACATCGATTCATTTTCAACCAAACTAATGCACGTGGGAAAGAAGAGGAATGTGAATACTAATACATTTTTTCTTATTTCACCGGTGTAACATAACGTTTTTGATTGGCACAACAAACAGTACCACCGAGGTGGATTCTTGAGCCTACCGACAAAGCGTTTGCCCAAGGATCGAACGCCAAGGTCGAATGTAAGGCAGATGGTTTCCCGAAACCACAGGTGACCTGGAAGAAAGCAGTGGGTAAGTATTCGTTCCGTAACTAGGTCAGAACTAGGGCGAGCATGGTTAACGTTCTAACATTGTTCCTTTCTTTCCTGCCCGTAGGTGATACTCCTGGAGAGTACAAGGATCTGCGCTCGAACGATTCCAGCATTCGCGTCGAGGAAGGCTCATTGTTTATTCAGAATATTCAAAAATCGAACGAAGGCTACTATCTGTGCGAGGCGATCAACGGTATCGGATCAGGACTGAGCGCGGTTACTTTGATCACCGTCCAGGCGCCGCCAGAGTTTGTGGAAAAGTTGCGCAACCAAACGGCACGTCGTGGAGAACCGACCGTCCTGCAGTGCGAAGCGAAGGGCGAAAAACCGATCGGCATTCTGTGGAACATGAACAACATTCGCCTGGACCCGAAGTCGGACAACCGCTATACGATTCGTGAGGAAATCTTGCCCAACGGAGTGACGTCGAGTCTGTCCATTAAGCGCACGGAACGCAGCGATTCGGCGTTGTTCACATGTATGGCCACGAACGCGTTCGGAAGCGACGATACGAGCATCAACATGATCATCCAGGAGCCACCAGAGATGCCGTACGCGCTGAAGGTGCTGGACAAGTCGGGACGCACTGTGCAGCTGAGCTGGGCCAAGCCGTACGATGGAAACTCTCCGCTGAAGCGGTACATCATCGAATTCAAGCGCTCCCGTGGATCGTGGGAAAATGATATCGACCGTGTGATCGTCCCTGGTGATACCAATGAGGCGCAGGTGCAGAAGCTGAGCCCGGCAACGACGTACAATATCCGTATCGTGGCGGAGAACGAAATCGGTGTATCGGATCCGTCGGATGTGGTCACGATCATTACGGCTGAGGAGGCTCCTTCGGGTAAACCACAGGCTATTAAGGTGGAACCAATCAACCAAACGACCCTGCGCGTAAGCTGGAAGGCACCGCCGCGCGCCGAATGGAATGGCGATATCTTGGGATACTACGTAGGCTTCAAGCAAACGTCTGTGAACTCGTCGTTCATTTACGAGACCGTCAACTACTCGCTTGAAGGAGGCGAGGGCAAGGAACATAGCCTGGAGATCAACAATTTGAAGACGTACACGCAGTACTCGATCGTAATTCAGACCTTCAACAAGGTAGGTGCTGGACCGATGAGCGACGAAGAGAAACAGTACACGGCCGAAGGCACACCCGACCAGCCGCCAAGTGATACGATGTGCACGACCTTGACCTCGCAAACCATCCGCGTGTCTTGGGTGAGTCCACCACTGGAGTCGGCAAATGGCGTCATCAAGGGTTACAAGGTAGTGTACGCACCAAGTGACCTGTGGAATGACGACAAGAACAAGGACTACAAGAAGACCGCCTCGAGCGATACCGTGCTGCATGGTTTGAAGAAATATACCAACTACACAATGCAGGTATTGGCCACCACATCAGGCGGCGATGGTGTACGTAGCGCTCCGATCCATTGTCAAACGGAACAGGACGTACCGGAAGCCCCGACCGCCGTCAAGGCACTGGTCATGTCAGAGGGTTCAATCCTCGTTTCCTGGCAGCCACCGGCGCAACCCAATGGCTTGATCCTGCAGTACACCGTCTACATCAAGAGTGGCGATCAAGAACCCAAGAGCCACAAGGTGCCATCGTACCAGATGAGCTACGAGGCTTCGGGATTGGAGAAAAACCAAAAGTACGAGTTCTGGGTCACCGCATCCACCACGATCGGCGAAGGTCAATCGTCCAAGACACTTTCGGCCATGCCGAGCGACAAGGTACCGGCGAAGATCGCATCTTTCGACGATAAATTTACTGCCACCTTCAAAGAAGACGCCAAGCTGCCGTGTTTGGCCGTCGGTTCTCCAACTCCCGACATTACCTGGAAGATCAAGGGGGTAGAGTTTGTGCCCAACGAACGCATCCGTCAGCTGCCGGAAGGATCGCTCTTCATCAAGGACGTCATTCGCCAGGACGCTGGTGACTATACCTGTACGGCCGAAAACTCGATCGCCAAGGACTCCATCACGCACCGGCTTATCGTACTGGCCCCTCCGCAGTCCCCACAGCTTACGCTAACGGCTACGACCACGGATTCGCTGTCGGTAAAACTGAAGCCCCATGAATCGGACACTGCTCCGCTGCAGGGATACACGCTGCACTACAAACCAGAGTTTGGAGAATGGGAAACGATTGACGTTGCACTGGAGGCCCCGAAGTATACCATCGAAAAACTGTTTTGCGGCTCACGCTACCAGGTTTATGCTACCGCTTACAACACCATCGGCGCCGGAGAACCGTCCGACATTCTGAATACACGCACCAAGGGCTCGAAACCGCTGTTGCCAGAAAAATCTCGCTTCATCGAAGTTTCGTCGAACTCGATCACGCTGCACCTGCCGGCCTGGAAAGATGGTGGCTGCCGCATGTCGCATTTTGTTGTTGAACACAAAAAGAAGTATGTGCAAGCGTCGCGGCTTTAAGATTTGGAAGTATTCTAATGAGTCATTTCTTTTCTTTCTCTTTCAACAACAGGGATCAAATCGACTGGAACCAGATTTCCAACAATGTGAAGCCGGGCGGAAACTTTGTAGTACTCGATCTTGAACCGGCTACATGGTATAACCTTCGTGTGACCGCACATAATAATGCTGGGTTTACCGTGGCCGAATATGAATTTGCGACGCTCACCATAACCGGAGGTAAGTGATTAGGGTTTTGTGTTTCGTTAAAATTGTTTCTCTGCTTTATTGAAGATAAACAAAATGGAAGAAAGCTGAGCTTATTTGGTTCACTTTTGAACCGGTTCATTTTTTGTTATTATTTCTCAACACATTCAGGTTTTATATTGTTTGCTTTTGTTCTTGAACCAGGACGGACGCTTGGACTAGATAGATGGCAAAAAACAGCAATTTTATTTCAGAGGTTGGCAGACCTTTTACAAAAGGCGTCAGATTATTCAAAAATGCATGCAACTGCTGGTCATTAACGTCAGACGATATTTTAACGTTTTTGAATTATGAAAAAAAAATCGTTTGAATAAAATCAGTTGCAGACCCTTGACCTTATACTGTTTTGTTTTTTTTTTAAGGTAAACTACTAGTTTTGAATTTCAAACTTATCATCGCTCAAAATCATCGTTCATGTTATTGTTTGCTGCAGTTGCACTCTTTTTGTATTCTTTTTGTTTCGTTGCGCTCTGATTACTTTATTGACAATTTGGTTTAAATTTTGACATTTTGATTTATCGTTCTATAATTATATTATCTTTTAAGTTAAGTAACTACAGTTCGTATGAATCTTACATGAAATCGTTAAGATGCAAAATAGCTATGAAAAAATGTTTGCATAACGAATGGCGGACGCCTGATCGTTGTGTTTTCTTTGTTGCATCATAACACCGTACATCACATTCAAATTAATCATAAGCATAATTCATCATTTGTTCTCCTTTGCGTTTGTGATGGGAAATTAAACACAAACGTCGTCAAAAATCTCTGAAACAACCATCAGAAAGCATAAAAGATTTAACATTCGAATACAAGTAGAGTCACACAAAAAAAATCACTATCCAATCGGTTTATGCACGGTCAGAACGAACGATTTGATAAACCGTTAACACGAGTTAGAAATCAAAAACTACTAGAAGTGAAAAAGGAAGCACTAAATGTATATATATTTTGTATCCGCTGCACAAAGTCAAACAACTGTGAATCGAAAACGATCGTAATTTGTATATACATTTTGTGTCTGTAAATAGTCAAGTCTCAAAAAGCACTACAAGTTATCTCACTAAGGCGGCCAAAACCTGCTTTTTGAAACCCTGTATATCATTTAATAAAAAGAATAACAATCACATTTACATTTTTGAATCAAAGAAGGAGTCGTTTGAGTAGCTTAAATTTCGGTAAGAAGTGGTTGTGAGTGTGTGTCACAAGGATAGCTTTAGTCGTGGTAATCAATTCCAACATTTGCTGCCCCTCCCGTTCCCCTTTAGTAATTGTCAATCACTTTCGCCAAACCTACTCTATATCTCCCGGTAAAAGATTTTCAATCGTTCACATATCATAGTTTCAGTAAACCTGGCGCAAAAGATTTTCATGCATTTTATTTTTATTTTGATTGCGTTTGATTTACATTCTGTTGGTTTTTGTTAGATATTGCTCTGAACTCGGCGAACTCATCTGGAATTGATTCAAAAGTAACAATCTCTGTAGCCGAATTAATCCTCGGTTCACTAGCGAACAATTTATGCAATTTATGTGTAACAGTTCTAGTAAAGGTGGACCCGAGGCAAGAGCATTTTATATTTGATTAACATATCTGCTATATCATCCATTCATCATCAATCACTAAACGGAATACTCTTGTGCTTTCGCAAAATACAATTTATCGCGTAACTTTCATAGGTTTGTACCTGTTTTTAATTCCCTTTTTTTATGTCGTTAGTTGTTTAATATGCACACCGTTTATTTGTTAGACCATTTTTTTACTGATCACATCAAATGGCTTAGAGTTGGTCACCGTTTCCAGTAAGTTTATCTTTTTACCAAGAACCTTTTTGTAGTGGTTATTAGAATAATGTTGTTCTATCTGAACATAGTTGTTATTTGCTAATAGTTCGGTGTCTAAACATTTTGATTTTTAGTAGAAATGCGTGTTACTGTAGTTACGTTTGACGTTAAGTCCATTTTATTTTTGCTTGAACAGCACACGCACACTCTCCAACTCGTTCCCAAACAAACAGTTAAACGTTTAGAAACGCGATAACTTTTTAGTGTCACTTATCTATCAAAGAACGGGACGACCGTCTTCAATCCGGTTGTAGGAAGTATTCGATATAATTCAAATTTCCTTTTTTTGATTGTCTCCAACAAACAAATGGAAGTTAAATGCGCAAAGTAACCAAAAGAACAGAAAAAGAAACTAACTTATTAATGTATCCCTTAAATCTCTCTCTCTCTTCTCTCTCTCTTTCTGATTGGTTGTTTCAGGGACTATCGCACCCACACGCGATATACCCGAGTTAACGGCCGAGGACACGATCCGTATCATCCTTTCCAATTTGAACTTAGTAGTGCCAGTCGTAGCCGCTTTACTTGTTATTATAATTGCGATTATTGTTATATGTATTCTGCGTAGCAAGGGCAACACTAGCAAAGGTATACTGACTTTTGGAATCTCTTTTTCTTTTCTTTTTTCTCTTTTTCTCTTTCTCTTTTACTTGTATCCCTTCCCCTCCCCCCCCCCCCTTTTCTCCGCCCATCGAATGGTATTACAAATCCTGTTCGATACTCGTTGCTGTTGGCCCGGATCGGTCGATCTGTTAAATTGATGGATATAAAAATTGTTGTAAAACCCAACTTTTGCTTATCGAAAATGTATTAAATTTTCATAAAAATCGACCGCAACACCAACGAAACAAACAATAACGCCATCATCAATAAACGGCGACGCAATGTAGGCACGATTGCGCCGAGCTTCGGTTCCGCACAACCAGGCAGCATGTATCCGCCATGGATCCCGCACTGGATTGACCTGAACGTCATGGTACCGCTGATCGCAACCGTGATCGTGGTTGCAGTAGGTGTGCTGGTCATTTGCGTGGCAATCTCCCGACGCCGAGACGACGATCCCCGATGCGGACCGAAGGATGTATACTGTAGGTTTCACGCCGTTATTGTTTGCGGAGTTGAGTGTTTGGGTACCTGTACCTCCGGTTTTCCTATGCCCGCAACGAACGATTTGCCGATATTGACGGACGGTTAAGCACGAGGCCCATATTGGGCTCCAGTGCCGTGCCCCAGGATGTACCACAAACACAATTCCCATCCCATTTCCCGTGTAGCAATTTTGCTGTAGCGAATATAGCGTTTGTGTTCTCGAATAATGTTTGTTATTTTAACCCACCCACCCCATGTCCTTCGCGACAGACGATGTCGTGTACAACCAGTCGATGGGACCGGCAGGTGCCGCCACCCTGGACAAGAGACGCCCGGACATCCGTGATGAGCTTGGCTACATTGCACCGCCGAACCGGAAGTTGCCACCCGTGCCAGGATCTAACTATAACACCTGTGACCGTGTGAAGCGAGGAACCGTTATCAGTAAGTATAGGGATTGTTCTTTAAGGGGTAGGATTGGGTAGCGGGTTGATGGTTGAGGTTATTGCCAATCGTCAATATTTATAGAAGCGTTGTATCAGCGGTAAACGTAAGTATGTAAAAAAGTTAACAAATCAGGTGTGAAATCCTTCAAGCAAATTGGACTATTTCTTTAAATGTTCTCTTCTTGTTATAATCTATTTGGCGTATAATAGATGCTTATTATACATTTTATTTCAAGTAGTAAGGATTTCCGTTACCTAAATAATCATAGTCTGTTTTTTAAATTGTAGGCTTCTTCTAAATTTAGTTGCATTTGTGCTTTTTGCATTAATATTTTTTTAATGTTTAGACTATTTCCCTGAGTCTGTTCCTAACTCTTTCACGAGTTTATCAGCAATGTATGTTTTAGTTGAAAAATATACGAAAAATCACACATAAACATTGTTTAAAAGATAAAAATTCGATACACGCTAGATTTCGATCGTTTCTATTTCCATATCGTGAATTAAAATAATCAAAGAAGAAATATCTGTTCGATGGTGTCTTATGCGTTTGAGTTTTGAAAACAAGCCATTTTTACCTGTACCTGCAAGAACTTTGTTAACTGTACTCTTATTTATCGGAATTTGAGGCACGTGTGCCACCTTAAGCGATTCGTTCTGTAAGTAACTAAAATCTGTTTGTTAAACGCCGGCTTTATTTTTAGTACAATTTTACTCGTATTTTTTCACTTGCTGTTGAGTTTCAGAAACGTAAACGCAAAAACTATTCTAAATTAAAAAAAAATGGGAAATAATCATGTACTTGTTTGTGCTTCGGGGCAAGAGTACCACCCGTAAGGAGCAAGACGGCCACCTTGTTTAATTTAAGGATTTAATGGAAAATTTGATCATATGTGGCGCTTGTTTATGTCAAGGGTAGTTAAATAGAGCAGTTGAATACATTTTACAGTCTCATAATAACCCAAACATAAATCCAAACTTGAGACGGTACTTGTCTCCTTGAATTTGGCGAGAATTTTCACGGTTTTCCATTCTAACCGCTGGAAAACTTCTTTGGGACTTAATCCACTTGTATTTACGCTCCATAGAATAATAGCGGATACAGGGGTTGCACTTTTGCCCCAAACAGTGAAACGAACCACTATCTCTTTTACTCAACTTTGCCAAGTGACACATATTTTCCCGAATTTTTGTTTCAATGGGTTTTGATAGCTTATTTAATTTGGTGGAAATATTATAAGATCACTCCATTTTGATGCGCAGCGTAAAATATCTGACAAAAATGTGAAAGTGGACTATTCTGCATGAAATTCGGTACACTATTTCTAGTAAGAGAGATAAACTTATCTGTATACTACATTTGCTCATTTAATTTCATTTTGACTGAAAAAATGCCAAGTGGCTCACTTGCCCCTATGGCACACTTGCCCCAAATTCCGCTAAATAAAAAAACAGACAGTATTTTTTTTTTTTTTTGGTAAGAAAATACACACTACCGCACAATACGAAAAACATAGTTAGGAGAAATTTTATATTTTAGGAATTGGAAATAGCACCCTAAAAATATTTAAACTAGTTTAAAACCTACCCAAACATTACCCAACACGTGGTTGGAGTAAGCAGCATTTAATTAGCTGTTTTGTAAAATACATTTGAAAGTCATCTACCATTTTTTGTCCTATACTAATTAGAGAAAAATCAACTTCTTGCAGTCAAATGCAACAAAATGATATGAAACATTGAGAGTTCTTCGGAATGACACTAGCGAAGAGGTTTTTGTATTCTTTTCTCTTGACTCTGAATAGTCTTACTTTGTTGATCTTTATTTAGATGTTGATTTTTTTTTGTTTTTGATTATGCTAGTATTTTTTACTTCTCAAATCATCCATATGTTCCAGATGTGTAAATCTATATTTCGATGGATCGCTCCAGTTATGTTAATTTATATCGCAAAGCTTTACTTTTCCATCACCATAAAATTGAATATGATTTGTATTGTGTCAAATTAGGCCATAATCCCTCCATAAAATCCAATCATACCACTTGGGATCCACGCCGGCCGTTGTACGAAGAGCTGAAGAAGGCACCGCCACCACTGCCAAGACGTTTCAACCATCCCCCGGCGTGCTATGGTAAAGTGAAACAGGTCTTCTCTAGTAGCCTTTAAGTATCATACCAAGTAACCATACTCCTGTTTGATATCTCATGCATAATTTCTATTTTGTTGTCAATTTATTATTTTATCATTGTCGATTTGTTTTTTTTTCTGTAATGCTTGCTAGTTTCAAAATGTTCATCTAACTGTACCTATGTAATAAAACTTGCTCTATCTTTCTCTTTCAATGTACACTCTGTTCAATTGGATAATGCAATATCGAAACAAAATTTCATCGATCACATTTACTCACTAACACTGTTCACTAACCCATTGGACGTATACCGTAGATAAGGGTAAGACAGATTATTGATTCGATTGGAAATATTGTGTGCCACTAACCGCCGAAGAATTGCGTAGATTTTGTTACTAACAGCATCTTCTAACTATAGAATCTGGGTATAACAACTTACTAATAACAAAAACAAATGCGTGCTTGAACATCGTGTCATCATCCCTTTCACTTATTGCTCACTTTTATCCTCTTTACTTTCACATCGTAGGCATGGAGGATGAGATTTGCCCGTACGCCACGTTCCATCTGCTCGGATTCCGCGAGGAGATGGACCCGACGAAGGCCATGAACTTCCAGACCTTCCCGCATCAGAACGGTATGGGAGGTCCGGGTCACATGGGCACGATGGGTTCGAACATGGCGATGCAGGTGCCTAGCCACGTTCACTCGCGTTCCGGATCGCAGTCGATGGTAATGTGTCTACAGCCAACCGGGCTGGGTCCAGCTGGTGGTTGAGCTGCCCCTACCCTTAGCCATTCGAGAATAATGAGTTCCTAACGTTTCTAGCCTCGCCAGAATCGCTATGCGCGCAAGAACAGCCAAGGTGGCCAGAGCAGTATCTACACGCCTGCACCGGAATACGATGATCCGGCGAACTGTGCCGAGGAAGATCAATATGTAAGACATTTTTCCTCCTTCCACCGTACAATGGGCCAAATATTCCATTTTTTCCCAACTGTTGCTTTCTCGTCCGCAGAGACGCTACACTCGCATCAACTCGCAGGGCGGCTCACTGTACTGCGGCCCTGGCCCCGAGTACGACGATCCGGCCAACTGTGCTCCAGAAGACGATCAGTATGGATCGCAGTACGGCGGCAACTATGGCACACCGTACGAACACTATGGATCGCGAGGATCAGTAGGCCGCCGTAGTGTTGGTTCGCCGGAACCACCGCCACCACCACCGCGCAACCACGACACGAGCAACTCGTCTTTCAACGACTCTAAGGAAAGCAATGAAATTTCCGAGGCTGAATGTGATCGCGACAATGGACCGCGTGGAAACTACGGAGGTAAGTACACCATGTCGGTGCTTAGGTATACGACGGTCGGCCGGTCGAAGGTTTGACCTTCCGTTCTAAACCGTATGAGATGTTGATGTTGCTTGAAAATACGAACAAAAGTTATAAAGCAACCTGTAACTGTTTACCAAACGCATTGCCTCTAAGTAAGTGCCGACAAGAGGACCATGTCTAATGCTAGTCTCTATCTGTTTCTCTTCCCATTTTTGCTACGCGTTGTGGCTACGAATATATATTCACACTTTCGATATTGCTATTGGTATACGTCCCCGACTTGCCTTGACTCCCGTTGTTGTACCGTAATGTTGACAGAACCATCCGAGGGTGAGTTGCTGGCGCGTTAATTATGCCTGCATTAGCATTTCACCAGTGCCACCTCATGATCACATTCTGTTTCCCCATGGCCTCTAGTATAGATCGATTTTTTTTTCTTTCACCGATCGCGCCCTTGCAACCCTGCGCTCATACTTCCGAAGCGTTCCCCTACCCCTCATGGCCAATATTGTCATCTGCATAGCGTTCCATTTCATGAATACATTCCGTAATTTTTGACTGGCATTTCTTCATTCCATCCATGTTATACCACTAGCCAGAGATACACACATCACACATCCAATGCTTACCTCTGCATTCTTTATGTGTGTGTAATATTATGTGCTTGTTATTTACCCCGATCCTGCTCGACCGCCCGGATCAGATCAAGTTGATCCGTTGAGATCAAAAAACGGTTAATCGACGAACGTGTCATTAAACCTGATTGATAACATTTTGCAGCTGGCGTTTTGCACCAATCGAGTACAGATTTCTATTTGTGTTGTTTTTCGTTGAGCGCGTCATAAATTCTAAATTTTACTTAGTTTAATCTTCTATGTTCCAACTATTCAAGTAACAAATTTTTGCACCGTTTCCGATTATTGCAGTTAATCAATTCGGTTTTTAGATATTTTCCATTGTTGATCGTTTATGATGTTATAGTTAAAAATTGTGAATAATTTATATTTTAATATCGCCATATTAATACCCCCAAAGGAGAGGATAATTTTTGTTATCCCTGTTACTTTCGGAATTCTATGTGTTGCATGCATGTCTTTTTTGTGTGTGTGTAGATGTCACATTCGGTTAAATGTTCGGAGTGGTTATCGAATAAGATTTATCTGTTTTTATGTGTTACTTACCCTCTATACATCAACGCCAGCAAATGTATTGCATGCACATCACCATGGCAGCAATCGTTCGTTCATCATTCATCGCCTAAGCGAGTTTCATTTTTACTTTTATTCATTTTGTGTCTACCATATATTGTATTATTTCTCTTTCTTTCTTTTTTTTGTTTCCTATTCTCGTCCAATTGTGACCGTCAATGTATATCAAACAAAACTATTAAATCAAAACAGCCTCATCCAAATCCAACGATGCTATTAACGGTGACGAAACTGAGAAATTGTTGAAAAGGTAACTATTTGTTCTATGTTTAGTGTAGTTGTTTTGTGTTTTTTATTCTATTGTTCTGGTATAAGAGGTCTTCAGTTTGGTGTTTTTTTTAAGTTCTGGGATGGTTTTCATTCTTCCAACTCGTGGAATGTCTATGTGATGTCTAGTGCGTAGAGGAAATTTCTTCATACGGATATGTTCGGTTTTGTTTCGTATGCTTTTCCCACAATCTTATAAAGTTATTCAAAGGGCAATCAAAGAAAAAATAATCCTAACTAACCTCACATGGTGGGTGGATTTTGCTTCATTTTTTGTGACTAAGCTTCGTAAGTAATTTAAAAAATATGATGATTTCAGCTTTTCAAACGGCTTATTTATTCTTCTGAGCTTATTTCCACTTTGACGAATTTGTTTGCTTTTTTTGCACAATTTAATTATTCGTAGGTAATAAAAATTTGTTGCACTCTTCTGAAAAATTTATTTTTCATGAACTTTTCTTTCTTTTGTTTCACATAAACGATACCAAAAGTATGACTTTGAGATGAAGACGATATTGGAATTGATTTGTGTATTTAGTACATACAGTTTTTTAATTATCATATGTGCAAACGTGAACTGTCCAGTTGTACGCTCCTTTGAAGCTGTTACAAATACAATGGCTGTAAAGAACAGCATAATAATAAAAGAAGAAAACACAGTTATCCTAAACCTAACCTTCACCACAAGCACCTAGAATAGAAAATGATCTGTTCGCGGCTAACAATTCTTAAATAAGGCTAACCACTGCGCGAGTGCAACGTTTATATAACCCAGTTTTCTTTTGCAGCACCGTTTAACCTCCGTTCTCGCTATGGGTTTAGTAGAATCTCTTTAAGCAAATAGTAATTTTTTGTTCTCTTCGTATCACTTCTCTCTTTTCTCGACGCCGATCGTGACGCCTGTTTCCAGAAACGAAGTCAAACCCAAGTACACCAAACAAACAGCAGCCGCCAGTAGCACCGGACTCACAGCCTACGATACTATGGCAGTGTAATCTGTAAGTCAGTAAGAGACAAGCATAAGCTGTTCCCCTTCGTCCAACCAACGGACAGGGCCATTCGTCCAGCGGGGGAACGGAAGTTCATAGATGCTCCACAGTGAGGTGTGTGTGGTGTTGGCTGTTGCCATCGTCGTACAGCCTTGCAGCGAATGGGTTTGATTCGGCATGTGCTGGCAGGACGCGGGGAACATATTTACGTAGGCCGGAGCTGGCGCGATCGATTCATGCGTTTCTAGCTATTTAAGTGATGCCCTGCAATCCGTGCTTGGTGGATTGCTCTGATTTTCTTTGTATGTGTGTGTATATGTATCACTTTTCCTGGAACCAGGATAATGTAGGACCGAACCAACTAACCAGTTTCTTTCTTTTTGACTTGCATAAACCTCCAAATTAATTGCGGTACGCTCCTTGTGGATAGTTTAAAAATCAAAGGATAACACTATTAGGATAAGTTATTTTCGCATTGATATTAACTTTTATCATCTAACAAAGATCGGCGCAAAGTTGTGGAGAGGCGAGCGGAAGAGTGAGTTCAACCCATACACCGGCACGCACATGCTCAGTCACCAGTACGGTAGTCGACAACCAGTAGGAGTTTAATGCTATCGAACATAACAATATAGAAACCATCAATATACTCCCGGCGTAGGGCCGCATGCGTTTTCCTACTGTTGGAACGATCCAGGACACTAAATCAGAAGGTATAAAGTTAGCTTTTTTATTAGACTTACATGTCACTACTATTCGTTTGCTAAATAAGATAAAATCAGAATTTAAGATAAAAGCAGCACAAAAAGATGTGAACGAAGCTAGCGATCATCGATCGCTAGGAATGCAGTAAAACGAGCAAACACACCCACACCTGGCAGGCACTTTATCTTACCCACCGCGTTTTATAGCAGTATATCATCGAACAGTACATTTGATGATCGCGGAGGATCGAGTGTTGCATTTGCTCCAGCTCGGTATGCTGATTGGTGGGACATACCGTCGTCGGAACTGAAAGATTGAGAAAAAACAAAACGCGGGTGTCGGGAAAGCCAACCGCCCAAAAAGTCGGTTAGTTGGTTCTAAACATAAAACTTATTCAAATTCTACCAAACTAATCGAATGTAGGCATTCGTTGTGGATCGTTCCGACAGAGGGCCGGGACAGTAATAATTGATACCAATCTTGATATATATATATATGAAGTTTATAAAAGACTCACCTTTTCGATTCCCCGCCCCTTCCCCCCACCCAATCCGCATATTGCATTCTCTTATACATACTTTACCACCTGACGAAAATGAAAATTAGATTTAATCTGGTAAGGCTAAAACGTAATTTAATAAACTAAGCATAGGATGGAATCAATTGCACGAATGGAAGGAGTCTGCAGCCAGCTAGTAGCAGATCGGAAAAAGGACTAAAGGAAAGTAGTTGATCTTCTTGTAACGATTGCGGTCGATGTTTTCCCATTCAGATCGCACTTATAACACCTTATCTGGGATGCTGAGAGGAAGGGAATGCTCGTATCCGACGCAACGAAGGTACACAGGGGGACTTCGGAATCTTAGTTCAATCCTCTTTGCACGATTTAGAACACGTTGGCTTTCGAACGGACGACTAACTGGTTTGTTTTTGCTAGAAAAGCATGTACGTTTTATCAGTACTTCTTTTCACTTCTTTTGGTGTTTAGTTTTCAAAGCACAACCGGTAGCAAGAGATGTTAAGTGTGCAAAAAATACACCATAACCCCCAACACGGTAGCTAGGTTAAAACAAATTGAACACCGGCCGAAGACCGGGGAAATGCGGTTAGTCTACACTGCATTTCCCTGTTGGCAACGGCTCGGACGATGTTTGCTCAATCCTAGTGCGAATGGCTTTAACGTTGTTCCGCAAAGTCTACTTCTATGTGTTTAGCTACGTTTGAACTGTGGTTCCAACAAATAGTGGGCGAATCTAGCGAAAAATGAAAGCTTTTCGAAGCCAGTTACATTGTCGGTACCCGGATCTTATTCATGGTGTCATCCCCTGTCATTGACCTTTTAAATTTTCCTAGTTTTCCATTGCTTTAAGACCCGCGCTTGGGTCGGCATAGTTTTTTTATGTGATTTTGAAACGTTAGCATCACATTTTGTACTTGTATTCTATAATGGTTAGGTGTGAACCCGTGGGAAAAAGGGTCACCTGCGTAAAATGAAAAGGATATGGGAAAACATGAGGTAAAGCTGTAAAAAAATCCATAAGATCTCTGGGACTATTAGAGGATAGGCACGGACAAAACAATTTGCGAGTGTGTACCACAACGTACGCCACAAGCGTTTAGAGCAAAGTGAGGTGGTTTCAGAACGATGGTATGTCCGGACTTACCGTACTGGCAGGTTTTGTTTTCGTAACATAAACTGTTGGTTCGATGTGTGACGGAAAGAAGGAAATTGCGCTGCAAAGCTGAACCGAAAATGTGTAGCTTCAACAAGTAAATGTCGTGTTCTCTTGTCATATAAAAATGCGTCAGTATCGGTGTTAAATAACTAATGAACCTATCAGAAAACCAACTATAGCGAACACTTACTGCAGGTGAATGCGATGGATACGAAAATTTGATGAAAACGAACGGTGGTTAGGAAACCAAATTAGCGACAGCATTCAAAACTATAACTATCACACCGTGGTGTGGTGCAGTTTAAGCAATTATTATGCAAGCATGTGTCAGTTGAGATTAATTTGATTATTTAAACGGTAGATACTAAATGAATTGCATATATCAATGAGAAACAGATTTGAAGCCCTGCTAGGTTTTATATAGATTTTTGTTTTTCGTAAACTTCTGTAGCTAACAGCGAATTGGCCATGAATGAGCTTATGTGTAGAAATGGATGGTCACGTTGGGAACATGAACAACAACCGCTTTAACGAAATTAGCTTCTAGTCACTCTCTCTCTTCCGCTTGTTTCCGCTCAGGCTCATTGATTTGGGCTGGTGTACGATTCACTGTTCAATCTTTGTACCAAGTGCCATAATATGTGTTTTCGGTAGAATCTTTGCAGTTTCTAACCTAAGCATATTTGTATCCTTTTTTATTGTTTCTTTTATTAATTTCCAACTAATTTTTCTATCTCCAATCTCCGATCATAATTCCGTCTTGTTTCACATGCTGAAAACAAAGCAAAATTAATCAAAATTATGCAACAATTGTTGTACAAAACAAACAAGCAAACATGATACAAACAAACATTGATATTTCAAATCTTATCAAGAGTATATAGATGGTAAGAAAATAGGATACATGCATTTATTTACACTTGTTTCATAAAATTGTAAATCCCGTGTCCAGCTTTGTTTCATTGTTTCTAATATGTATTATTATTTTCTCTTCCATTTTGTTGGTGCTGCACAATGTCACATGCAGTACACTGATGTTTTTATGTATATCCCATCGATTCAACAAATCTTTTCATTGTATGTTTCCCCTTTAACGGCTAATGGATGTGTTTCTTATTTCAAATCTTATCTCGTAAATTATACGATCGCAAATTTCGTGATGAAAACTCAATTTAGTCTAATCCCTATGATACATGCTCGCATCAAATTAATCACAAATGTAATCACTTTTAGAAGAGTGTGACACTATGTTTAGTAATATGAAATAGTGCTGATTCGTTTCGTTAGGTAAGATTTGCTAAAATTAACAAAAAAAAACAATTGTAACGTGAACACATGGAAAATATCCAAAACAATCATCGTTATAAAGTAAATTCTGCAGCATTACCCAATGAATGTAGTGATATAAAACTGCTTGCTTGATATTTAAAAAAAAGAACAAAGAAGAAAAACCGAATGAAAGTTACGTACTGCGGTACCACTGATGGGAGAATATGCGAAGAGATAATTGATATGCAAGATGTAGGGGGAAAACTACGCAGAATTCATACCATTTTGAATAATAGTAATGAAAAAAACAATTCACTAACAACCATGTACTCCTTATTCTTAAATAATATTAATTATAATAGAACCACGAAAATGCGATAGCATAGTAACAAGATCAGACAGTAGGCAGCCAAAAAATCAACTAAACAGCATACAATTATTGCGTTAAACCAACTGAAAGGCAATGAAATGCTAGCGATACCGATCTTCAAAACTACTCCAAATATTCAAGATAAAAACATAAGAAAATCCAAATAAAAATAGTAAAATAATTTAAAATCTGTGTATTTTTTCACAAGTATGTTTTATACATAATTAAAAAGTAAGAAATAATTTCTAACAAACAACTTCGCGTGGTTTTACCAGGTGTAGAAAGTATTTGTTTAACTACAGTAGGTCCCCGCTTTACGCTAATGTTTGGGACCGAATGCTATAGTGCAGGGGTCGGCAAAGTCCGGCCCGCGGGCCAAATCCGGCCCGCCAACTGATTTTATCCGGCCCGTAAGTAAAATTTAGTACTTCATAAAAAGAACCTATTTCAATTTTTATCGAATTGGTTCTCTATATCAGGTTGGTTTTCTTCCCAAAAACGAAGATTAAAATTGTTGAACGAGGTATGCAATGCCAAGTGACTCCCCGTACACTTTCTGTTGGACATTTTCTAACGAAGTTGCGTTATTGATCGTTCACCAATTTCCTACTCTCGTGAGTTTTGTCGAAAATCCGGCATTATTAACTTGCTTGCTTTGCACCCAAATAAGCAACATTCAAGGAATACAATTTTCATACCCATTGGGAAATCAAATAGAGCCTGCGCTATTGAAAACTTCTCGAAGCTAAGTTGTTTTAATTACTAAAAGTACGCTAGTGAGAAGATATTTTAAAATAATTTGGGTGGGATTAATTTCAAGAACAATAAAAGAAATTAATTAACAGTACAACAAACAAAATTTATGGGGAGAAAAACAAAATTAAACCAAAATAAGTAT
>KE524540.1:28892-66898 GCA_000441895.2 Anopheles sinensis | reverse complement strand
AAGCTTATACTAAAGTTACTTACTTCTAGAATGGAGACGTTTTCTGAATTACTCTGGCGCCTAGGTACCACCGATTCCGACATTTGAGTTGTAATAGTATTTTCTTGCCTAATACCATGTATAATTTCCATGGTTGATTCAAGAGGGTCGGGTTGGGAAAACTGAAATCTAACGGTTACATCTTGGGAAACTGAATTGCCTAGTATAACTTCTTCGATAGGAAGAGTATTTCTGGTTGGGCTAAACTGTAGTAAGATTTCTTTAAATTGTTGTGTATTTACGCTGAGTGATTCGTTTTCTAGTAGATCACGGGGAGAGAAAGTGCTGGGTGCGGAACAGTTCTGAAAAATTAATTGATATGAGTTTTCAAAATCATACAATGGTGCAATCACAGAAGTGCGTATCCTTGATTGTTCTTCAAAGTCGGATATTCGCAGCATACCTCTATATCAACGGGGATACCATCCAACATCACTGGAGATGGTTGCAGTGGCGAAACATTCGTCGATTGGGAAACAGTAGTAACATCATTTGGTGCCTCTCGCTCAACAGACTCTGGCGGCTTCATACATTCTCTGCTAATGGCGTCGGCGGGTTTTTTAACTTTCAACAAATACTTTTGAACAGCCTCTGTCAATGCGTAGGCAGGATCTTTCACGTTGATACTAATAATCTTCTTGACCGCTGAAGAGCTACACCGTTTAAAAGCTTCATGCACATCCGAATCGTATCGACCGTCCATGATGTACTTGATGAAGAGTTTGTTATGCATTACACTCGCTGCATTCAGCGGCGTTGGTCCATTATCGGTGAAATGGATGTGGACTTTGTGTAGCTTCTGTAGATATGGATATTGTAGCCGATTTATTGTCTCCAAATCTCCCGTGTAGCTGTTCAAGTGAAATATTATGTGCCGCTTGAAGTGATTTCGTATTTCCTTCCACGGGCAGGTTTCTCCAGTGCGTTCCTACGAAAAAGGTGATTGTTAAAGGTCATATAGAACCTTCTACAAGGAGTGTTTTCATCAGATACTCACCATTAATTCTGTTCCAATCTTTTGCCACAATTTGTCTTGGTTCGCATAGTATTCTTCTAAGTTCGATGAAATTATCTGTACCACAATGCCATTAAGTTCCACGGAAAATTTGTTCGCAATCCTTGCACGACTGTAAGTGGTATGGAAGCAAACAGAAGCAAGATCATAGGATAAGGTGCTATGTCCAACAGTACGTCGGAAGCTTATATTGTTATACCTTTTGGGTCCCATTTTTATCGCGTTTGATATTTTCCTTCTCAAAAGCAACTGTGAAACAGTTAAAGCGTTCGCGCCTGAAAATAAACAGAATGTCAACTAGTGTTGGCAGAATCGGGATTTGGAAGACTCGAAGACTCGATCCCTTGAGGGATTAGGGATTTTAAGGATTCGAATCCCATTTGACGGATTCTAAAGATTGGATTCGATTGGGGTTCGAATCTATTTTGATTTGTTGGGGATTCGATACTGTTTTGATCTGTTGGGATTCGTCCAAGTGGCCGACCGACCGACGCGGTCGTGGTATGGTAGGCATTAACGCCGATAAGCATTCACGACTATTCGGTAATATTTCATGTTTTCAAGTCATTCTCCCTGACTCGATGACTCGTGTCACTTTTGCACAGATCTCTTATTCAGGGCACTGATCATCCGAAAATACGCTGATACCAGATTAACCGCACTCGCTGCGTACCTCTCCTCCGTTGATCGATGACCTTCTTGGCTCTTCGCAATGTTCACCAGATTTCCAAGAGAAGGGTCACCTACGATGGAGGATCATTACGCTCTAACGCAGGGGTCGGCAAAGTCCGGCCCGCGGGCCAAATCCGGCCCGCCAACTAATTTTATCCGGCCCTTAAGAAAATTTTAGTGCAACATTTGAAAAAAAACTTCACGGATTTGTTCACAATATCACTCTTGTTTTTTCCCAAAAATGCTCGTTGAAATTGTTGAACGAGGTCTCGAATGGCATACTCGTATACTTTTTTAGACTTTTTGTATCGTATTTTCATGATCGCTCGACAATTTCCAAGTCTCCAGCGCCAAAATAACGTGTTTATTTTACTCCCACAGTCAAGGAATACAACTATCGACACCCTCATGAAATATAAATACAGAACACAATATTTAAAAGTTTCCGCAAAACCTCGATATTTGAGTGGAGGATTAATGTCTATAAAATAAAATAAAAATATAGTAATAAAAGAAAATAGTTTGCAGTGCAAAGAACCAAGAGTTGTATGTTGAAAAAGTACATAATTCAACGAACATAAGGCAACATGGTTCAAATGGTTAAAGGTTCAAATATTTCTTTTTATAACACAGTTTTATGTATCTACTATTAAAAAAATGCAAGTATATTAAAGAGGTTTTAATATTACTTTCAACACATTAAGCCATGGTTTGAGGTATCCGGCCCGCACTTGCGAGTTCTTCTCTATCATCTGGCCCTTTTCAAGAAACGCATGCCGACCCCTGCTCTAACGTATAGAAAAAAAAAAACATTCATAAAATGGACTAAGTTTCATCGTCCATACAACCCTCAATTAAAAATGTCTCATAACATCAAACATGTTCGCTTCGTGATAAAGCTGAAAGTGCTGGCAAAGTAATAAACTGAGTTGCTTCATCGTTTCAGCCGATAGATTGGACCGTCGTGGCGATAGATTCAATTTGAATGTTACCGCTGTAATCAGCTATTACAGTATAACCGGCGACATGTATCACTGCAACGGCACATATTGCACAGTCAAAAATAGGATAAAACCAGTAAAAATCGGCAAGTTCGATGGGACATCATGATGTACACAACAGTAGAGCTCCCATGACTAGAGATTCGAGATCGGAGTTGATCCAATGGTTTCATAGATCCAGATCAATCAACTGACATTTGAATTTTTTCATGCTTGAATTTCCATACCAGTACCAGAATATGTACGTACCTGTCTATTGAATTATCTTGGTTCTGAAAACCCAAAACAAACAAAAATTATAAACTCGCTTGCACTTCACAGTTCATTTTCTTCTCACTTGTCAGGGAACGTATGGTACACTTATGGTACAACCTACTGGTCAGAAACAACCTGTTACCTGTTGTTTACATACTGCTTGCGTCGTTTACTTTTTTTTAACGTCAGTGTTTGCACCTGCCTCCCTGGAACGTATCGTAGCGTCGTATTTGGGTCGAATTCTACTGAACTCAATATACTACAGTTTGGGAAAACGTTTTACGTCTGGTACATATTACTAAACATATTGCTGGTACTGCATATTCACATAAATTTTACGCCATATCTTAAATATGTCAATCGACGAAATCGCATGTGCGAACTGCAACCATAGCAACCGGGTTCGGTGTTAAATAGTAAACATAAATTTTTCCATTCTTTCCCATTGAATGGCGAACGAATATCATATTTGTGGTGAGTTGATAATAGTTTGAAGTCGTGATTATGAAATAATATGCAACAATGGTTGAAGTGTAAAATTAAAAAAGGTGTTTGTATGCTGCGTGATCGTACAACCATGGATTAGCACAAGTGAAGATCGATAATCGACCAGCGAATCAAGAAGCATAAGATGAGCAGCGAAAAGGTAATTACGCATCCGGTATTGTTGAGTGCTTCATTATCGTCGGTAGCTTGCTGGGTTGTTGCAATGGAACGTTTACATTTGCCTCTCCAATCTTCTTAGGTTCTTTATCGGCACGAAGAACCGCACGGTCAGGGAGATGTATACTTCCTGTGGCAAACGGGTGCCTCGGCCCAGTTACTTGCCAGCACCGGTAGTGATGGAACGGTTGCTATTTTTAACCGGCAAGGCCAACTCCAAGAACGGATTGTACTTCAAGGGTAAGGGCGAAGGAAACGGTAAACGGTGTTTCTGGGTTTGTCTGATGCACTTTTTGCTCCCATACCTACTTCTAGACTTTGCGCTGGCTTTGCATGGGATCGCGATGGCGACGTGTTGGCAATCATCACAGCGAACTCGCCACAGCTTATCGTTTGGGATTCAAATTCACAGAAAAAACAAACGGTCGACATTGGTCTGCGGGACCTTCCGAGTTGCATTATATGGTCCAAAAAGATAGCACTGCTGGCCGTGGGTACCACGCGGGGAAACTTATCGATTTACAACCACATTACTACGAAACGTATCCCCATCCTGGGGAAGCACACGAAACGCATCACATGCGGCGCTTGGTCGACGGAGAACATTCTGGCACTCGGCAGCGAGGACAAATATCTCACGCTGAGCAACGAAGAGGGCGACACGCTGCGGTCGATTCAGTTGCGCGATTGTCCGAGCGATATGTACTTTGCCGAAATGAAAACGGACGAGCGTGTGCCGGGTGAGAACACGATCAGCATGATACTGGGCAAGCGTACCCTCTTTCTATACCATCTGCCCGAGCCAGATTCACCGACCGAGCTTGGGTTTCAGCAGCGCTACGGATCGCTCCTGCAGCACAAGTGGTTCGCCGATGGATACATTCTGCTCGGGTTCAGCTTGGGACACGTCGTTGCCATTTCGACGCACCCGCGCGAGGTTGGGCAGGAGCTGTGGCAGGTGAAAAATCATCGCGATTCGCTCAACAGCATTGCCGTGTGCAAGGAGCTCGAGCTCATCGCCTCCTGTGGTGATAATAAGTAAGGATTTCGCTGACCATCAGCTTAAAAGACAATTCTAATTTTAAACTAATCGTTTTTCCACAATGTTTTCGCTGACAGCGTTAAAATCCATTCCATGACGAACCTGCAAGAGACTGTAAAGATCCTCGGTCTACCAGATCAGGCCGCACTAAAGCACGTGGAGTGGAGTGCCGATGGGCAGCTGCTGGGGGTAACAACCTCGCAAGGTGCGATATGCGTTTTCGTAACCAAACTTCACTCTCTGTACGCCGTCACACCACCAAGGATCGCCCTGTTATCCAGCTTGGCCGAGATCGCAATCTATCATTACACTCCCGACCGTCAGAAAGCTGCTCCAGCACTGGTGACACTCGAAATTGAACCCTCGTTTCTGGCGATAGGTCCGTACCATATGGCGTGCGGTATGAATAACCACGTGTGGTTCTACGATTTGGGCCGATCTCTCACCGACAGCCCTCTGTTGCTTGGGGATCGCGAGTACATGTCGGAAATTAAACAGGTGGCTTTAAGCTCGGAGTACTGCGCGGTTCTGTGTGGTGGGCAAATCATGTTGCACCCGGTAAGTCCTACAAGGAAAACTACCTTCAACGGGAAAAACTTCATTCATAGTTTTTTTCATGTGTAGGTCGAATCTACAAATGAAGTCACGCAGCATCGAGAACCAAAAATATTTCCCGATGAAGTTCGGGGCTTGGCCGAATCAGTGATCACCTGTCTAGGGTTGACAAATGAATTTTTATGCTTCGCTACAGATGTAAGTCAACGCGCAAACTTCAATTCATGCAATGGAAAATGATGCTTATTTTCTCATTCCAACAGCTCGGTAATATTATTTACTTTTCGCTGGAAAATTGGTGTACCGTCGTGCAGTACCGACACCAGGCGGGTATTCGCAGCATCCACCCGGACGTCGATGGTACGCGGACGGTGTTTATAGACGACCATAGCCAGGGCTATCTATTCGTTGCCGCTAGCGAGGAAACGCTCCGAATACCTGACTTTCCGAAGCACTGTACCGGCATCCTGTGGGACTACTCCCAGCCGCACGTTTTTGTAGCCAACGATCGGACCACCTGCACCACGTACGTTTTCGTCCGCGGGTCCGTTCGAGGCAAGCTGGTGGAAAAGGTGGGCACGACCAGCTTGATTAGCGAACAGACACCACTGATGCTGTACGATGGTGATTTGTGTCTGCACGGCAGCGGCGGCAAGCTTACCTCGATCGTGCTAGATACGCACGCCAACAAGCCGGGTCGGGATGCGAAGGAGCAGCTGCGGACCGCGAAGCTTCTCCGAAAGTACGCGGAAGCCTGGGAGTTGTGTAAACTGATGAATGATACTGATGAGTGGAAAGCACTTGGAATGGCTGCAATCGCTGATTTGAATGTACCGTTTGGTAAGTTAAAAACACAGTTATCTGAGTTTTTGTTCACGGAATGTTTTTTTTAATCCGTATTTCCAACACCTTTTGCCGTTCATTATAAATCAATCTTTACGAAGTTCCTTATACTACTATTATGCTAAAGTTTATAAGTAAATTGTTAAAGATGTCGTGAATGCTAAAGGTGGATCTACATATGAGCTAAAAATTATACTGCCGATATTGCTTATAAGTTATATTTATATGAAAAATCCTCTTTTGAAAATCGAACGAAAACAAAAAATCGATCGTAAACATTAAATTAGTTGGAAAAAGTATTAAAAGAGTAGTTTCAAATGTGCAACTGTAAGGCCGTTTCGGAATAGGGTTAGCAGCCCATAATAAAAAAAACTGTAATAGGGTAAATTTTTTAAACTTGTTTAGATTACTTATGTGAATATTTCAAGTTACATTTTCAACACCATCGAAATAGAATGATCAATTTATGGAAACAATTGCAAACCAAATCTATATCAAAATCCACCCAGAAACTGGTAATGAGATCAAAGTGCACTCAAATTTAGGATTTTTTAGGATTTTCCTCCTGATATTTCCCAATTAATAAAAATTAACAAAAAGGATCGTATGTAGAGAAACCTGTGCTAGAAAAACTTAAAGTCAATATAGGATATTAAAGTGCTGCAAAAATGTATACCAGATTAAAAGTTTTATAAAACAAATAAGGCTATCTTTGGGCTTTGGACCATTTAGGCAATCGAATGATTCGAAAGATCCCGATTTTCCTACCGCTCAGGGCTCCGGAATACACTGATCCGTCTTTGGTGAACACATTTGTAAATCAACTGGTCACAATATCAAGTCGTGAGAATAACAAATCCCTTACATCATTTTCTTTCGAATCTATTTCAAAACTTATTTAATATTAATTGCGAATCAAAAATATTTGCAAAAAACCATATCTAATTGATTGTTTACTTATATCCCCCGCAGCGACCAAGGTGTTCCGCAACATTGGTAACGTGGCCATGGTTTACGCGCTTGAAGAGATAATCCAGATCGAGGATATGAATACATTGGCCGGGTTTTGTGCCGTACTGCTGGACGACATTGACGAGGCGAAAACGCTGTTCGCCAAAGGGGGCAACCCGGCAGAAGCGCTGGAACTGTGTCGGGATCTGCTGCAATGGGAGCAAGCGATGGCGTTGGCAAATACACTAGCACCCGAGCAGTTGCCCTTTTTGGCCCGGGAGTATGGAGCACAGCTGGAGTTTACGTAATAGTTGAATTTTTCCACGACCAATTGCTTAGAGTTGTAGCTAATTGAGTATTGCATTTTAATCGTTTTCCTTCAATAGTGGAAACCATGCCGAAGCGTTGATGAACTTTGAACGTGGGTTGAAAAACTTCGATGTTGCTTCGAGTGGTGGGGCCTTGAAAAAGCCTCCATCCGACGTCAAACAGCTGCAGGATGTGCATGTTAAACTTTGCAAAGCGGGTATTGCACGCACAAGCATCAAGTGTGGTGATGTGCGCCGTGGACTGCAGTTGGCCCTCGAGCTGAACGATATGCAGCTGTTCAACGAGTGCGGCGAGGCGATGCTGGCCGCGGGCCACCTAAACGAAGCGGCCATCATGCTAGAGCGAGGCGAAAGCTGGGACAAAGCGGCGGAGCTCCTGATACAGCTGAAGCAGTGGAAAAAGGTGGACCACATTTTGCCGCATGTCGTCAGCCTGAAGCTGCATGCATCCTACGCCAAAGCGAAAGAAGCCGAAGGCCACTATGCGGACGCTATCAACAGTTACCAGCTGGCCGGCGATTTAGATAGCGTGGTGCGCATCTATCTCGAGCACCTTTCCGATCCGCACTCGGCGTCTGAAATTCTGCTTGAAACGCGCTCGATCGAAGGCTCGAAGCTGCTGGCGAAATACTTCGAGCAGCACGGTGACTATGAGTCAGCCATACAGTTCCTCGTCCTCTGCGGGTGCGTGACGGAAGCGTTCGCCATCGCTCAGAAGCAGAACAAAATCGTCTACTACGGGGAGGTGCTCGAGCAGAGCGCATCGGCCAAGGCTCAAGATTTCCTTCTTTTGGCCAGCTATTTCGATAGTGAAAAGTATACCATGCTTGCCGGCAAATACTACTTCCTCGGCAAAGAATACTCCAAATCGCTGAAGCTGCTGCTGAAGGCGGCCTCGGTGGGAAACGAAGAAAATGCTGCCCTCTCGCTGGCGATCGACTGCGTCGCATCGGCGGGCGATGAAAAGCTGTCCAATCAGCTGATCGAGTACCTGCTCGGGGAGTCGGACGGTGTCCCGAAGGATCCGAAGCTGCTGTTTCGCCTGTACATGGCCAAACGGCAGTTCAAGGAGGCAGCCAAGGCGGCCATGATCATCGCTAACCAAGAACAGATCGCAGGGAACTACCGTAGCGCGCACGATTTACTATTTTCAATGTACCAGGAGCTGAAGCGGAACAATCTCGCCATTGCTACCGACATGAAAAGTACCTTAGCTTTGCTGCATCGCTACACGCTTGTGAGAATCCATGTGAAACGCGGGAATCATTTGCTAGCAGCCAAACTGCTCCTCCAGGTGGCGAACAGTATTTCACAATTTCCTTCGCGTACGTATGAGCTTTCTTTACCGTACCATTTCTTCACACTTTTTTCACCGACTTTTTTTTGTGTTTGATTTTAACTGTAGATGTTGTCCCAATTTTAACATCCACCGTCATTGAATGCCATCGGACGGGGTTACGAAAGTCTGCCTTCGAGTATGCGGTTATGCTGATGCGCTCGGAGTTTCGTGGCCAGATCGACAGCAAATACGCGAAGAAAGTGGAATCAATCGTACGCAAAGCACCCCGCGGACAGTTGGAAGATGAAGGTCTTCAAGAATCCACCCCCTGTCCGGTGTGTGAAGCACCGCTGCCGAATATGCACATAGTTTGCGGACAGTGCAAAACCACTTTACCCATCTGCGTGGCCACGGTAACACGAGACACACACACACGTACAATATTTGACACAAATTAAACAAACTGCATTCGTCCCTTCCAGGGTCAACATATTGTTCGGGATGATATTGCCGCCTGCCCGGAATGTGACTTCCCAGCCATGAAAGCGGAGTTTTTGAAGTAAGACAAATGTGCCTTAACACTCCTAACGTTCTCGCTAATCAATGTGTTCTATTTAAAGGATATTGGAAACAACAAATAACCAGTGTGCAATGTGTGGAGAGGAAATCGATGCGGGGCGTTTGGTTGACATCGACGACATTCAACCGTACATCGATTCCGGAAGTTAAGATCTCGTAGTGGATTGGTAATGGCTCTACTGTACCTTGTTGCCTTGAATTAGTGTGTGTAAGTTGACCGCAGTGCTTTAAATGTTTAATAAATTATTCAGATCCGTCCAGTTTGTGATTCCAGAATGAAACGATCGAAAAAACTTTTTCTTCTTAATTAAAAATAGAAATTGAAAACAATTCGCCTAAAGTTTCACCAGAATACTGCATTCTAGTTCCGTTGGGCAGCCCATATCTCGCTCGTTCCTGAACATAACACGTCACTCCATTTGTCATCACCCAGAGCCATTTTTATATTGAGACGAATATTGTACATATGATGAACTTGCTTAAGAATTCTATGAAAATCCTTCGGAAAGCACCACGCTGAGGCGTGGATAATGTTATGCCTCTGAAGTAAAGGAATGAACGACCCTTTTGCTTGTTCCATCTGTCTTTTTTAATGTATTTTATGCGCTTCTGCAACTCATAGTTTGCTTAAGATAAAAAGCGGTTTCATTCATGTTTCAATCGTCCACTAACTCTTGCAAGACTTGATTTGTTTGGTAATTCGACTCTAAATTTGGCAAGTCTTCTCCAAGCAGAGAAAAATTTCTCCCTTTGATGTATTTTGATATTTTACATTGTTTCAGTAGTTTTCTGCTTGAGATTATTGATATTTGAAAACGATTTTTTTATAGATTTTATTTAAAAGTCTATTCTTTTTCTTATTATAGGAAAAGTATATACTATATATGTTTGAAAATCGGTAAGTTATTTTTTAAATTAGTAAAAAAATTAAGTTCCATAAAAAATAAACAAACTAAAAGGTACTTTAAGAACCATGGATTGGAGGTTGAGGAGCACTCTACGAAAAGCGTCTGCGCATATCACTAGATTGGGGATGATAAACAGAGAAATGATAAAAGCTACGTTATCAGGCATTCGTCACCTGAAGCACAAGGTGAAAGAGCGGGTCTGCCCATGCTACCCTAAGAGGCGGTTAAACTAGGCAAAATACCAAAATACATACTCTACGATTAATGCTTCCTTAGGGGCAGAGAGAAATATTATCTTTTAACACTAGAATACATTGATTTGAAAACTTGCCCGAATGCTTTTTAGGGGTCATTTTAACCCCTGTTTTCAACACGCTGTAACTTCGTCAGTTTTCAAGATTTTTTAAATCCATAGACGGCTACTGTTAAGTATATTTGTTGGCTATCTTTTGGCGTTTAAGGATTTTTGATGCACTCCTTCATCATTCCGCTAGCTCGGTGTGAAACAAAAAATATTGATTCCTCTGCTTTGCTCCTTTATTCCGTACACGAGCGTTACGATGCGTTATGCGGGTTGCGTTACTATGGAAATTTGCGTTATTTTGTACACTTTCTTAAAAATATGAAATTATTTTTTAAAGGTGGTTTAATGAAATCCCGTTCTTTTTTTCTATACACCGCGCTAACGGAGAAAGGGTGAGTTGGATCGAAAAACGGAAAACGTCAAAAGGTAGTAAGCATATAGGCTAAAAAAAGCCGTTTAAAGAATTAAAAAGTCTTGAAAACTGACGAAGCTACAGCGTGTCGAAAAACAGGAGTCAAAATGACCCCTAAAGCATTCTAGGGATAGTCAAATTGGTTCTCGGAATTGGTCCAACAAAAAAATATGAGATTATTTTTTTTAGATGCAACTTGAATTTTAAGACAAGCCTTTTTTTTGAAAAAATATTCAACCATTTTTGGGATATCAAAAGCGAAAATCGCGTTTGGGTCAAAATTACCCCAATTCGGATTCTAGTGTCAAACTCCCAGGTCTCTCGCACTCGCTCTCCGTTTCTCTTGCCGGCACGTGTGTTTCTCTTGAGAGAATGCATTATATGCATTCAACGGCAAAGAGCAGCTGATGTTGCTGGTGAAAATTTTCATTTCATTATTCCCTCGTTGGACGTTTCCTGCGTCGGTTGGTGGTAAATATTTACGCGTTGTGTTTCGGAAACTGAGTGCTGAAAATGGTGTGTCAGCTAGTGCAGCAGATTATTTAGAGTGCTTCCATCTGTGATGTGATCAACGAAAAAGTATAGAAAAGTTGACTGCCAGTTTTTTGTCCGTTTCCTATCGGAAGAAGTGGTCAGGCGTGACGAAAGAAGTGCTAAATTTTGCGAGCAGTGGATTCGTCATACCGGGCGTCAAAAAGAGAGAAATTGGACTAAGGTGCCGCGGGGAAAAAAAGCAATATTTTCTGGGTGTGTAGTGTGCGTGCGTGTTATTTTCACATTTTTGCTTGACCATGAATCCCTCGTTGGAGTATTATTGTAGCTGCGCTAGTTACATCGCCCTTACATCGATGGACGCGTTAAAACGTACCGATAACTCAAAGATCCCCGGTGTATTTAGCTGGTTTGGAAACACGACGATTACAACTCACAAAACTATCATCTAGTGTTGCGGATTATAAGAACCATATAGTGCACAAAAATATTATTCACACAATGGATTTTAAAACGGCCAACTAATTTTTGTGTAGAACAACTCAAAGAAATTGTGAATGCCGAACAATGGAGCTTGGCTTTCCTTGAATACCTGATGTGGGAAGAAGGACCACACCGATATCGATTTCGGATTACGTTTTTGCCTCTGGTTGTGCATCCTACCGGGTAATGGGCTCAGCACTGAGAAATGCGATTCCTTAATAATGCAAAGCGGACTTCAATCATGAGACGGATAAGGATAACACACAATCAATATGCCCCAAAACAATGTACAGAGTATTGAATGGAGGAAAGTTATCGCATAGCTCCTTTCGAATTTAAACTTCTTACATAGCCACATTAAAAATCGATTGGCACTGAAGTCATTCGTTGAAATTTGTTGTCGCACAAGGAAAGGAAATGATTGATATATCTATTCCGCTCCCGCTCCTTCTCCCTTTTCTTTAATTTATAGGTTATCTTATCAGCGCCGTTCCAAGGCGGTGGGCTAATAATTGTCGTTTCGTTACTTCACCCATAAAACAACCTCGACTAGCGATTTCCTCAATAAAGCTAACGAAATTATCGCATCGAGCTGATTTTGTTTGCACACGTGTTTGAGTTTGGAGATTAGTCGTTTTGTTTTTATTTTGATTGCATTTTTGCTTGATTTTTGTTCACATGCGCAGATCGAAGGGAAGTGAGGGTGAGGATGACATAGAAAAAAAAAACAAATTTTAAACTTTGTTGATAACAATTACTTCATTTGCGCGAAATAAAAACCGTACTTCAACCATGTGTCGCAGGAAGAGTCTCGAACTCAAATCAATTGTCGCATGATTCCAATGTAAAATCGGATAAGGTAACATTAAATTTAAGCATTTTTCACAAATTTGTGGAAAGGATTCACCAACATCGACGATATCTAGCACAGATGGCACAAGGACTAATTGAAAGAATCATGGATAGACATCGAACTATTGTACATTGATTCCTTCTGTTGCTACAAGTTGGTCATACGTCAAGTAAGGAGCATTCTACCGTACGTCATTTAAACAATATTTCCCCTAAGCCACGCTCAGACCAATCTTTCCTTTTGGTTCTAGAGTGCCAGAGTGAGCATGGGGTAACATTTATTCCTGGGGGTATATAAAATTATCGTCTTAGGAACCTTTTCTACCCAACAACTGCATGGAAGAAGAGGGCCGAAAATGTACGACACATTTATAACCACATAAATGATGGTATAAACAATCGATGTTCCACTTCACTTATGACCAACTTACGAAGCGCGAGTATATTACTCCTGTGTGAATCTTTCCGATTATTTCTTGTACAATACAAATAATTGACTCCGTTATGGCGTAATCGTTTCTAGGCATCAAGACTGTCAGTAAAGGTTCACTACGTAGAGAAATTCTAAAAGATACAAATAATACAAGTACATCCTTAGTCTAACGCCGAAAAAAATGGCTTTTAATTACATTTAAGAAAGACCTTTTTTCGAAGATGAATTGCAAAGAGTTCCGCTTCTGTTAAAAATCTTATCGTACAGCATAACCTTCGAACTTCGTATTGAAAGGGAACACCTTCTTATCAGGAACAAAACAGACAAGAAAACCCCACTAAAATGGTTATGTTATGTTTGCTCGGTTGCTCAGAAAAGACTGCTGATGTGTTGATAAATCGTTCGCGAGCGCGAGGAAACACGCTTTAGAGAACTTCTTGTTAGTAAGTAGTGTGGCAATGTCGATCGTTCGCACGATAGTAAGCAGAGGTGTGTTTTGAATGGAAGTTCTTCAGTTATCTGTAAAAAAGAAACAATCTTCACCCATCGGAGCATTACTATGTGTTTGTTTTATCGCTATCACGTACGCATGTCAGGGCGTTTCGGCGGTTTTTATTGTTTCCTATTTGCACGCGTCCGATTAATACGGTGTCTCGGGAGCTAAATACATCTTGTATTGAGTTGAACCATTAAGGGAAACTAACTTAGTTTCCGAGGACAATAAAATTATAGTATTGAAGCATTGCGTCAAACTTTCCTCCAACTGGCATGAATATGTTTGTAAACACTGTTGCTCTAATGGCACATTAAGTGAAATTGCAAACAAAGCTGCAGCTAACCGGATGTATCGTATTCACGTGTGCTGTTTGTGTGTCAGCAAAAACAAATTCTTGTGCCAGTTTCAGTGCGGTCAACATCGGTCATGAGGCAGCAGCGAATGGAAACGGTCACTTCTGGTGGACTTGTTAATGTTTAAGAAAGTTACCCGGCACCAAATGTGATTAAAAAAAACTTCAAAAGTCAAGCGCATAAAAAAAACGAAACTCTCCCTGTTGGAACTGCTTTGCTTATCTTGCGAAAACATTGCGGATAGTTGAAGCAGCGGAAACCATGGCTACAGCAACGGCTACCGCGTCAACGTCAACAGCTAACAATCCGCAAGAGCTGCAAAACTACGACGACGACGATGAGGTAATTTTGATTGAATTTTAATCGAAAGTTTTAATGTTTATGTTATGGATTATTACTTTAGCAATTTACTTAAAGTGTTTTCAATTTTCATTTCGAAATTCTCGGGGGATGAAATTGGAAATATGAGCAACAGCAGTCCTGTCCACCTTGTCTGTGTGCACATTCGGTTGCACTTATTTACGTATAAATTAACGTTTTACAATTACTCCTCATTGTTTTCCTATTTAACTGAACTGAACCATATTACTGGAATTCATAATAAATAAGTACATCTTGGTTTTTCTAAAACTCATTATGGCCCAAACTATCCAGTCACTGTATAGATTGTCCAACTATTGTATAGATTTCAGAGATTTCTTGATTGAAAATTATTGATTACATGTAAAAAATCCCAGAAAGTTTGAAACAAGTAGAAAAAGCAATCTTAGGATTTTGACACACAAATTATTGAGAAAGTACGATAGATATAGAATACAAATAAAGTAAAGCGGCTGTTTTTGTCTTAAATATTTTTCATATTTCATGCAGGGGTTCAACCGTTTTCGGTATATTTTTTATACAGAATCGAAGTAACATTTAGAGATGGCTAAAACATAATGAAATTCTCGTATTTATATAAATGCTCAGTGTGTGATCCATGTTTTGGAAATCATCTTCATTCATTTTCCTTTATTTTCAATTTAAGGGATTCTTTGAGAAGTTTGACAGCCTTCAATGTAGGATTTATTCGCCAGACAAATGCCACCATCGCATTAAACATAAATATGAGCCCTCCAAGCCACCAAAACGAGGCTTAGCGGAGCGGAGGATGAACGGCTGACTCAATTTACTTGCGATTTTGTAAGTTCTACCTGATTTTAATTGCCTGTTGATGTAGACTTACCTCTATTTATTGCACAACTAGGCAAAGTGATGTGTAGATATCGATATTAGCGGACACGCAACATTCGGTGTCGTGTCTTCCAATGATCCTTATTCAAGTGGTACAAGGTGTCAGTTTCGGTCACGTACAAAGTTTCGACCATTCGTCTGCCGACTACATTGTGGATTACGCAGCCCCGAACGCGTATGTAGGAGAGCATGCCTTGCTTTCTTCCACCCTCGAGGTTGGCATATTTATTGGGCAGGTTCACCATCCGTGTACCTCGTTTTGAATGCAACTCACGCGATGACAACCGACGCACAAGGCACGAATCACGTGTTTCGGAAGCCACACGAATGCCATTTCTTAGTGCTACGGATGGCCTTCCCCTTAGGACGAGGATTATGGTGTAGGGGCCTACTCACGGAGGTAAAATTCCTACGTTATTGATTAATGCTACGTAGGCAGTCCTCTGGACATTTTTCTCCCAAACAGCGTCCGGTTAGTGTGTGTTATAATATAATTTGGTCATTCTCCTGCTTTATCAATGATAAGTTTTATATTTGCAATTATTATCCATGCGGTAATCGCGCTTCAGTTGTTGGTTCATCAAATCTTGTAAATGTAATACCTCCTGCGTCATGTCCGAGATTGCAGTCTGCTTGCGAGTGGGAGCTATCATGTCACGGTACATGGTTACACTACGTTCAGGGTGCATCGGACACTTGTGGCCGGGTCGAACAAACTTTCTACTGCTCCACACCCGGAACTGTCACTCTTGCAGTTGGCCTTTTGTTTGCCCACGACAATGGTGGACAAACGGGGACGGTGATCGATCGAAGAAAGAGTGGCGACCAGTAGGAGGCAGAAGAAATGCATATGTTGCCATGCGGTTGGGCACCACCCAATGCCAGAGTCAAAAGGAGTTCGGTTTGCCATTGCGCTGGTTATGGCAGCAAAATGCAATCAAAGCTGTGTGGTTGGCAGTTCGCGTGTCGCTTTCTTCGGAGGCACAGTTCATTTTTTTAAAGAAGTGTTTTTATTTATCCTTAAGTCAGCTGGATGCAGAGTAAGAAAGGATAATCAAATTTAGCGGTGCATTAGCGAACACTCTTTAACACACACTTTAACTTCAATCTGTTTTTGACAAGTTTGCTCAGATGGATTGCTGTACATTTAGACACATTTCTGTAAATAGAAAATAGATTTTTTAGTTAATACATTTTAGCGCGTTGTGCGAATCAATTAAGTTTTTACTATATTATTCTCATATGCTTAATCAGTAGAGGTTACACTTACAATTGGTTAACCCTTTGCACTCGATGCCGTTTTCGTCCGCGCGAACCAGCAACTCGAGGCGATTTCGCCAAAATCTGGTAACAATTTCAAAAACAGTTCCAAACTAACAAGCGTATTCAAATGACAAAATTCCCGCTGTTTATACATCAGTTCGTGACAATAATAACAGAATCCAAAAATATGTATTACTTGCATCGTAGTTTGGTATGAAATTGTAGAAAGCAATCACCTAGATGCATCCTAGGTTTGCTCAGACAAGTATTGCAATAAAATGAATTTTGTCTCCTACCTCCAGACTTTTAACGATCAAAGCAAAACTTGTAGTCCCTTTTTGGCCCTTGACCGTTTAGTAGGATTTCATGAGCAGACGGTTGTGCTCATTGCTAACGAGAAGATCATATCTCAATTGTTCTACAAACGATTTCCTACAAACTAAGGCTCAGTGGCTGTTCCATTTTTTCGTTCTTTTTTAGTTAATAAAACAGGAAACATTTTACCAACGAAATGTACAAAAAATAGTTTACGCCACCATTTATCAAACCAACAAACAATCCATTGACGCATACAGGTCTGCTCGGTGAGGGAAGAGGGGGTTACCAAAAATCAGCGAGGAAGGTATGGAAGTCATGAATTCTTGTTTGAAAAGCAACTCATTGCTGATTTAATATTCAAACCAAATCGTTGTTTATAAAAACAAAGAAAAAATTTTTATTATAACCAAAAGTGCTAGCATATCTCAAAATGACAAAACTGTAAACGGATTAATAATTATATTCGGTTGGGCTCCTCTCAGGGGCCGCTCTAGTGTAAAGGGGTAATAAAGTATCGGTACAGTCACGCTATTTCACTTTAAATTGTTTTATCACACATGACTACGAACAACAATTTAAATGGAATGTGTTAGAAAACCTTCTATTCTTTCCAACGACTACTTAGAGATCAGGTACGAAGTCGTCATGAGTTCGAATTCTTCACTTAGACCTGGCCCGTCCTTCTACAAGAGAATTGAATTTCCCCTAACTTAAAGGGGAAAAAACTAGTACTTTTGCTAGGCTTAACCGAGAGACGGCCAGTTACGCCAAGGAAGAACAAATGCGTGTTGTGGCATCCTCATTTTTTATCCTTATTTTTACGGGATGTGAGTAACATGAATGCATATTTCATGGTGTCGTTGAATTTATTTTATAAAAATTCTACCATCTTAAAAAACAGTCAAAAAGACTTTAAAAAAATCAAAACTCTCTTCTTCAAAATGTTTTCCTACTATGACGATGCTAGTGACTGTATTTCATTTTCCACCCGATTCATTTACCAAACGGAAAACAACTGTAATGCGCTGTGATGCGGGCGTCATCGTTGTTGCTATTGGAAGTGAAGGGAACAAATCGAGTGGAAAGCGAAAGGTTTTCCCACGTAATGCAAAAAAACAAGTGGCGATGGCCTATCTATTGTGCGCAGGGCCTAAATTAAAATGCAAATTTGTTTCACACTTTGTGGAAGCCCCATTCTGTGAGGGTGCACGTTCATAGAAGAACGACGACTTGCTCAAGGATTGGAAACTTTAATCGATTTTCATACGGCCCTTTGCACACAGTTGGTGTCACGTTGTCAATGGCGTCTATAAGATGGCGTCTGCATCTGCTCTATTTGTGTTTTACTTAAATGGTTGTGCATGAGATTAGATACGATAGAGTATTTACAAGAAAGTGTCTGACGTTAAAATAAGCAAATTGAAATGGCAGTTGTTTGCTTACATTGAACATCGCTCAACAACAGTGTTCGGTAATGATCTACAGATCAGAAAACCCATCCAATCCGCAGAGGATCTAATCACAAACTTCCTAGTACAACTTGTTTTCAACGGCGGGAAGCTTTGCCCCGCGCTGGGACGTGTCGGTCCGTAACCTTCGACCGGGGTAGGTCGCGACCACCATCCTTTCTCGATTATAAATTGCAATGTGCGCGGCCTTAGACGTTGCACTTGAACCGCAGCAACGTAAGCTGATGCAAAAAATCTCGGCCCACCATTGAAACTGGCTGTGGTAGCACGGGACCGGATCGCGCAGGGATAGGTGGTGTCGGGTTAGATGGGACGGGATTTGCCAGAATGTGTTGATAGCCACCACTCACCAACGGGTCTATTAAGCCGCGTCATATGGAACACCCGGAGGCCGCAGCCCGACCAGTAGGAAACCTGTTGATAGTGTTGCATGCGTTACACTGAACACCACCCAACGATCTCCGTGATGCATTTCACTGAATTTAACAACAGGGGCCACGGAGTGATACTTACTGACGGCAGGCGCGTACTCCATCATTATCTGTGGAATGTTGTTATACTGCGAACTTTAACCAACGATTGTTGTTTTTGTATGCACAAGAAGCGTTTGAACTATCGAAACGAAGCAGAGAATTAATTTGTCAAAACTAAAACATAGCGAATTGACTATTCTAAGTTATTTATTCTGTCGAGAGCCTTAAGAATATTAACGAATAATCGTCATCCTTTTATGTATTTCGTATAAACTCATTGTTAACTTCGTATTGAGCCAACCCTTATTAGAACTAACTGTTATGTGTTTTTTTTTTTTACAGTTTCAAGATGCTTGTGACAGCGAATCCTCCAAGTAAGTAGCAAACAAAGTGTCTTTGTGGCGTGATAAAAATAGCTAATCGCATCGCTAAATTCATAAGCTAACTTTCCATGCCATTCCTTTATTGCTCTAGATTGTCGGATTGTAAAGTGTTCATTAAAAGTCCTTCATTTTCTCAACAAAAGAAGCTCATTTATTACTTTGTACCATACACGTTTTTTGGTCCATTTAGCTTATAACCATTCCCCTTTCAGTATAAACTTTTTAAAACACACACAAAATCTCATACGGCTATGAGTCACAGAATTTGCTGTCTCTTGTCGACTAGATTTATTTTGCCATGTCCATTCAGTCGAGAAAATAATCATTCAAGCAGTGATGTTACACTCATTTTGGCCTGCGGGCCGGTTTGCTATCAAAAACCTTCTTGTGTGCCAATGATAAAAATATCTCATTCGTTATTTGCTTATACGCAAAAAGCAATAGTGCTCGAAAAGCAATTATTGCCTGTTATGTTTGTAAATAATAAATGTAAATTGTATGTAAATCGATATTATTTATTTCTTTTTTATGTTGAAAAACATATTACTAATTCTATTATTCCGTTATGAATTTTTAATATGTGATATATAATTTTCTTGGTATTATTGTAGCAAAACTGGAAAAAATCGAATACTTATTAAACAAAAATTTAAATTTACCTAGTATGTTGAGATCTGATTTCGCTTCTCTTTGACTAAATGAATTACAATTCTATTTCGACCTTGTATCATTTCGTATTGTGGGAATTGGTAAAGTGATGCTACATATAAAATACCCATAAATGTGGTTTTAGCGTTTTTAAAGTCACAAAACAAATACAAATTTCTCGTAAACTTGCTGAGGCTACATAAAAATGAAAATCAGATAATAATCATTATTCCTACCGTATGTTTGACATGTCAGCATTAAAGGGAGCATTTGAGTTCTCAGTAAAAGTAGAACCTACTGCCCTTTTTATATTTTTTTCATAGACACCACTTTTTCGAAATAAAGTCAAAACCAATTATGGTTTACGTTTGAATTAATTAATCATCTGAATTATTTTCTGTAAAAACCCATCGGATTGAACTATTCAATGAGATCGACCACGTTTTGTGTGTGACTTCAATCAGAGAACATACATTGAACTTCAAGTTCGTGTGAATTCGACTTTCTTATGATTGTTAGGAATAGACAAAAGTGATCGACTACCTGCAAAAGTTTACTAGTTTAGTGTATTTATCTATAAAAACAGATATATTTGAATATTCTATCGTTGTTGGTTACGTGGGCTTTCAAGTTTATTTTTAAATTTGCAATTCCTTCTAATAATTTACATTTCACCATTGTTTCTATCCTCTTAATTAGCGATGGGGGTATTTCAATCGATGTTTAAAGTTTTGGATAAGAACATAAAACCATTTTAAAATAAGTTTATCTAATGTAGCGCTTAAAGTTTAATCATCTTCAATGGGCCTTACATTTTAACGTGTAACAAAAGTTTATGACTTACAGGTGGCTTTTCGGTTAAGCCATGATGCAAGATGCATGATTCATCGATGAATACATTCGAACCGTTTTCGCGTCGGTCAGTTAGTCTCCTTAAAGATCTATACGGGTATACCCATGTTTAGGACAACAATTTCCAACAAACTGTAGTCCACGTGATTATGTTTTCGTGGCCATAATATGTATTTATATTGTTGAGTGAGGAAACAGAAGTGGTCTGAACGGTAAATCGATTTTGAATCTTCTAGAAGGAAGACTAGTCACATCAAGCCCACATCCGCTACGAAATTTCTATGACATTTGGATAGCTCTATTGGTATCACAAGCAGTGTTGGATTTCCCGTAATGTGCTCAATAAGGCGTTAATGTTGAGTCTATTTACGTTCCTTCTAGTGCCTGCGGTATGGACCTGGACACGGCGTTGGCGGAGGCGAAGATTGCGGTCGATCTCTTCTTCAATAATAAATTCAACGACGCGGAAGCCCTTATGAAGCCCATGTGAGTATGGCAAATTTATTTAGTAAATCGGTCTCGTTGACATTTACCATCGTGTGTGTGTTTTTTTGTTTTTTTTTCCACAGGGCTACATCAAGCATGTACCATTCGGTTGGCCACAGTGTCTTCACGTACTTGGAAGCGATGCTCACATTCGAGCAGCAACACATAGCGGCCGCCTCGGAAGCGTTGAAGCAGTGTCTGAGCGTATGCAATCGCTATCGGAAAAAGAATACTCTCACGGAGACCATCGGCAAGACTTTCAAGAAGGTGAACTACGACCAGTACACGGACCTGGAGGCGCATGCCGAACTCTGCTCGGCCGAGGCGCTGCTGCTGAAGGCGATGCTGACGTTCATCGAGGACGAAACGCTGACGAGCCTGATCAAGGGTGGAATGAAGATTAGAAATTGCTTTGCTATGTACAAGTGAGTCGCGAATTCTCTCGCATGCCGCACTCTTCGGGGACGGTTTGGACGGCAATCTAATCGTGCGTATTCCTTGAACCTTCCAGAGAGTGCAATAACATATTGAACCACCGACAATGGCAATCGGAAAGCTCGAAGCTACACTTTGAAAGTGGCGTCCGAATGGGCTTGGGGACGTTTAATCTTATGATATCGCTACTTCCGGCTAGGATAATCAAGCTGCTCGAGTTCATCGGGTTCTCCGGGAACAAGGTAAGCAGAATGTGTGCAACATCAAAGCGCATGGTACGAATTAATTTCTCTCCTTCGAGCAGCAATCGGGAATGCAAGATTTGATTACCGGCTCGCAAAGCGAAGGCATCCGGCAGGTGCTTTGCGTAATGACGCTTCTCGGGTACAACCTCATCGTGTGCTACGTCCTGAGCCACAAGGAGGGCGATTTGCGCTTCTGCGACGAACTGCTGGTGAAGCAGTTGAAACTCTACCCGAACGGTGTGTGGTTCCTGTTCTTCAAAGGCCGGCTGGAGTTCATGAAAGGCAACCTGGACGAGGCCTTGATGTGGTACAAGAAATCGTGGAAATCGCAAACCATTTGGCCGCAGTTTCATCATCTGTGCTTTTGGGAGTTGCTTTGGGTTAACTGGTGAGTATGGGTGGTACGAAAAGTGCCACCATGGAACCCACAGAGCCTAATGCTCCTTCTTTCCTACAGCTTACGGTTAGACTGGCGTGAATCGCTCCTTTTCGCGACGTACCTCGTCGAGAGCAGCAAATGGTCGCGCACGATCTACACATATCAGAAGGCGTCGATCATGTGCATGCTGAAGCCGGAAGAGCTACACTCGAGCGAAGTGCGAACGATCGCCAACCTGATGAAGGAGGTGCCGAAGTACAAGCAGCGGATAGCGGGCAAATCGTTGCCGATGGAAAAGTTCGCCTGCAAGAAGACTGAACGATTTTTCGCCCAGCAATCGTTCCTGTACGTGCCAGCGCTGGAGCTGATGTACGTGTGGAATCTGTTCAAGATACTGGGCAAACATTTCCACCTGGCTGACGGCGTTTACCGGATTGTGGAGAACAATCTCAAACACTACGAGGAGCGGGCGAACTCGAAATCCAACCCAACGTACGGTGTGTACGGGGCCGATAATAAGGCGCTGCTTCTGCTACTGAAAGGTGCCTGTTTACGTCAGATGAACAGTCCTCTGCAGGCGACTCGGTACGTAATGTGGAAGTTGATGCACCTAATTGCATTCTTTTGAGAGATATTTTTAGTTAACCTTTTTTGTAAATTTTTTCAAGATGCCTAGAGGAGGTGATTGCCATGTACAAAGATCTTAAAGAAGACCACTACCTGGTGCCGTACGCAATTGTCGAGCTAGCGCTTATCTTCATCGATGAAGGCAATAAAGACAAAGCCATACTAGCTCTGGAGGACGCCCGGTATAAATGCAGTGCTTGCTCATGAAGAATGGTTTTATTAATTTATTTTCATTTTACCGGTTTAGGAAAAATTACAGCGGTTACTCTCTTGAATCTCGGCTGCACTTCCGGATACATACGGCGTTGCTGGATTTAAAGGGCAAAAGCTACGAGAGCTTACCAGCCGGTGGCGAATGAACGGCATGATCCCGACAACCGATGACTGTGCATTGCCTCGAACAAACCAAAACCATTCAAAGATAAAAATGACCAACGAAAAATTATGAGCGAGAGCGGACTGCCTCGGGCTCCGTAACAAACCCACAGCTACCCATGAAACCAAGAATAGGCGATAAGCTGGAAGCAAGTGAGCTAAAATTAGTAACATCTGCGTCATAGGGGGATTACTTTCCTAGTCATGATGTAGCGTAGAGGTATGCACTTTGTTTTGCTTTAAGAAATTCCACGCAAGCACACACGTCCAAATAGTATGATGCAAGCACCAAAACGTATACCAAGGAATGGGGTCTAAATAAGGCGTAGGTTGGGAGAGGCGTTTTATCATTGTAAGTGCGTATTCAATCCTTCGTTTAATGGTTACCGAGTACCGGTGAGACATCGGCTAGAAGGTGGTTAAATTTCGCTGGGTTGAAAAGATATTTTAATATTTCCAACAAAAACAACAAAACCAACAGTTCCGGACTTTGTTGATACTCTTATTTGGTAAGCTGGGGTGAACGTAATAGAAAATGGCAAAATGTACTGCAAATTGTATGTATGAAAAACGAACTTAATAAACGTTGTAATGTGGTGAGCCACGTTCGCGTAAGCACTCGTCGTTGTCACATTTATTTCCGTTAAAAAAGGATTCCGTCACTTTTGTTTTATGGCGGCACAATACAACCGCCGCGAGGGTGTTTCATTTTTGTTTGGCGCATGCGCCCCTCGAACGGAATCGTTCGAAAAGGCTTCTTTGTGTCAGCTTGAAATTACCGTTAGCGGTACAATAAATGAGCTGATCGGACGATTTTTCGTACGATTGCTGCTTCATTATTGTCCGGCCGGAGAAAAACTTGAAACAGCTGTATAATTAACATCCCCGAAAAAAGTGGTGAAATTTAAAAGAATCATACGATTCATTGAGCCGAAAGTAAATTGCCACCAGAGTACGCCACCGTACATCGTGTGCACCCGCGGACGTTTTGTCAAAACCGTCGTAACGGCGGTGCGGGAAAACGAGGTAGCTTTCCCAGTGGCGGTAGGTGTGGTGATGGATGCGCCGTCACAGTGAGTCCTGTGAAGAAAAGACGGTCGGTAGTGAAAATGCACCGTACGCGAATGTTCCGTAATGTGGAAAGAGTGTTCTAGTGGTTCGATCGTTGGGCAAAGCTGTGTTTTCGCTGTGCCGTGCGTCACGCCGTGCAGCTGAGCAAATGCGAGCGTTTCTTGGTTTCTATCGAGCATGGTGAGCTGAGTTGTTCCCTTCGGGTAACAAGGGTATACGAACAAAAAAAAACCCTGCTGGACCATCGTTTAGTACACCGTATCTCTGAACACCACCCGAGCGAACAACGGTGACTCAAGTAAAATAATCGTGCCGTGCTAGAAGGCGACGCCAGGCGGGGGCAGATGAACGTGCTAAATGTGTTAGCGAACGATTTGAGGCAGTGAAAAATGAAGCTCGCTGCCGCTTCAGCAAGCAGCGACTACGTTTGGAGAGCCTCATATCTACGAAGGATATAACGACGCAGGCAGACAACATCCATCTACAATCTACAACAAAACAGGGCAACCAAAGAGGTAAGACCGACGGTGTGAAAACCCTTTTTCCAATTCGAACTCAACCCCGTTCGGTGAATTCGGAGCGTTGGAAAAAATGGTTCTATCCCGTGGGCGCGTTGGAGACATCCGGAAGCCGTTTGACACTTAGCGAAAAATCGATAATTTTTTCAATCACCCCATCGTTGGCACGGCTCGTACGACGAACGGGGTGACTTCGGCTTCGGCTGGTGTTGGTGCGCGTGGCTGTGTGTGCGAGTGGGAAGCGAAGAGGGTGCGTTAAATTATAGCAACTTACCGGCAGTGTCGATGGTAGGAGCAAAAAGCACGAGTGCGCGGGGGAAAAGGAGCATTTTATAGCACCGCCTTCCTGCCACGTGCTTGCTCATTCCGCTGAACCTTCCAGGACTAAGCGCGCTACACAACAACTAGGTGTGAATGTGTGCGTTTGTTTCGTTACGTTCGCGAAAAACCGAAGTGCGAACGAGAAAACAGTATGCCGCGTGTTTGGAGTGTAAACAAAGTGCACGTGCACGGGTCGTGTTTAGGTGTTTTGGCGGTTTTTTTTATGATTTGTTTTGGTGCGCTCTCCTTTGTGACAGAATACGATTTTGAAAACAGCTTGCAGTAATGATAGCAATTTTTGTTACTAATTTTTTGAGATTAAAATTAAAAAAAAAGTTTAAACAAGGTTAACAAAGACATCGACATTCCTGTGTGAGCAATTATTATTTAAGTTGATTTGATGCCTTACAAAACAGCTACGAAAAATGGGAAGTTGTTACTATACCAGTGCAATTGTGAAATATTAATTATTAACACTTACATCCTTTTCTTCCTTTTTTTTATCAGATAAATAAGATCCATTAAGATCCATCTGTTAAAAACAGACCATGTTTTTGAAAATATAATTGCATTTTAAAATCATAATAATAAAAGTTAGTTTAAATCATAGAAGCAATAGTCATATTAGTCCCAAGATGATATTAGTTTATAAATTAAAAATCACCTTTCATTGAATCTTGTACAACAAACATAACTTACAGCACTCTGTGGTTAGAGAGCTGTTTGAATACCCAATTTTATATATAAAAACACAATCCTCCAATGAAGGAAGAAAATGAAACTAAGAGCAATCGGAGGTTTGTCGCAAAGCGGTTGAAACTAAAAACAAAAATTGTTCGGGCCTATAAGTTTTGTCCGATAATACAACATGGCGTTCTTGAAAAGTATAGGTTTAATTAAAGTTTCCCCATAAAAACCGTTCAAAATAGGAAACTGGAATGACTTAACACTTCAGGCTTTTTATCTACATTTACTATTTTAAAATTCCAGAATCACAGTAACTTCTTTTTGCTTATATTTACTAGGAATTAAAAATTATTTTTCAATATTTTCTTTTTCTTCCAGGCCCATAAACGGAATCGGAAAGCATACGGCTATTTTTCCAAGCGTGGAGCTTTAGAGCAAAAGAACAAAACAAGTTCTGCAACACAGCACGCTGCATGTGCCTGGTTTGACTTGGTGGGACATTTTTAGCGTAGCTTTCTCTATCAAAGTGACTATTCGTCACTATATACCGCAACCAGTACTAGGACATTCGCACAGTATTCCTCGGTGAACCGAAAGCAATCTTATTATACAACTCATCAGACCTTTAAAACAGTAGAGAACGAAACTATCACCCGCGTATTCGGATAGAACTGAGAAGTAGAAAACAGGGCAACCATGGGAAAGGAGTTGTTGAACAGTAGCAACTTTTGCCAGCAGCTCGGCGCAACGCTGGTGCGCAATTTTAAGCTGAAAATCCGCGACTCTCGCAAAACGATCGCGGAGGTGTTCCTGCCCCTGTACACCCTCGGCACGCTGATCGTCCTGAAGATACTCATTCCGAACCCAAACTTCCCGGCCATCACAGAACCGCGCGGTGCGGCCACTCTGTTCGAGCACTTTCAGCACCACAAGGCGCACACCATCGCCGTGCTGCCGCAGCCCAACTCCTCCACGACGGTGCCCTTCCTGAACGAGGTGAACGAACTATGGATGTCGAACCGACGCCACCAGGCGGGCGTGCACCCGATCAAGTGGATCGTGTACGATACGCCCGAGGAGCTGCTGGCGGCGTACTGGCGCGATCCGAGTAAGATGCCGCTGGCGCTGATATTCCACTCCGACGATCCGCTGTTCGGTCCGCTGCGCTACGAGATCCGCACCAACCCGTCGTTCTTCGTGACGCCCTCGACGACGGAGCTGTACGCGTCGCTGGTGACTTGCCGGCAATCGGACAGCTACTGGTCGGCGGTGATCCCCATCGAGACGGGTGACTCCTGCCCGGTGAATCAGTACTACTACTCCGGCTTCGTCGCGCTGCAAACGCTGCTCGACTACACCAAGATCCGGCTCGTGACGCAAAACGAGGAGCTGCAGATACCACACATCACGCTGGAGATGTTCCCCAAGGCGGCCTACACCGGCAACTGGATGGTCGCCTTCCGACTGGTCATTCCCATCTACATGGTGATGGCCCTCTCTCAATTCATTACATATCTGCTGATATTGATCGTGGGCGAGAAGGAAAACCACATCAAGGAAGGGTTGAAGATAATGGGCTTACGTGATTCCGTCTTTTGGTAAGCGCCTCAAGAACCGCTCCTCATGGCATATGACTTCATGCTGATCGATTTGTGTATTTGGCTTGGATTCTTCTCCTCCTCAGGTGCGGCTGGTTCCTCATTTATGCCGTGTTTGTGACATTCCTGAGCTTTGTGTCGGTTATATTGGTGTTTTCGCTGGGAGTCTTTCAACACACCAACTACCTGCCAGTGTTTATACTGATCCTACTGTACAGCTTTTCGGTCATCCTGATCGGTTTCATGATAACTCCATTCTTCGATAACTCACGGGTGAGTTGTGGGTGGTCCCTCGCCATTTGCATGTTTCTGATCGTTTTTCATCTCCACTTATAGACTGCCGGAATTCTTGGTAATTTTGCGGTCAACATAATGTCGCTGCTGTACTTTCTGCAAGTGTTCATCGATGACACGCATACCTCGGCCGCCCTGTGGACGGTTTCGCTCATCTCACCGACCGGGTTCGCACTGGCGATGGACAAAATTCTCGTCCTGGACATCTCCGGGCAGGGCGTCACGCTCGACAACCTCTGGACCGGACCGGGCATTCCAATCGGAGGCTCCATCTTGATGCTTGTGGTCGACATCGTGCTGTACGCGGCGCTGGCGTTCTACTTCGACTGCGTGATCCCATCGGACCACGGTACTAAGCAACGGCCGTGTTTCTGCTTCAACCGCAACTATTGGTGTAAGAAGAAAGTGCCAAAGGTGCCCTTGTTGAACGGCGAGTCGGCCAACTCGTTCAACAACGCGTTGGAGGATCAGGCGCGCGACGTCGAGCCGGTTTCGCGCGAGATGCGCGGCAAGGAAGCGATCCGTATCGTGGACCTATACAAGACGTTCCACTCGTGCCGCAAGCCGGCTGTCAACGCGGTCAACGGTATCAATCTGACCATCTACGAGGGCCAGATCACGGCCATCCTGGGACACAATGGGGCGGGCAAGAGCACGCTGTTTAACATACTGACCGGGCTAACCTCGCCCACGTCCGGCACGATCTACATCTTCGGGTACGATGTGCGCGATCCGAACGACATGACCATGATCCGTCGTATGACCGGCGTCTGCCCGCAGCACGACATCCTCTTCGAAACGCTAACGCCCAAGGAGCACCTGTACTTCTTTGCGGCCGTCCGTGGCATCCCCCCGTCGCTGGTGGACAGTGAGGTGAAGAAGACGCTGCGCGACATCGATCTCTTCGATACAGCGGAGACGAGGGTCAAACATCTGAGCGGGGGGCAGAAGCGGAAGCTCTCGGTCGGCATCGCAATCATCGGCGACCCGAAGATCATCATCCTGGATGAGCCGACGGCGGGCGTTGATCCGTACTCGCGCCGTCATATGTGGTCCATCCTGCAGAACCGCAAGCACGGCAAGGTAATCCTCCTGACGACGCATTTCATGGACGAGGCGGACATCTTGGCGGAGCGCAAGGCCGTAGTTTCCCGCGGTCGGCTCCGCTGCTGCGGATCGTCGCTGTTCCTGAAGAACAAGTTCGGCATCGGCTACCATCTAACGCTCGTGCTGGACACCAACTCGTGCGAAACGTCCATAACGAAGCTGGTAAACGAGCACGTCCCGCAGGCGGAGAAGGCCCGCCGTCACGGGCGAGAGTTGAGCTACATCCTTCCGCACGATGCCGTGAACTCGTTCGTGTCGCTTTTCGATGACATCGAGAAGGAAATTCGCACCAAGCGGCTCATGCTCGGTATCTGCTCGTACGGCGTGTCGATGACGACGCTGGAGGAGGTGTTCCTTCATCTGGAGACGCAGCGCGAAGGAGAACAGAAGACCGAAGGCGGCGATGGTGAGGAAGAGGATGGCGAAGGAGATGACGACGAGGAGGATGGACAGGCGGCAGGTTACCCGGTGACGGATAGCATCAGCCGGAAGGTGATGAAAAATCGTGCCCTCCCGAGGAGCCTCTCGTTGCAGGAGCGAAGCAACAGCTATCAGTCGCTGAAGAACGACACGAAGAATTTGCTGGACGAGCAGAACACCGACAATAAGGCCTCACTGCAGGATCACCGGATGGAGTTCGAGACGATCATCCCGATCAATGGGCTCGGATCAGACGGCGTTAGCCAGGGAACGGCCGGATCGGGCATACACCCGGCGTCGATGGGAGGCGCTGGAGGCAATTCGGCGGTCAACTCACCGCAGCGCATCCACCGCAAGAAGCACCACCGAGCGTCACGCAATGGAGTCAGCAAGAGCACCAAGAGTGTGTACGAGGAGCACGGCCAAACGCAGGGTTCCGCCTCGGCGGTAAAGCTCAACAGCCAGAACCGCACCAACTGGATGGACCTGGACGATATACAGCTACATCCGTCCCGCTGGAGCACGATCGGGGCACTGTTGAAACTGCGCCTGACGATTCTCTTCCGTGATATCCAACGGTTGTACCTCCTGATCATACTGCCGCTAGCATTCACCGCCCTCGGACTCTACCTAAATTCGATACAGGTACTGTCGCCGATCATGCGCTCCATTCTGCTGGACAACACGACGTACGGAAGCAATATCACCAAAATTGCCGTGCACGACAATACCAACCCAGCGGTGTGGTCGCACGCTCCCTACGCCTATCATCATCACCATCAGCAGCAGCAGACACATCCCGGACAGCAGAAACGAGAATCACAAAAACAGCACTACGACACAAGTCCTCAATTCCTTCACCAAAAGCATCACCAGCAACAGCAGCAATCGAAGGAGGCGGCACATCTCTACCATCGTTTCCTTTCCGAGCTGCGCCAGTCAGCCAACGTGACCGAGGAGTACAACGGGAACTTTTCCCTGCTGCTCGACATCGCCCCACACATGGCGGCGTTCAACGTGAACATCATCTCCTGGTCGAACGTGTCCATCACGACGCTGTACAATGATACCGCTCAGCACAGCCTGCCGATCATCCTGAACATGATCAGCAACACGCTGCTCCGTGTGTACGCCGAGCTGTCTCCGGCGACACCGAACTCGCAGAGCCTATACCAAAGAGCACCACCCAGACGTCGGAGCGTTCAGCCGCCGACATCCATGCTGTCCGACTACCAGGACGACGGTAGAGAGGTGGACGGATCGGACGATATTGCGTTCCAACCGCTACCATCGAGCACCATCAGCACCAGTGCGACGTCTTCATCGTCCTCGTCCTCATCCTCATCGTCAGCTTCCGCCGGAATTGCGGGCGAATCGGTGCTGCGCATCGAACTGTGGTCACATCCGTTCCAGCAGACGGCACAACCGCAGGAGTTTAACATTGGCACGTTTTCATCGGCCCTGTTCGTGGGGATGATATTTGTGCTGATTCCGGTGTCGTTGGCCGTCGACATGGTGTACGATCGCGAGATGAAGGCAAAGAATCAGCTGCGAGTTAATGGGCTTTCCTCCTCGCTCTACCTGTCGGCGTACTTTATCGTGCTTTCCGGCCTAATGCTGGTCATTTGTGCGGCTCTACTTGGGCTAGTGTTTTTGTTCGACATACCGTCGTTCCGGCAGGTGAGTTATCTGATCGTCCGTATGGACTTGGCGTTGTTCTTTTATTCTGTTCTGTTCGATTTATTCTAATGAACATACATACACTGTCAGCTATCTTTGCATCTAATACACCCCATAATTTAAATAGCATATAAACTTCTATCTCTGACGCATCGGAGTTTGTCTCAAACCTTCATGTTTACATTCATTCCTCTTAACCAAATGTTTAATTAAGGGCAAAGTTGAAATCCGAAGATAAAACCAGATGAGCACGGGACAAAAGCTGGTTCACCTGATATCAATCTCGTCCCTAGCTAAACATTTGTCATTCTAAATAAAATGACTGTAAATATGAAGATTATTGTTTGTACTGAACATTATTTTTTAAAGTAGATTACAAAAAATAAATAAACCTCAAACAAAATAGTCTAATAAGCCTAAATTAATGAAAGACTATTGTTATTACAGTGCAATTAAGAAGGGATACCACAATTACCAATTTTATTTTCATGTCTTCGACCACAGACAAAAGATTATAAGTTAGAGACAAACACAGATGCGTTTTGCTAGGTTTATATGAATTGTAAGAGACTGAAATTACACGAGCAAATATCAGTTTTGCCGTTAATTGGGCTGCCTGTGGACGTTAGTCGGAATAATTCAATTGAAGTCTGTGCTAAAGCTGATTATCACCATTAGAATTACGGTACACTTTGTAATGTATCCTCGAAATCGTATGATTGAAGCTCAGTTATTTTTTGCTAAATATTGCACCGAACAAGAAAGGATGACGATGAAGTAAAAGGTTCAATTCGTCTGCTTTGAAGAATTATTAACAATTTGTGTCTTTTGTAGCCAGGGCTTTAAAATGCCTTGTTAGAAAATAACAATTCAGAGACCATTGCTAACCCGTATATGTTTCCGTTACATTGCAGCCACCTGCTCTCATCACCCTAGGAATGCTGGTATTTCTATACTCCCCGGCAGGAATTCTTTGTTCGACGTGTTTCTCGTACTTTTTTGACCGTACTGACTCAGCGCAATCAATTCTACCAAACATTCTTACCTTCGTTGGATTAATTCCCTTCATACTGGTTGTATTCTTGGATATGCTTGGCATCGGTAAGTTCGCCATAACCTGCAAACTGACGATTGAAAATCGTTGCCGAATTACCTTAAATAACTATCCTATTTTTACATTCCCATTAAAGAGGTTAAAGCAGCGCTCGCACTCCATTACGTGTTCTCCTTGATCAACCCAATGTACATTCCGTACGCAACGGTCTACTTCGTCGATCGTGTGTACATTGCGTGCCGTCTTAGCTCTGCCTGTGCGGAACTCTCGATGGCCCACTACATGACCGAAGAGGTGATCGTGATGGCCTGCGGTTGCCTGCTGCACATTCCCATCTGGGCGTTCTGTTTGCGTGTTTCGGACGTGATGAAGAGTGGCGGACGTATGAGGGACCTGTTTCATCGATCGGCGGTAAGGGGCGGATAAGATGATAGCCGTGGTTGATACAGCCGATTTATGATTCAATGTTATTTCTTTGGTTTGTTTGTTGCAGAGTGAGGAAGACGTTATGACCGAGGAGCAGTGTACTGGCGAGTACGAAGACGAGGACGTCCGCAACGAGCGTAGCAGAGTGTTCCGTCTCACGGCAAATTCCCAGCAACAGCACGACGATGGCCCGCTGGTGCAGCCCGTTGTTCTAGTGAAGGTCAGTCATGGGGGAAAGTGGCTCTCCACCACAAATTATGCGTTTGTTTTTGGATTATCAATAGCATAACCAACAAAAAAATCCCTTTCGCAGAGTCTTCGCAAAGAGTTCTCCCAGGAATCGCTCTGCGGGAACTGTTGCTGCTGTGCGGATGATGAACCACCAAGAAAGAAGATTTCGGTACGTAGTCTGTCCATCGCGGTCGATGCCGGTGAGGTGCTGGGACTACTCGGTCACAACGGTGCGGGCAAAACGACCACCATGAAGATCATGACGGGCGAGACGGCTCCAACGCGTGGTACAGTCCGAGTGGCGGGCCACAGTATCACCATCAACCAGGACGATGCCTTCAAAACGCTCGGCTACTGTCCGCAGCATGACGCTCTGTGGAAGAACGTGACGGTACGGGAGCATCTGGAGCTGTACGCGCGGATTCGTGGCGTCCGCGGGAAGGACCTGAATCGTCTGATCGCGACGTATCTGACGGGACTGCACATCAACGAGCATGCGAACAAGCAGACGCAGCACTGCTCCGGGGGCACACGGCGGAAGTTGAGCTACGCCATGGCGATGGTCGGTGCGCCCAAGGTGGTACTGCTAGACGAACCGTCCACGGGAATGGATCCGAAGTCGAAACGGTTCCTTTGGGATACGATTCTTGCCAGCTTCCATGGCAAACGGTGCGCCATGCTGACGACCCATTCGATGGAGGAAGCCGATGCTCTGTGCTCGCGCGTAGGCATCATGGTGAAGGGGGAGCTAAGGTAATGCCGGGGAAAGGGAAGTTAGTATCGAGAGTGTCCAATCGAATCGAACGTATGTTGTTCTCCTTACAGATGCCTTGGGTCGACCCAGCACCTGAAGAACCTCTACGGGGCCGGCTACACGCTCGAGATCAAACTGAAGCACGTCGAGAACGTGTACAGTGAGACACCGATCGAAAGCCAACCCAGCAGCAGCCAGGAGCAGCTACAGCTCGACCAAAGCACGGACCATATCGCGCCGGTTATAAGCAACTGCATCGACAACCGGTCGATGGCGTTGCGCAACTTCGTCACGGACCTGTTCCCGAGTGCCACCCTGGAGGAGAGCTTCGCCGACCGGCTGGTGTATTCGGTGCCCCAGCAGGCGGTCAGTTCCTTAGCGGAGTGTTTTTCGCGGCTTGAGAAAGGTGCGTTGCTGTGCTGTGATGACTATTGGTGATGTGTTAGTTAATTGTGTTCATTTGTTTCTCTCGCCTTCCAGCCAAAGTCGAACTAGACATCGAGGAGTACTCGTTCAGCCAAACCACACTGGAACAGGTGTTCCTGAAGTTCGCCCACTACGACGAGGAAACATCCAGCGTGCAGTAGTGAACCCATAGTTATCCGTTTTCTTGCGAATCATCGAACACCGTTTTCGATCGTCCATTACGCCAACATTGCAAATGCGATCTATCTTACTCTAGTCTTTGATCAGTGTCTGACGTGTGCGTAAACTGTGCACAGTATGATGATGCATGTGAGCATGTGAATGTATGATAAGTGTGTGAATGTACGAATGATAGTGTTTCGATATAAAAATTGAAAGATAGTGGTTCAATTTCATCCTGCGCTGCAATACTTTTATGTTGTTCATCTAAGCAAGCGAGGAAGGGGCGACTGCATCAAATCAGTTTTTCAAGCATGCCATGTGCGAGTGTATTTATAAATTATGAATGAAAATAATTATTTCATAAAATCAAAGCAAAAGAAAAAAACAAACTTTGCAAAAGTGAATTCGCGAGGCAAGGATATCAACCACAAACTAACGAATAGATAAATGGTTGCAAAAACAAAAAATAACCTAGGATGTGATGAACGAAATTTGGATAGCCATTAGTAACGTGGAGCGTATTGTATGCATCTCATTAGCCATAGACAGAAAATCAGAAAAGTTAGTAACATATTACATAGACAAAGAAAGTCATGACAAAGGTTAGTAAATTATTACAATAAACAAAAATCTCATGATAAACAAATGTAAACGAATGCCACTGTCTCTTGGAAGCAGTAGATGCGTCTTCTCTGTATGCAAATTTTTGCTGAGAAATCATTAAAACGTAATTGAAATGAAATAAAATTAGTCAAAAACTCTAAGCGACAAGCAAGCAAACAAATAAGCATGCCAATGCAGGCAAGTGAATTATACAATAAGACTACTAAGCTGAACTTAGACATAAGCATTTACGAAAAGGATCGGGGAGAACCGAGGGGATAGAGATTCGAAGGAGGAAAGACAAAGATAGAGTGAGTACGAGGTGGAACGTTTGTCGAATGAACTATATTAAGTAAGTTAGATAAGAAATTGATAGAAGGTGAACATATTCGTAGTGAGGCTATAAAGTTTTGGACAAACGTGCAGTAACTGACTGTTTTTGAAAACAAACAATGTCAAACAACAGACACAACTCAATTGTGTTGCTTAAACCATCTGGTACGAAAAGTAAGATAAAATGATTAAATTGAGCACGTTATCAATGCGGGGTTATCAACACCAGTAACCACTTTCTGCAGAGAAGAGCACCAAAGGAGCAGGAATCCACTTCAAAAGTTTGATTTGTAAACTGTGATTCAAATGGAAATGTGAATGAATGCAGGGGTTGAGCAAACAAAAAACTGCAGCCAGATAAATTAGAACAATCCATACAATCCTTGCCACAAATGCCGGCTGTACATTGAGCAAATGAAGCAAGTAATGCGAAGGAACCATTTTCAAGCATACGTGCATAGCGTCGAGAATCGAAAGTATCCAGTCCTCAGCATCAGCAGTACATGTAGCAGGATCTTCGTATGTATGTAAGGTGAGAAAGGGAATGAAAGTAGCTTGATGACGAGTGAGAGCCGCGTTTTCAAGGGCTAGAAAAGATGAAACCAAAGGAAGCATTTACTTGAAGGCAATGCCCATTGACGGCCGTTAACTAAAGGAATTAAGACAATTTAAAATAAATCTTCAAAACTGAAGTAAGTCAAATGATTTTGATTATTTTCCGCGGAAAGATAATTTTATTTTCTCATTTCGTAAACTATGCTTCTTGTTTCCATTCCATATATCTATTAACAAAATATAAATAAAAATGATTTGAAAATAATGAGATTGATTGAAAATAATTCGACAAAAAAAAGACGTTTAAAATTGATTGCGACCAGTTTATTTTGTTTCCATTAACGGTTCTTAAAGAGACAAATTTAGTGATGTTAAGATTTAAAAACAAAATGGTTGTTTTAAAAGCGGAGTGCGATGCAATCAGTTTTTCTTTAAAAAAATGTTATGGTTTCAACATTATTTGCGAAATCTTTTTTTACACCAAACGCAATTTAACTGATTTTTGGTACAAAAAACAACAAATAAAAATTTCAAATTCATCAAAACATCAAGTTTAAATTCTTCTGTGACCGACTCTAAAAGCCTTATGGGCTTCAACGAGGATATATCTATGGATATTTAATTACACTAAACAATGCTTGTCAACAACTTACCAATAATTCCTTGAAGTTCTGCCAAGGCGAGAAAATGTTAAAAAAATCTGATACTGTATTTTTACATTGTTGTATAGTTTTGGTTTAAAAAAAAAAAAGAAGAAAAAGTTATATTTTTCCGAAAATTGTTAGGATTTAATTGATTAAACGATGATCAGTTTCTTAGCAACTATGCCTATATTTTTGCTCCACCATATATGTTATTTGTGATCTGTAAACTGAATCGTTTCTGTGTCCAATTTGGTTGAATTGCATCGATTAGTATCAGATAAATGAATAAAAATGTACAAACAGAACATGTTTTCGAAGCAGGTGTAGTCGAAATCAACGCAGCGAGTTAACGATCGTGGAATTTTGGGGTGAAATGAATCACGACCAGGAGTTCGGGTTCAGTATCTTTTCCTCTGTGGATGGCGATGGTGGCAACAAAACTGCCCCAACCCCCAAATTCCAAAAATGTGATGGGTTTAATTAATACATTGTCATCGTTTCAAATTTTATTGTTGCCATCGTGTGGTTTTAATCAATTCTTTATTATTAACGCGGTATTAATCTTTAATATAATTCTGAAAATATTTTTTAGGAGTTACAGGAGTTCAGGAGTATACTTTAAATGAATCGTAAGCTTTAAGGACAGGAGCTTTCTTTTATTGGTTATAATCATTGAAAACTGTTTTTACATAAGTCAGTTTTCAATTTGTTCCTAGAGGCAGCGTAAACCTTCTGTTAATCACCGTGATGGAATTCGCACAGCAGAATTCTCCCACGAGGTCACGATGTGTTTGTTGAAGATCGGTATCAAAGCTCACAGCTAGGGTGTAAGTTTATGGTCGCTTGAAAGTGTCAGTGTCAGTACACCCCCCTTCCTGTTCAATGCCATTCAAGGTTAATGTACCGGTCGACATAGCTGTTTTTGGAGTGAAACGGACTAGAACTGGATTCTTCCCCGCGCCAGGTTAGAGAAAAAACCTCTTGAACAAGATCATCTTGCAATCGGGGTTTTTACAACTTCATTTGTTTTTGTGTTTGACGGCTTCTGAAGTGAAAAGTTAGTAGATAACAGGAAAATAAAATATGAACAAATTATTTAGAATTGAAAATAATTTAATGTTTAAAAATTTTATTTTATATAGCGTACTGTTTGCTTCTCAATGGCAATCATTCATTAAAGAACTATTATTCAAACCCCTAGTTCAAAATATTCTAACAGTTACATTAAATGGGAAGAAACTTTTCGATCGCACCTGTTTGTTAAAGGAGAAGATCGCCATCACCAACACGATCGCAAACTGCAACGTATTTCCCACCATCAGGGTTTGAGATTAGCGAACGATGCGGTTATGGTCGTTGCTGTTGGGTTTTGTTTGCAGTACAATTGCAACCGCCTTTCGGTTCGCATGCAGTATGGTACCCGGAATTAAACAATCGCTTGCTGGTGTGTTAGTGTGGATCCTTGTGGCAGTTCTCAGCGCTCAGATAAGCGTCGCCCAGGATGACTTCCTGGCCAAGGACTTCAACGACGACGAGTGTGGCAAACGGTTGGCGCAACGAGAAGGGCTGGTGAAGGGAGGCTACCCGACGCGGCCGGGAGATTGGCCTTGGCATGTGGCGCTGTACCAGCGCGGTGTGAACAGTGCCGGGTTCGAGTATGCGTGCGGTGGAAGTATCGTGCACAAATACCTCGTGCTGACGGCTGCGCACTGCGTCACGTACGCAGCCAGCCGGCGCAAGATTCCGACCGAGGATCTGCTGGTGAAGCTGGGCCGGTTCAACCTGTCGAACGAGGTGGAAGAGCACGCGGAGGAGTTCAATGTGATCGAAACGGTGGTGCACGTTGGATTCCAGCCTACCACCTTTGAGAACGATATAGCGATTCTGCGCGTCGAAGTGCCGATCATCTTCAACGACTTCATACAGCCGGCCTGTTTGTGGAAGCGCGACGATGGTTACGTGCTGCCCAATGTTCAGGAT
>KE524540.1:10445-28872 GCA_000441895.2 Anopheles sinensis | reverse complement strand
GGTTGTCGGGTGGGGTCTGTCGGATGGGAATGTGTACGGGTCGGTCTTGAACGAGGCTCGCATGCCCGTGGTTGACTCGCTGACCTGCCTCGCCAGTGATCGTGCGTTCTTCGGGCGACTCCTCTACGCCAAGGCGTACTGCGCAGGATTTAAAAACGGTAACTGTCGTAGCAAGAAAATGTGTAAACTAGTCATGTAACGACGAAACGAAATGGAACCGATGATACGCTTTTCGTTCTGTTTCTTGAAGCTGAGATGCTTCAACTCATGGCGTTTCATTTGAGATTTTTTTTTCGTTTTTAATCTTGCACAGTAAACCGCAGATTATCAACGGGCGGATGTTATTAGATAAGCTTAGCACCAATAATTTATAACCTTGTTAAGCTAAACCGATGAAACATTTGCTATAATACAGTGTTTTACATATCATGTAGCATCCCCGGCAGTAGTCGTAGAATATCAAACAATAATAGCCTACTGCAAAATTTTTGATGGTAAATCAAACAAACCTCCAAGTAGGAACATCAAACGGGTCATGTACACAAATCGTCGTTTTGTAGGATCTTGTACGAGAGGAGTGACTATCCACGTACATAAGGGAAAATCTCATGACCAAAGAGGTCGTTACGCCAAGAAGAAGAAGAAGATTTGGGGATGTTTTTCAAAATACTGTATAACATTGATAATTTTAAAAATTCATTAAGTTTATTAATTTGAGGTTCCCTCAAAATGTCTTCACATCTACACCCATCTTCCTGTGTTGTCCATACATTTTACATACAAGTTTACATTTTCTGCATTTCCCCAAGTATCTTCACTTAAAATTTCATATCGATCCGACATCTCAATAAGAAGTTCTAGCAAACGGAATCTCACATACAAAATGTGTGGACTACCCGGGTATTGTTGAGGGGTATCAACCGAAAAATGCATATATAATTTCTTCGACAAAACTATAGAAATTAGTTTTTCAAGGCATTTTAAATACGATACGATCATCGAATCAAAAGTTATTTAAAAATAAAACATCAAAAATTATCCGGGGAGCCGGTTGATTTTTATTGGGTTTAACCTTTTTCGGCTGAGTATCGCAGGTTAGAAAACCGGATCGAGCGCTGGGGATCACCAACTCGACGGCGTGGGTTCAAATCCCAACCGAGACCGAACCCTCCCCTGTACCAGAGGACAGACTATTCGTATCAGACAAGATTTATTCGCAATCGAGTGTGGTTAGATGTAGAAAGGGATCAATTTTATCTTAGAAAATTTGTAAAACGTCACGTTACTTTACACCTGCATATAGCTTCAATTCTAATTGTTTTCTACTTGCCATCAACAGGCACTGGCGTCTGCAATGGCGATAGTGGAGGAGGAATGTATTTCCAGTTTCAAAACCGATGGTACTTGAAGGGATTGGTGTCCTTCAGCAACACGATCAGCTCGACTGGCATATGCAATTTGAAGGAGTACATCGGGTTTACCGATGCGTCACAGTACATCGATTGGCTGTATGAGAACACGCCTAACAGTGGAATCGACGATCCGATCCTGGGCCATCCGAACATACGCCTCATTAATCAAGGAAACTGCGGTCGAAATAAGCAGGTCTATGGGTATGCTGAAGAGCGCAAAGCGGTTTTCAACCAGTATCCGTGGATGGTGGCGATACGGCACCCTTTCGTTGATTCCGAGTACGTGCCGTGCAACGGTGTCCTGCTCAACCGAAACTACGTTCTAACCACCACCTGTGTTGATTTGCAGTGAGTATAATTGAAGTGTTTGATCATATCGTATCCTAACTTTTGTTCTTCAAATATACTTTTTCTGATCCCTCTTTCATCGCTGGAAAAAGGGACGAAATAAGCGTGACTCTCGGCGATTACGATACGAGTAAAACCAAAGACTGTGCCACGGTGGATGGCCAAGAGGCATGCCGTTCCTCATCCCAAACCGTTTCCGTTGGACAGCTATTCCGGAAGGATAACCTGGTTCTAGCACGGCTCACCATTCCGGCCGTCATCGGTCGCCGGGACCACATCGAGGCGATCTGCCTTCCCGTGACTCCGGAGCAGCGCAACCGCCTCTACAACAAATATATCATGACGGGCTGGAAAGAGAGCGGATCGGACTCCCGTATCCTACAACGCGCCATTCTCGACACCATCGATCTGAACACTTGTAGGGCCGAGTTTCAGGCCAACGAGTACGCTTCGGAAGCGTCAAAGCAGATGGACGAGCGCACCATTTGTGCGCGGAATTTGGAGGATCCGACGCGATCACCACAATGCAACGACTACCAACCCGGGTCGGCCATACAGGCTATCGAGAAAAAGTCAAACCGGTACTTGCTCTACGGGCTGCAGACTGATATTAGCTATTGCTCGAAACCAGAGCAGTACATTGCCATCAGCAAGTATTTGCAGTGGATCCTGGACAACATCCGTGGATAAGGATGCGTTTTACTCGGTTTTGTTGTATACCTAAATATATAATATTTTGATCACGGGAAAAACATGATCCTGATTTTGCGATCTGACAAAAAGCGTTTGTTTATGTAGACACACTAGGAAATCGTTCAACTGATTGGGAAATTTGAAGGTCAACGATGAACATTTTCGAAGATGATGGAGGCGCATGGTGTCAGTTAAATGGTGTGATGGAGGATGTGAACCTTACCGATGTGCCACACGCAAGCGAACAAACGTGTATACCATATTTTTCACCCCGAGCTTTGTGTGCCATACGGCGTATAACATATTTATAACCAGTGGGTCGGTTTTTTCTACCCGTACATGGTAGGGAACGATTAAGGGGAAAATATGCTCGAAATTTTCTGTACGCTAGCGAACGTTCGCTCGAATTCAGAGCGTAAGCTTCCATACCGAACATGAACCGAAGGAAAGAAAGAGAAAACTGTCATCAGAGCGAGAGGCAATGCTGACACACGGGAAGCTCCCGTAAGCTCCAGCCGCTCGAAAAAATGTGTTCGTTCGGTGTAAAAAGCTCACGTGTAGCACCTCGGTTAAGTGTCACAATGATCTAATAGGTAGGGTAGAGGAGGGGTATTTCGCCCATGCATGTAATTTTGATCCACCTGGAAAGGACATCAATTATCACACTAATTTAAAATAGAACCACTCTTTTGCCTTTTTTTATTGTATTCATATCGATTTACTCTAGTTAAATGCCAACTTTGGAAGCGACTGGATCAGTATTTGTCGAGAAAGTCGTTAAAATTTACGACGCTGTCTGTAACGGAGTGGATTATTCGGTCAAGCGAAGGTGCTTGATCGGTTTCGTTGCTCGTCTCAACGCGAGTCTTTTCTAACACGAAAATGTCCCTTGGCGAGAATCTGCCTTAATGTGTTTAGGTCCGCGAAGGTCTAGGCCGACAACGGAGGAAACACAGTTAAGGCAAAACTTCGAGGTTTAATCTATTGCGCAAAGGGTTTAGGTCCGACCAGGTCTAAGCCTAAGGCGGAGGAAACTCTGTCGCACAACAGTTAAACCTTAAGGACTTGACTTTCCTTAGCTCGACTTCAACGTATTTAGGTCCGCGAAGGTCTAGGCCGACAACGGAGGAAACACGGTTGAAATTTTACTTGGACTTAGAATAACTTGTGTAATTTAGGTCCGTTCCGGTCTAGGCCGACGACGGAGGAACCTACTCCAAGTTACAATAATTCCTACGGTTGGTCAAGGAATCTACTTTCGGATATCGAACTTGAAAAGGCGAGACGTGAGATCTTGTCTTTTTCAATGTCCTGGTTAGAGTGACTGCTTTATTAAGGAAAAATTGAATCTTATATACTAACAATGTATGATTGTGTACGTTAGAATCGTACACGAGATGTGCATGTGTGGAGACGCAAAGCGTTGGAGACGCATAGTTTCGTCCTACGCGTTGGTCCTAACCAAATAATCTATTTGCGTCTGTTTATCGTTTGGTGCGCTACGCGTATGGTCTTCGAGCTTGGTGCGTTACAATTATCGCATTCCCTTATCTCCCCATGCACATGTGTTTTTGAACCTAACCTTTTCTGGTATCGAGATGATACGCTCTCCTACGGCGGTTCAAGTTTTATGGCTCATCGCTGGTTTCAGTCTATCGGGCCTTTCTAAATGCATTCGTTTATTAGGCCAGCGATGCCGATTCCAGGGAGTTACAATTAGATGTAAACTTACGCGTTGGTCGCTTCACGTTGGCGACTCAATGCGTCCCTTTTCTGCTTACTTAGGATCATGATCGCGATCGTAGGTTATGAATTCGAAGCCTTCTGGGACACGATTCCCATGCGTGTTGTTGGTATGGAAACAGCGTTAATCGCAGTTTCTTTCGACCCTAGCGGTCTTTTCAAGCATTTTATGGCTATCCTTTTGCTTCTTCGTTTCTTTCTTTTCGTACTTATTCTTTATCTTTGCTCGCTATTCGTTGAGAGGGGTTAAATTTGTAGAATATTTTTTCTTGAAATACATCTGTTTTCAATCTCGAACGGGACTTATCGTCCGCCCGTAACACTGTCACTTTTTCAACCCATCCCACTTGACAAAGCTTGCATGCGAACTCCTAATTTTGTCTCACCTCGATTTTGCCCCATATAAAAATGGGAGAAGTTAGGAAAAGTCAGGAGTTTGAGCCGACTTCTCCCATTTTCTCCTAAAATTTGTATGGGCAAAATTGAGGTGAGACAAAATTAGGAGTTTCCAACTGTCAAATTGTCAAGCGGGATAATGCTGTAAGCAGAAAGTTCGCCCACCTCGAGAAATAAGCAACCACTGCATTAGAAAATTAGATGTAATGTTTTTCTTAAGCTTTGAGGGATTTTAAGAATTATCAAAACGTTTCTCGAATTTTTTGGGCTCGGGAAATAATTTATTTTTCGATGTAAAAGTGGGAAAAAAATGGAAGCAAGGAAATCTGATTTGGACAGAAACGAAATTTCTATGCATTCTGACAGAGACAGCTGACTGTCAAAGATTTCCTAGATGGAAATTCAATCATCGTGCTAAAAAGCGAATATTCAAATAGCAAATTAACCAGTTAATCTTACTTTTTTGACAATTATAGAGGTACACAGCAGTTTCTAAATTATTTTAAAGATTATTTAAATCATAAAATACACAAAGAAAAGAATTTTTCAAGTGGGCCAAAACTGGTACACAGGTGGGTGAAAATACCAAGAAAGTGGGCCAAAACAGCGACAAAAAACGTGTTCAGAAATTGATAATTTTTCAGTGAAAACAACTATTAAATTCAAAAATATGAATTTTATTGCATGCTTAGACAACTACTCTACACTAGCATACCAATTTGATTGTGATATGGTCGATACAATGAATGCTGCGAAGTTTTTCGTGGGGACCCTGCACTAAGTGGGCCAAAATTGGATCACTTGCCCTATAATGTTTATTGGAGCAATATTTTATCTCTACGCCAAAATTTGTCTTGGTGTTGCACTGCTCTTTGAAAATGCACAATATTACTTCATTCACACAATTTTGATTGACAGAGGTGCCACACGTGAGCTTTTCAAAGCGAACCCGCCCTGCCACAAACACCGTTTTCCGCAGCGTTGTGCCAAATTTGACAAGGCAGAAACTACTCGATCTGTTCGAAACCAGCGCGTTTTGCGTGGCAGCGAAGCCTCTCGCTCTATCACGGAGATGCCTCGTTCTACTGAAAGCTCTGCTTAGTAATTTGAAAACAATTCAAACTACGACGGACGAATTGGATCATTTGGCATGTACCGCAGCGTTAACGACAATCCGGCTTGTGAAAAAAGGCAAGAACGCTTATTTGGCGTTCAAAAAAGTGCTCGAACCCAACTTTTTGACAACGCGCTGCAAACGCGGTCGACCTCATGCTCATACAAAACGTAAAAACGCACCATTTCTGGGTTGAATACTTGACGCGGTAGCTAAATTTAGCTTAAGCTTCGCAGCGCTAGAGCTTGAGTTGCCGTTTTTTAACGCGGTGTGTGTGGCAGCACGGAATGCGTGGCAAGCGCAAAGTTCTGCTCGTTTCTGCTTCTTCGTCCGGCTTCTCAGCTGTCAAAAAGTTCGCGCATGCTGTTTGCAGCTTACGGAGCTGAAAAGTTTTTGACGTATTCTTCGCGCGTTGCCCCCTCTTTGCGCCGCAAAGTTTTTGAGTTCGCGCTTCGTGTGACAGGGCTTCAACTGTTCACTGCATAGAATGGTAGAGTGGAACATAAACAAAACAAATGTATGAAAAAACGAGCGGCCGACGCGCGAGCACATCGAACACGCTTACATTCGGTGTTCTCCGGAGAATGGCCATTCTTCGCTCTGATATGAAAATCGAATAGGTTCAGCCAGACGATGGCAATCTTTTGCGGCAATGTTGACGTCAATCGTATTCGTACGCGATTTCTTTGAGTGTATGTGTTAGCCAAGGGACATTGTCCAAAAGATTGAAAAGCTATCGGTGGGTCGATGGATAGGCTCGAAACATTGCTGAACAATGTTGACAGCCATGTCTGAATGTGTGCGAAAGATTGACGTAAACATTGCCATCGTCTGGCGAAACCTAATCGGTAACACCATCCCAGCGGTGAGAGTGCAACAGCAGATGTGAGATGTGCTGCGCCTCTCTCCGATCCACGGGGAAGGCGAGATCGTTTCACGCGGTGAATCGGCAAATGTTCCATGGGTCGTCGTCTATTCGATAAAACGAGAAAGCATAACGATTTTGTCAGCCGGGATGTATTCAAATAAATTCTTCTCCAGTGCATCAAATTGATTAAAAATATCCATTTTATGCGATTGCATCAAATAACAGAAAATATCTTCCGTTATCGATTCACTAAGCTTTGATGCTTCTACGCAGTAAAAAAAGGCATTCCAGTTGTTTTCTTTTTTGTTGGCATAGAGTGGATTAAAACCATGCTCTTCAACCAAGCATTTCACTAAATCAATCCAGCCTATGAGAACTGCGATGTGTAGAAAGTTGCGACCCTTTCCATCGATGGTTTGAAGACGACCAGTAGTTTTGAGATAGTTGCATAAACATTTAACAGATGCTTTGTCAAACGAATTCAACTCTTTGAAGACGTGTAAACATTCTGTTACATCTAATCCTGAGTGCTCTATGTAACGTAGCATCGAAAATATTTTGTCTTCTGTTAGTTCTTGTATGTTCATTACTGTTTTTATGATGAAGCAAGCGATCAAATGGTTATTTTTCATTGCATGGTGAAACACATTCCTCCCCATCGCATCAAATTGATCAAAACAATCGATTTGGTATAATCCCATAAAATAATTGAAGATATCTCTCATTTCCAACTGTTTTTCACCATTGAATTTTGCAACACAATAGAAAAAGCCATTCCAATCGTTTCTTGTTCATTTTTATCGCATGCTTTGAATCCACGACATTCAATCAAACATTGTACTAACTCTAACCAACCTTCCGTGACGGCAATGTGCAGAAGGTTGCGACCCTTTTCATAGACACCATAAGATTTATCAATTAAATCGAAAAGGAAATGAAAGGAACATTGCCACTCAACTTTTAATTTAGTTAGAAGATTGTAAATGAATCCGTGTTTGGTTGCCATTTTAGTTTTCTGAATCAAATATTTGACTATTGCGGTGTTGTTTGTCTTTAGCGCGTGCTTCAAAAGAAAATACGTTCCTGTGTTCGAATCGTGGTTGGAGGAGGGAAGGTCTTTGCGCTCATCTTCGCCCCATTTTATTTTTGTTACACTTGCGCTATCGTTGTTCATTTCATGTTCGCAAAATGGATATATTTGGCTTTCTGCGAGACAATCAACGCCATGTTGGTAACAATATGTATGAAAATGAGTTCTAAACATATGCATGTCAAGGCCCATGTACACAAGTAAAACTAATAGCATATCTGTAAAATGCATTGGCTGTGGCGATTGAAATTTGCAGTCAACTAACAAATACCGAAGAGTCCAAAGGTCCCTAGCATCAAAAGCTTCTCGTAAAAGCAAGGATACATGACAAGATGGTATTTTTTGAGATCCACCAGATGCATCTACAAGGGATTGTAAAAATTTACCATCTTTGACAACAATATCAGCAATGATCTCTTCTGAACATTCCTGACCCAAATTATAATAATCGTTCTTGTTCAACATCTTTACTAGTCGTGTAAACGAAGGATAAAATAAACCTTTTTTCTGTGAACCGGTCTCAAGACCCATATGGGGAAAAACGCTAGATAGTGTGTTCAATCTTTCTGACGGATCCTGTGATTCTAAATTCTCGGTTTTTTCGGTTAGCAAAGATGGTCCCTTCCTTAAAAGTTGTAATACCGGATAGCTTGTTCCAGTTTCATGCATATTACACAAAGCATAATCCAGAGGAGTCCAATGCAGAACATTGTCTTTCGAATCTAGTTTAGATAAATCGTACCTCTTTAATAAAGTATCAAAGGGAGTGTATGAGCTAAAACCGCGATCATCATTGTAACATGCTAAGTGCAATGGGGATCTACCCCACATATCGGTTGCATCTATCAAAGTCGCATCGTTATTCAGGAGGTTTTCTAATTGCTGTTCTGAATGATCAAGTATTGTTAAATGAATTGGCGAGTTTTTGCAGACCAACCTGTCAAGATAAAAGCGGACCATTTTTCTACTATCACTTAAATAAAGATGGCGTTTTACAAATTCTTTAACACCGCATTGGTTTATGTTGGAATGGAGCCAGCAAGCCGCAAAATATTCCGCGAACAAGCGATGGACGAAAAGAGGAACGTAGTTTACAATTCCGTGAATAATTCCCGACTTTTCCTTTCCATCTTTTACTTCCTCCATATATTGAAGGGCTTCCTCTGGCATTATTAAAGTGTCAATCTCTTTTGATTCGAACAATAGGCACATGGCGAGCACCTGGTGTTTTCGTTCGGCCATTATCTTATAAGTAGCTGCATTTCCTTCCGCGCCTGCTGTAATGAATGACCCAACGTTTGCACTCAGTTTTTCTATGTTGGCGATCTTTAGCTTTTTCTCAAGGAATATTTCCATCATGCGCAGTGGTTCGAATATAGCTTTGCATTCTTCTATTATTGTGGTCGGTATTTTCCAAGTTTCAAAATCGATGTGCTTTTCGACCAGTTCATACAGCAAATCAAGTCCGATTCTCAAAAACAACGGATTCTCACCCAAGTCACCTAAACACCAATCTGATAATTTATGTAGTACTTGTGTCATGTGTAGGTGCTTCTTTTGTATTTGTAGCACTTGTATATCTATTATAGAATTTGTTTGAAAGTGTGGCAACACATAATGGCCCGTGTATAGAAACCTTTCCTTATCGGTGAAGCGTTGTAGCTGGAAAAACTCATAACATTTCAACTTGTTCTTTATTTCATTGCGAAAATCGTAAGGACGACTGGTTATGTACAGTTGTCGAATGCCATCAAAATGTTCAAAGGAAGAAACAAGCTTTAGGACTAAATCCTTAAATGTTGGAGCGATCTCATCGAAACCGTCCAACAGCAAAATTATGTTTTTGGTAGAAGTTTTATGCTGAAATATTCTCAATAGAACTATTACATCCACAGGTATATTTAAGGTCTCGATTTTACTTTTATCTAAATAGATTTTCAGTGTCAGACCGGAGTCAATAATCAAACAATTGGCGTATTCCTTCGCCTTATTGAAATCAAAAAAAGCATCTGTTGGGGCTTTGCTATTTATGTTTGTAGTGAAAAAGGAAAGATAGATAAGTTGGAAAAGAATTTTAAGCGCTTCCGTTGCATCAATGGTGACCCCAGTATACTGTTTGAAAACAATTGAACATTCTATCAAATTGATCTTGACAACCCATGACCCGTTAAAGCTCGTTTGCCAATAATGAGCTACCCAAGTGAGGTAATAAGATTTTCCCGATCCTGCTTCATCTAACAAAATTACCGTTTTTTTGTTTTTGTCTCCACGTTCAAACACTCCTGGAGGTGGTCGCATTATTTCTGGGCTCACATATCGTTCTACAATTCTATTAAAGCCGTACCGAAACCCAAACGTATTGCTGAATATAACAGGATCCTTTCTATCGTTTCTAGAACTCACCACTTTCCTTGCCTCGATTTTACATGTACGATGAATGTAATTTTTTTCAATTGCATCGAAGTTTATTTTACAAATGTTTCGATGCATTACTGTTCCTTCGTCACAATTCAGGAAATCTATCAGTAATCTCAAATCATCATCAGCATTGAGCAACTCTTCAAGTGAGATGGTTGTTCCAAACAGGATGGAATATTTTCCCTTAAATAGCGTTTTTGTACTTTCTTTAGTAAGATGTCCAATGAGAAAATCATCTTCCATTGAATCAAATGGTGTCTCTAGTATTATGATCTTTTTGGGACATTTGGGCAATGTATGTTTACTTCGTGACCAATGGAACAATTCGTTATAAAATCTAGATTTCTCTTTAACAATTATCACCAAAATAAGGGGAATGTCTACCGCAAGGACAGAATCCTTTAGTTTTTGCTTCATACTGTTATAGTTGTCTCCAGTCATAAAAATGTAATCACATTGAGTATTTTGTTTAAATAAGTCCAACATCTGCAACAGTATCAATGGATGATAGTGTTCACTCTCAGCTTCAATGCTGTTGTTTTGACCCGATATCCATTTATCAAGATTTGTGTATAAGGCTGTGTTTCGCAATTTTTCCTTATTAATTTGCAAGTCTACATTTTTTAATTGCTTACAGCATTCTTGGGATATGCCCTTCAGCTCTAGAAAATGAAAACACGATACAATGTACGCAAAAAAGTTATCTATGTCGTCACTTGCCAATGGGTTATTACATTGCAATGTCATCCACTTTAAAATTTTGTCCGAAAACCATGCAGATGCCAGCAAGGATTCTATTTTACCACTCATTTCAGGAGGTAGAAGACCAGAGCATTTGAGTTTTTCGATTATTTGGCCATCAATTTCATCCTCATTGCATGTGTTGCATACTATTACGAGTGAAGAGAAAAACTTTTTCACTTCCTCTTTACCTATTTGTTTTGAAAAATCGTACAGATCGTTCGGTTCTGTCAGCTTTTTATTAAACCTTTTTGTAAACCGTATGCCTTTCTTCTTGATATCTTCCCATACGTTATCAGTTAACTTCTTATACTCCGCATAGAAAGCGTTACGAATTTCCGCAGCAATCATTCCATTTTCAAAATTATCGTTTACCTCATAATATGTTTCAAAACCCTGTTTCGGTTGAGATTTTGCAAACAGGCTCTTAATAAAATAATGATATTTTTTTAATTGAGCACACTCGAGTCCGATCCTTTTCTTATGGAATATGCGTTTGGCTAGAGCTTTCGCTAGACTTCCAAATTCCGAATTCTTGTTTTGCAAATGTTCAAAAATCTTTAACATATTGTCACTATTTTCGAGTTTTTCAAAATCAAACTGAAGGATTTCACATTTCAATGATTTAAAAATCGAGTTTACGTAATCGTTTTTAAATTTGTATTCTTTCATGTGATTTAGGACATCCTTTTTCAAGCCTATGTTGGTACAAAGAACTGTTTCTCGTTGCTCCGAGCAGAAGTCCCATTTCTGTTCCAGAAATGAATAGAAATACTTTTTCAATCCAAATGGTTCTTCTTTGCTGTTCGACTTTAAATTTTTCCACGAGATACTGTTGTTTGTCTGACTCGTCTTGTGCTTAGCTTGAATTAAAATATGGCTCTTATTATTTTCATCATCCAACTCCAATCCGATATCATCGAATTTTCCGTTATCTGGATTTTCGCTCGTAATGCGATATTTACTCACATTGCCTTCTGCCTTTTGCTGGGTCAAATGACACAGTATCAAAATTATGAGTTTCAGCTGATATGATATACCATGAAGAAAGCTTTTCAATCCTTGAGTGTGTGTCGAGTTATCTACTGGATGAGAAGAACTTGAGCTAGGAAAGATATTGCCAGAACTTCGAGCTGCATCTAATTTCAGGGTTTTGGCCGTTTTCTGTCTATCATCCGGTGGAGAATCGGACGAGCGTTTTCTTTGGTTGGAGTTCATGTTACCTATGGGGGTATATGTAAAAAAAGTTGAATTAATATTTTTGGCTAGTTGATTAAATAAAAAAAAATGGCCTACTTGATACCAAAGCCTATCTTCTGCCGTTGGCATTAAGAAGTATGGACAAATTTCAATGATTTGAACGCAACAATGAAAAGTGCTAGCTACTTTCTTTTATATTTCTTTTGGTGCGTTCACACAACACGAACCCTGCTCGAATTTGGACGCTCTGCAAACCTTTTTTTCGACAGGATTTGAACAATAGTTCATGAAAATTGTTCGTTGCGTTCTTCCACTGAGATAAGAAGCGAACCATTCGAACTCACCTCCTTCGTTTCCAAACCTTTTAATCGTTTCTAATAACAGAGGTGGCGATATCGTCTCAAATGCACGTTTAAGATCCAAAAATACTGCAACAATTGGTTGTTTTTGCTCCATTAACTCCTTCCGGTATCGCATATCGATTTGTTTATTTAACCATCGTTTAATCTTTTGTCAAGCGTTCATTTCCGTGGAATTGGAAGCATTTGTCAACCATTTTTGGAGAAATAATTGGTCCTTGAAATCAGAACAAACGATCGTTACACTCTCAGGCAGATTTCAAGATCCTAGGTCCATGAAAATGGGCGATCGTTTAATTTTAACCATCGTTAAAATTAAACAAATCCGTATGCGATACCACCTACTGTTTCAAGTATATGAAGCATGTTAATCGGACTAAACTACTCCGCATTGGTGGCTCCTGTCACTTTAGGAATTGGCACTACTAGAGACTCCCTCCACGAGTCAGGAAAGAAACCCCCGTCCAATGATTGGTTAATCACCGAAAGTAAGACTTCCCCAACTACATGGAAGCAGTCACGCAGTACCTGAGCATTTACTTTGCTAATTCCAGCCTTGTTTTCTAAGCTAAAGCAAATCGATCGACCAATAGAGATTTTCAATCGCTATTGGTCCGAACCTGAATTGCTGACCTGGGTTACTTGGTCTCAATGTCAAAGGTTCATCCACAGAAGGAATACTTTGATGAATAGAGTTGACACTATTTCCAAAAAAAAGTTTTAAATCTTTCAGCAATGGTGTTTTCCACAAAAAATGGAACATCCTTCGAATGTTACACTCAAACCAGGCTTATCCTCCGGCTTGAGCATGGACTTGAGGATTTTCCACAGTTCCCTGCTATTACCTTGATGGTCCCTGATCTGGTCATTGAAGTACTGTTGCCTTGTTTCTTTCAAACGCTTTGAAAATTCATTCCTCAATGCGGTGTATTCCCACCACTGGTGAGAAATATTTGTCCTCAAGAACTTTGTATAGGCTCGGTCTCTTCTCTACTTAAGCCTCGCCAGATCAGAGTTGTACCATTTGTTAGAATTTCTACAAGTTCGCTCCTCTGTAAAGCTTTTCATGGCGTTCTCTAGAGTATCCCACAATAATTTGGCCATTTCATTAGTACTAGATGTTGTCTTCAGCAAACCCTCTGTAACAAAGTCACAAAGAGATGTTTTAGAGTATCCAGTCAATAAAAAAAAAGACGTTTTTGGGCTATATTGGAATGCTCACTACGAAGGCTCAACCCATGAGTCTCGTGGTCAGTTATCTTAAAAGCCGGCACCGTAGTAACTGACAAAGACTCGAAATTGCAGAATACATGATCAATCAAGGGGGGGTCCGCGATAGCCGAGCGGTAGCGCCGGTTAGAAACTCGGCCCATGACCTCGACGGCGTGGGTTCGAATCCCAACCGAGACCGGGCCCTCCCCTGTACGAGAGGAGTGACTATCCACGTACATAAGGGAAAAAAGTCTAGTAAGCCCTTCAGAGGGCAGGCATGACCGAAGAGGTCGTTACGCCAAAAAGAAGATGATCAATCAAGGTTCTTCTTTACAAAAACAGGGTCTTCATTTTCAGCTACGGTTTAGAACCATTTCGCACAATTTTGCTGTTCCGTTTGCAGGGACGCACGCGCACATACACACAAAACAGCCCGAGGCACCGCGCTTATCTGTACACGCACGAAGGACAGGTGACGCCGTATGATGCCCACCAAAACACGGGTTCACAAAAACCCGTTATCTGGCGTGTCCGTAGACATTCACACGAAAATAAACACTTCAACAGACACTAAATATATTTAGACACGATTATCGATGATCAGATCGGACAATATCCTTTCTTTTCATGCGATGATTTCACCAATTTCCGGAGCCCACACTAAACTAAACTTCACCACATAACTCTGACCGAATGACTCTTCCGAATGAAGTAGTTAAAGAATACAAAAATGCGAATAAGATGCAAATGAACGCAACTATCTGAATTGAGTTTTGATAAAGAATAGGTCAACAAACGTGGTTATGTGTATATTTTTTTCGTGGTGACCGTGCACTTAGTGGGCCAAATCTTGCTCTCCCACCCTACTTACGTAACTCAATTATAAAAAGTAAGTAAGGTTCCAGATTAATTTGAGGATAATGGACATATATTGGTTAGCATAAGCAGTGTCCTGCATACAGTATTGGACAAAACAAGTGCAACTCAAATCGAGCAATCATAAAAAGCATCAGTAAACTTCCATGTTTCGGAATCGAAATCGAGCAAGTCACAGAAGTTGTCGGATCAGTAGTCTAAATGATCACTACATGATTATTACAGCGATTTTGTGTCTCCAGACAGTTCACCGGTTGCTTTATGTTGCCAAGAGCCATTTTGCGCTGGTCAAAACAAGTGCAACTTCTCACTTTCTTTGACTTATTTCTCTAGAAGCGTTAAAAAATGTGAAAAAGGTTTCGTTTGTTGACTAAAGTGTTCTTTCTTGCGTAATTGTACCATAACAAGGTCAATATTGCATAATAAATATTGAGAAAGGTCAGTACTCATGTTTTCCTTATATTCATGTTGTTAGACACCAAAATGGCTCCTGACAGCCTTGGATAAGGGCTATAAAAAAAATCGATTATGACATGACCGGAATGTCACAAAGCACAAGTTGTGGTAGATACCAATGGTGAAAATTGAACGTTTTAAGACTGTGCTCAAAATTTCGTTCAACCGAGAAGATTACTGTAGACAATAAAAGTGGAAGACCACGCTCCACCACGTTCATAGGTGACTCTATAATCGTCAGATCCAGTAAGAAGGATCCTTTTAAATTTTCCTTCAAGGTGCAAACCGATTTACAGTTATCTGTATCAGGCCGGACATTTGGACGACGTCCTGATGATTCCAGATTATTCCCTGCGAAGAAACCTCTGATTTCACTTAGGAACCAGACGAAAAAATTTGCTATCTGCTCAATCTCTGGTAGTGTCGAAATGGCGGACGGTTCTGTTCATTGGTGATTCAAAGTTTAACATCTTCGGAAGCGACGGGATTTGCCGTGTACTTCGGCCTACAGGCAAATGTGTTGAGATGAGAAGCTGACTGTTGCCTAGACACAGCTACACTTACTGGAAGCTGTGCTACGCACGCAGCCATCCTTCCATTCGCCGTTATCGGTATCCGATAGCGGACGAGTACAACAAAAGGATAGCTCTCTCTTCTCTACCGACAGTCCTGACGTGAGGACGTGGGTCATCGTTCCGTGTTCGATTCGTCCGTCGGTCTCGCTTTAAAGTGTTAATTGTCTAATAGTCAAGTTAGTTAATAGAGCGTTTTTATACCCAAACAAGAAACACAACACAAGGTACTGCCAGAAGACGGTGAAATATGGTGGATGCAATTTGATCGCCTGGGGATTTTTTCGCGCGACTGGCCTTGTTCCAATTCATGAAATCGATGAAATCATGGACCGTTTCATGCATAATAACATCCTTAAAAATATTATGCTGCCTTTTTCTGAATTGAATATGCCTTCAAAATGGATATGCCAACAGGAACACGACCCCAAGCATACCGCCAAATAGATCAAACAGTGGTCTAAGGATAACCAAATTATGGTGATGGACTGGCCTCCTAAATCCCCAGATCTGATCGCTATAGAGAACCTGTGGGAGATCGTGAATCAGCGGATTGATCATGAAGGTGTTCAAAATAAGGATCAGTTGTTTACACAAATCCAAGGACTTGGCCAGCAATTCTACAACACTTAATTAATAACCTGATCGACTCTTTGCCTCGCAGATGCAAGGCCGTAATTGAAAATAAAGGAATTCTCTACGAAATATTGAAAGCCAAATTGAATTTGGTATACAACACGGGAAGTTGCACTTGTTTTGTCCAGTGGAAAAACATTGATTTTTTATTATTTTATTTTTTCAGGAATACTTATGTAAGAATAATGATTTTTGTCGGTATAGTTAACATGGAAAATGTTTTTTCTACAAACTAAAAATCATTTTTTGCACAAATTATTTTTTTATAAACCTTCAATGTAGAGTTTTAAGAATTTGATTGACTAGTTGCACTTGTTTTGTCCAATACTGTATAGTGTGGTGTTTTCTTGCGCTACCACTGCGCCATGGGCACCCCCTTCAGATTGTTCAAATAACCCAATTTTTCCATGATGAATTCGCTGAACTACATAGTTTAAGCTCTTCCAGCTGCCATTGAACTTTATAGTACAACGCTGCCTTCAGTGTGCTTAACTGTTACGCTGGGTCTAGACACGCTCGCGACTATTTTCTGCGTACCGGGTTTTCTGCGACATTTTGTGCCGACTGTCGGCAATATCGGCCATCTTGAATGTCAATACTGTCGCATTGGCTCCCTCGCAGCGTTGGCCGATCTTGCCAACGACTTCTTCGCGACTTCTCGCGACATTACAAAAAGACCGTTACTCGTATGTAAAAATGGTAATTGTCAGGTTTTGTTCGACGAGAAGGAGTTTTAATATAGTAAATAAATTTATTGGCGTATTTATTCATGTTTTTAATGTGTTTTTTTTTAAATTAAATTATTGTATTCAGATGAACGAATGTAAATAATGATTTTAATGTTATTGCACTATAGAGCTTATTTTGGGGGAAATTAATAAATGAGAAATCATTAGGGAAAGTATTTACTTTAAAATAATACTTGCATTCTATAATCTGAACACAATAGTTTAATAAAAAAACACATTAAAAACATGAATAAATACGCCAATAAATTTATTTACTATGTTAAAAATCTTTCTCGTCGAACAAAACCCGACAATTACCATTTTTACATACGAGTAACGGTCTTTTTGTAATGTCGCGGGAAGTCGCGAAGAAATCGTTGGCAAGATCGGCCAACGCTGCGAGGGAGCCAATGCGACAATATTGACATTCAAGATGGCCGATATTGCCGACAGTCGGCACAAAATGTCGCAGAAAACCCGGTCGCAGAAAATGTCGCGAGCGTGTCTAGACCCAGCGTTATGGACAAATATTGAATCTCTGGCATCGAAACAAGTTGCTACCACAACATTTGGCTGTTTTAAGACTCGAATATATTAATTTAAGACTGATTGACGAACAAAACGTTATTTTATTACTCTTGTGACGTCACAATATGCACCATTACCAAATCACACTTCCTTCACCATGTTCACTTATTGAACGCTTTTTTGAAGTAATTTGAACTCGCAAAGTGTTGTGAGCAGTTCTACAGTTGATGTTAGCACTGACGTACCTTTCAAGAGTGTCAAATGATTTCTAGACCTGTTTTAGAATGCTTTTTAATCATTTATTCTCAGTATACGAGCTATTCCTCGTTCGTTAGATTGTGACCATTTGACCGCTAGTTCTGGACCCGCAACAACTTTACGTGACAAAACATGTTGATATCCTTGGTACAAGTTGCAATTGCAGAGTAGGTCCTACTTGGATAAAAAAAATCTTGTCAAAGTTATCAATTTATAGACTTACCAGGCTCCTAGATGGCCAAACTACTAAATAAACATTGCTGGACACATGCTAAAGTTCCCGAAGTCAAGTTATACTCAGTAAAGACGCAGGTGTATGCTCAATTTTGCGTTGGTGAAAATGGACTTTTTTCACTTATTATTTTATTATAAAAAATACAGATAAGTTACGTGAAAATAAAGTACATATTTCTTTGGCTGATCAATTTGCTACTAAACTACGTTTAAAACATTAAATAAGGCCAATATTTGTGCGAGTTATGGAAGAAAAACGAGCGCTCGTTTGGTTGTATGCTCAATTTTGCTAGTGACTGTATATTCCGGGATGGCCTTTAGTTCTCGTTGTGAATAAGGTTTTGATGTCTGCAATGCTCTCAAAACGGGTTCCACGAAGTGGTAATTTGAGTTTTGGAAACAGGAAAAGTCACACGAGGTCATATCTGAAGAGTACGGTGGTTATTCGATTATATTTCTTGAATTTTAGTACAAAAACTCGTTCACAATGATCGCTTTGTGTGCTGGTGCATTAACGTGGTGCAACACCCAACTCTTGTTCCGCC
>KE524537.1:9749-23925 GCA_000441895.2 Anopheles sinensis | reverse complement strand
TCCTAGCACTGCCTCTGCGGAGAGGGAAGAAGCAAATAGAATATCACTCCATTTGTACGATTAACAGCATCGATCAAAGTGCTGTGTAAATATGATTACCATTGAGAATGTCCAGCACGCAGTTATTCACATACTCTGTGACGTTGAGAACCGTTTCCTCCTTCGGCAGCTTGTCGATCAGCGACGATGCACTGTCGGAGAAGGTTTCGGTGAATTTCTCCAGTATCGCTATGCTGAACGAGGGCTGGATAAGCTTCCGGTGGGAGCTCCACTTGTGTCCTGGTCCGGAGAAAAACGAACGACGTTACAAACGAAAAAGCCTCGTCCCCTACCCCCTTTTGCTTGGCCTCTTACCACTGCTAGTGATGAGACCGCGGCCGAGAAAATTGTGCAGCAGCTTGTAAAAGACCGACTTATCGGTGTGCTTCTTTGACGACAGAATCACCTTCAGGTCGTCCGGATCGAACACGACGAACATCGGATAGGCTGACAGCCAGAAGCGCGCCAGCGGGCCATATTTTTTGTACGCATCGGCCATCTCTTTCGATACGACTGAGGGAAGTGTGAGCAAAGAGTGAATATTTCAGCACTATGCCCAAATTAGTAGCACAAACACTTACGTCCGGTTTTGGTGATTTCCAAACAGTTGCCAATGAATGGGTAGGCCTTTGGGCCGGGCAAGCGCAGGGCAAGGATACATTTTTTAAGATAGTCTGAGAAGATATAGAGCAGCACGCTGGTCAGTAGAAGAATGATGTATGTGTACAGCTCAACGGTGGACGATTTTTCCAGCTGAAAAAAGGTAATGAAAATGCCGAAACATTCAAGAGAACGTTAGTACTATAGAAATAAGTAATTAGCATGTCTGGGGTCTGCGTAGCAAACAAAAGCTAGCATTTGAACTGATGAGATCTTTTAGAACGTAAACGATTCTGTGTACATAAAGAATTAGTAAGAGAACAACAGAAGGCTTTTTTAATTTAATTTTGATTATTTGATTTGCGTTCAGTAGAGTACAATATTACTTGATCAAAGATACGATTCCGCTCGAGCCAGACTCCCGGATGTATGATAGAACTTATTTTTTTAACGCCCTATCCATCCATTATTGCCACATCTAATAATCCTTCTTAACTGCCCGTTTTGTTTAACACGTTAGAAGGAAAAAATCATATGTTTTCATTCCTCCAGTGTTGCCACATAAACTCATTAGCCTGGTTTGTATCTCCTCCAAGTTTGTAGCACCTCCAAGCTACGCCGTAATTACAGTTCAATTTCAAAATTATATCTACCTGGTGGCTGGCAAGGCATCGTTCAACGAGCACACCAAAATTCGATTATGAAAAATTCGACACCACCAAGCGGGTCGACCAGCGGTTGCTCAAGTGGGGCTTACTGGAGAAGGTACGTACAATTGAAGATCATCGATCATTGTAGCTGCGCTTATTCAGGTTGGAGATGGTGTGACCTTCCTCGCGTCATTTTGGGCGTTTGTCTACCGACCCAACGGGTTGGGAAAACTTCACAAAAAGGAGCAGCAAGTGAGCAAACATGTGTTTGAATCGAGCAATTGAACCTCTGAATATGGCCTTGGTTCGTTAATGGCGCAGTGCAGCCTACGGTGGAGCTTTGTCAACGGTCAATGAACTTTCGATTTGCTTGAAAACGTTATGAAATTGTCACAGTTATTAAAATGACGAATTATTGAACTATGACGTTTCGAAACAAATTCTCTGGAACATAAATCTTTTGATTCAAAGAAGAAAAACGAATTTGGCTAAATTGTGAAGAGTAAAGCGATCTTCGAAACAACTTGCTCTAGGGTGATAGCACGGTGCATCATATTCCAGCTTTCAAGGATTCAATACTACAATTAAGCTGAAAAATTTGCTAAGATTTAAATATCAATTGGCGGTTTTGTGTTGCAATTATATCTTTTTCTTCATCAAGTCTGGACTCCACTATGGCTATTATTTTATTTACTTTATGTGGGGTCAATATCAATGTCTCATGACATCATGACATGTAATGCAGGAAGGAAACCATATCTCTCCCCAAGTCCGAATCTTTTTTACAGTGTAATTCTTACCAAAAATGATATCTCACTGAGCTATTCGCGAACGCTCCCAGGGTTATCCTGGCTGATTGACTCAAGTATGCGAGCTATGCTCAGATTTATGCGTTGAGTTGCGGAGGAAGCAAGGTTCAACCGGATCCATCCCGATTGGCGTCATTCTTGCTGACCATGATAGTCTTCCACGAGGTCCTCGCGACGAGGACTATAAAAAGCTTGCCTCTTCAATTGGTAATTGAGGTTAAGCTTTTTGAGGAACCCCAGTAGGTATATCGGTATGGCACAAACGGAGAGACGCTACAGTGTGGCAAAAAGTGTGCGCAAAGTTGGAAGAGTGGTAGCAATTCTTTACGCGCCAGGATGAGTGTTCAATATTTGCTTACATTATTCGTTGCGGTACGCATCACTTGCGCGCCGGATGGCGTTAAAGGTGACGGCGCAAAAAGAATTACCACTGCTCTGAAATACGCCGGGCAACGGTTGAGGCAAGCAAAAACATAGGGAAAAAAATAGAATAACTCCGCCATTGAAAGTACTCCAGGAGGCAGCGTCTGGAAGGGCGTGATGCGGATAATTGATGTTTATTCAGAGAGGAAAAGTACTTCTTCAAAACACACGCGCACATTGAAGTAGGGAACCTGTGAGGATTTTTTCTCGGTGTCTATGTAGGTTATATTTGATTATTGCAGAGCATCGTTGTGGTAATCGTTATGGACATAAAAATGGCGTTAAGTATTCTGAAATATACATTTCTAAAAAATCATGCCCATTTTTAAGAACATAGGTGAAATTGAATAGAAATGTTTTATCATGTTCTTATTTTGTAGAACTTAAATCATTATGTTGGAATAGAAAAACTAGTTTAGTTTTTAACTTAAATAGTTTTCATCAGAGCATAAAATCTTCCATTTATTTGTAGTCTACATCTAGTTTTTCTTTAGTTCATTGGCACAAAAGATTATTCTGTGCTATTTTATAATACGAGGAATTAAAAATCTATAGAACTTTTTAAACCCACTAAGACCTGTCAGTTTAAGATAATTTTTTTAAATTAAATTTTGGGAATTGGGGAGACTGACGATATTTTGTTTTCAATCGAACTTTGTGCATAACAATAAAACTAGTACTTGATCTTATTTAAAACCCAAAACACGTTCATTGTGTTAAAATAGCTTTAGTGAAAACAGTTACGAGACTTTTTCAGGTTTGTTTGTGGATATTGATCTAACGCGGGAGCCAGCATAAGTCGGAACTCGAACTCTCAACGCCGGTGGTGGACACTATCAGCATTTTTCACTGTAGTGCGAAATGTGCTGAGCTCTCACAAGGTTTATTTATTTACTACGAATCAATTCTGATTCTATTGATTTGTGTGGTCTTTTGGATTTACACATTGCACCCAGAAACTTCTAGAAACCAAATTGTGCTCACGAGTCTGTTATATTGATTGTTTGTACAACTGCTGCATTTAAATTCGAAGCGCCCGCCACGTGACAAGTGTTTTCATCATATGAGATGATTTGTATTTCATTTCTTCGCCGGTTCCAACAAAAAAAAAATCACAACCATTGGTAATCACTGACGATGCGCATGAGCCTTCGCAAAATTATTTACTTTTGTCACCATACTTACTGCTTGCAAGAATGTCATTCTGTTATTTTCTAGTTTGTCCGTTTGTCTGCCAAGCGTCCCAAGTGGACGGCGTTGTACACGGATAACAGCTACACTCCCGAGCCGATGGCTCTAACTAATCAAATCACGTAGAGTCGATTGCAATCTAACACAGGCCGATCGTTCCGGATAGCGGACAGTGTATCGATGCGCGCGGATACCAACTTCCCGAACGATCGTTCACTTCCTACGCGAGCGGAATCGGGCCCGAAATTCGCGGGTGTCCGACTATGGCGAGAATCTTCACGGAACTCCCCGGCAAGGCGATGTCGTATCCGACGGTTGCGTGTCGCACTTATCACCCTGGAAGCGGATGACTTCACGTACTTATATAAAATCTGCCCGTCCTGCGAATCCGCGATTTCCCGATATCCAATCCAGCAATCCATCGACGGAGTGGTGGGGAGACTTTGACGCCTATTGGAAAACGTCATGTTCTCGACACGCTAGAACGGGGCGAAATGTTCGGCCCAGGGAGGGAGGGACGCCGAGATGTTTGCCGAGACGGCAGCATGTCGGTATTGACACCGGTGTCGAAGGAAGCTTCTTGGAAGGGCAAAAAACATCAATTTTTGCGCCGATCCTCTTCACAGATCTCCTTCAATTAACGTGGCGTACGGTATATGTACACTTACCGAAAGCATCTACCTTGAATTGTAGCGGCTGCAGCAGCAAAAGGAAGTAATAAATTCCACCATCCTCTACCCGTTTAGCTGTGTTTATTTGCCTATTTACCTTCATCGATACCGAATAACCGTCTCCAGTGGCCAGAAGGTTGTGCTGCATGTTCTTGTCGTATTATGTATTGGGAAGCGATTTATTATGCTTTTAAAATAACGAAAACTTTTACACAAATTTATTGAACGTAAAAATTATGTCTCAAAAATTTAAGAACCAGCATAATATAGAAAAAATGGGTACCCGTAAATTAGAAGTGAGACGTAATTTCTCAAGTAAATACGAACGAAAGATCGTTCAAGTGAGATAAACAATCGACCAATGTTTTGAAGGAACTACTGCTGATTCTCGATGTCTGTTCTTTTCCCATTTGAAAGCTTTTATGTGCCGGTTTTTTGTTGTTCGATCTTTAAACGATCGAGTTGTACGATCCACACATCATGTACTTCACACGCGTTCATGGTGTACATGATTTTTGGAGTGACTCTGTGGATTTTTTCTATCCCGAATTTGAAAAGAATTCAAGACGGGCTCTAAGGCAGCAATGTTGATGACCTGCCTGTATCCTTTTGAAGTTGACCGGTTCCTAGGGGAAGTTGAGGAGTTGGTGTTCAGTTAACAAGTGCGTACTTAACACTACCCCATGGGCTGAAATATAAATAGAGAACTGTTTGCTGACATTTCGACATTTATGATGTTCAATGTGTTCTGCGTAGGACAATGTTGGACATCGAGAAGAGAAAATGTAAATAATTCAAGTTTTTTGCTAGACTTGATATAATCGGAGCAAAAATGAAAAAACGGTGAAAATTGTTTGCTAGGGTTAACTTTGGCACGCGTGAATTAGGTATTTAATAAGCATGATTGGTGTTATTAATAATCCGTTTTATCGTGTTTTAATATTTTGGTTGGAATTCATGTTGAGATCCACAAAATGGCAATTCATCGTCTCATCTTGCACCTGATGCTGTTGAAACCTATGGTGCGAAGAAGTATCTTTCACAACAAAAACCTGGAAATAAATACAATACACGAATAAAAAAAGAAATATTATAAGTGTATCGTTCTTCTTCAGATTGATTCGTAGCAATTGGAAGGAATCATCGTCAGAAGAAGTTAAGTGCAGTGCGCAAAGTGTGGTGAAGGTTAAATAACAACACAATTTTCGAAAGGCACTCTCAAGGGTATGATTGGAAGTAACCGTGGATGTACCAACAATACAAGGGGAAAAAACTGCTTAAAAAGGATCATCCTTTTTATCGTAGATCAGGGTTCGTCAAACTCTTCTTCAATGATGGAGGATTCATTGCAAATACCTGGATCAGATAAATGAATGTAGCATGAATGGTTGCCCTCCAGGAGCTTCGCCGGGACTTCAAACTAGTTTAATACACCAGAGGAAACAAGAATAGCACCACCCTGTTTTTGCCGATATCTATTAAATTTCCATAAATTTTTATCTTTTCCAGTTTGGAACGTTAGTTCAATAAGTTTCACTAGTTTTCAGTGGGTTACGATCGTTTCAATTTGGTCTATTAACGTTTATGTCAAATAATTAATTAAATTGGCATGGAATTAAAAATAGCACCAGCTTTGGTTTTTGTTCAGCAATTGCGAATATTTCAACAATTAGCAATTTTAAGTCGATTTTAAGAATATCATTAGTTAGAATAAAGCTCAAACTATAGTAATTAAGTTATATTAGTCGTATTTACTTGGTTTTTTTAGTCCTTTAGCAGAAATGGGTCAAGAACAACATCGCCTTGTCAAAACTGACCTAAGCGGGGAAACCACAAGTGAATGAGAATTATATCGAATATGCTAGAAACAAAGTTAATTAAATGAGTGTTTGATGGGCTTGAACTTCGTTTTCCAGCAGAATAATGCCGGAATTCACAAGTTTATGCTGTCTTTAAGTTGGTTTCCTTACAAAGGACGTGAATTTCCCTCGAAAAATATTTGTTTGCCTACAAATCTTCGCATATTGAAGAGATTAGATACAAATGCTCGTTTACTTATTTAAGACATCATTTAATTTTATTTAATCTGAGATTTTGTTGGAATATCTTCAATTGCAGAACAAAAACCATGGGCTATTTTTACTTCCAGGCCATTTTAACGAATTATTTGACTGAAACGCTAATAAAACAAATTAATACGATCATAACCCACTGAAAACTTGTGAAACTAATTGAACTAACGTTTATAGGCATTTAAAAACTGAAAAAAGCTCAAATTTTATAGACATTTAAAAGATATCGCTAAAAAACAGGGTGGTGCTATTCTTGTTTCCTCCAGTGTGTATAAAATTAACGCGCTCTCAGCTTTCCTGGTCCCATGACCCCTGATGGCTTATCGTTTTATTGAGTGTGTGGTCTTTGGTGTTGAAAACCTCATCGAAGCTATTTTTATCTCCATTGGCGCCTTCTTCTGCGCAACGCCACAATGTGGGTGCTATGCCAGTTTGTTTTTGGACAACAATGAATAAACAAATTGGTTTACAATCACAAAAGTAAATATTTATTTTCTTAGCACGATAAAAGTAACATTCGGCAAAGGGGCAAACTGCCCCGAACCGACTGTAAAACGATGGGTTATACAAATAATGAAAAAGCTTACAGCTAGTTTTGTTTATCTAGTCCCTAGACGACACGTCTGGCTTCCCGTCTCTCCGATGAAGCAGCGCCCTACTCCTCCTCCTCCTCCTCATCCTCCTCATCCTCGTTTTCCACCTCTGCTTCCTCCTGCTCTTCACCTTCACCCTCCTCGGCGGCGTCCTCGGGCGGTGGCGGCTCCTCGACCACCGGTTCCGGTTCCGGCGTCGGGGGCTTCGGGAGGACACGCGGGGTATCGTTCTGTACCACCACGTCGTCCATACGCTTCTTGGGCGCGTGCACCACCCGACCCTCGAAGCGCAGCGGGATGTTGATCTGGCGCGACATCTCCACCTTCTTGACGTCGTTCGTGGCGATCAGCGTGTACTTGCCGCTGTCGCGCAGCTGCGGATCGTTGATGATCAGCTGCACGGTGGTGACCTTGGTGCCCTGCTCGTAGTAGTGCTGGTTGTAGATCTCGAACTTCTCGTTTTTCTGTATCGGGATGCCGTCGCACATCCAGCGGAAGGTCGGCACCGGGTTACCGCGTACCCGAATCTCCAGGTGTAGATCGTTCGTCGTCGGGTGGTAGAGTTCTGAAAGATAGGGGGATTAGCATCCGGTTCATGGAGGTCGGTGGGAGATCTGCCCTGACTTACCTCTTAGTGGCGTGAGGAAGGTTGGTGGCACCAGCTCGACCTCGGCCTTCTTCTCCAGCTCGAACACCGTGATGGTGCAGGAGTCGGTCGCGGTACCGTTTGCCGTTTTGGCAACGCACTTGTAGACGCCCGAGTCCTCCAGGCGCAGGTCAACCAGGTCCAGCGTGCAGTGTCCGAAGCGGGTGACGTCCGAGCGGCACCGCGGTCCCATCACTAGCGGTACATCGTCCTTCAGCCAGGTCACCTCGATCTTCTTCGCGTCCGAGCAGCAGCAGTTGAGCGTCACGTTCTTGCCCTTCTTGATCGTACCACTGCGCAGGTGCGAAATGAATTCCACCTCGACCGGCTTCTGCCAGTGGCGAATTCTCGGTGTTTCCGGTGGAGCCAAACTCTGTCCGCTCGAGATGAGCTGGCTGAGCTTCATCTTGGGTTTACCGTCAGCTGTCACTGCCGGCGCTGCAGGTTTCGGTGGAGCTACCGGTTTCGGTTGTTCCACGACCTTCTCCGGCGATTCCTTCTTCGGCAGCTTCCGGCGTAGCTTCTTGATCTTCGGGCCACGCTTGGGCGGCTTCGGTGGTGCTTCCTCTTCTTCTTCCTCCTCTTCTTCCTCCTCTTCCTCGGGGACATCTGCGGCCGCATCCGGGACCGGTGTTTTGGCGGGCGTGGCGGGTTTCTCCACCGGTGCCGCCTCCTCCTCTTCGGCGGCTTCCTTTTCTTCCACCACTTGCTCCTCCTCCTCCTCGTCGCTGGTAAGTCCGGGCACGTACTCCTCGTACTCGCTCTCGGCATCCGTGTCCGTTTCCCACTCCCAGAAGCGCTCGGGCGTTTGGCCCTTCAGGTAGTACGAGCCATCCTCGAGGAACACTACCTCCCGATGCTGGCGTGGCTCTGGCGGTTTCTCCTCCTCGTACGACTTCTTAGTGCGTTTGTCCGCGTGATGCATATGGTAGAGTGGCATCGCCGCCGCCTTACCCTCGAAGCGGAGTGTGTACTTGAGGTCCTCGGTGCCGAAGTCGTTCATCGCTCGCACCATATAGCGCCCGTTGTCACGGATCTGCGGATTGTGGATGCACAGTTTGTGGATTCCGTGCGGTTCGCGAATCTGGATGAACTTCTCGTTGTTCGGGATGATGATACCGTCCAGGTACCACTCGACCCGGATCTGCCCGGTTCCCTTGATCTGCGTCTCCAGGATCAGATCGTCCACGCGGAAGTCGTAGTGCTGCGTCATGCAGCGCACATACCGCGGAGGTTCACCTTCCGCCACCGGGATGCGCACCGGAGCCGGCAGTACCGTCAACCGGCAGGTGGCACGAATGACGGCGCCTGCCTTGTCCTTCACCACCACCTCGTACTCGCCCGAGTCGGCCCGGGACACACTGTTGAACTGGATCACACCGGTTCCCTCCTTTGCGTCGGACAAGTTCTTGATCTGCTTGGTGAACTCCATCGGTTCGCCGTTCTTAAACCACTTGAAATCAGCCTTCGAGCCAAGCACGGTGCAGAACAGGCGCACCGGCTTACCCTCGACGATGTTGATATCGTGCAGCGTACTGCCGAAGCGAAGTACGGCCCGCGCGTCCACACGCTTCGTACCGTCCGGGTTGAGCTCCGGGAAGAGGCGCAGGTAGCGCTCCTTGCGTTGCTTTCCTTCTCCACCTCGGAAGGCTCCTCCCCTTGGCCTGCGGGGGCTTCTACAACCGCTTCCACTGGAGCACTGCTTCGGCCGGGGTTGGCGCTGGTGCCGAAAGTGCAGGTGCTGCCGCGACCGCAACCGGTGTCTCCACAGGCGCTTCCTCCTGAGCGGGCTGCTGCTTGACACGCTTCTTGCGCATCTTCTTGATCTTCGGTCCACGCTTTGGCGGTGGCGTAGGCGCTTCTTCCTCTTCCTCCTCCTCCTCATCCTCATCCTCGTCGTCTGCCTCCACCGGAGTTGGTACCTTCGGTGGTGGCGTCTTTATCAGGAAATCAGGTGAAGGGGACGGTCCTACCGGTGGTGGTTCGACCGGTTCAGGCACTGGTTCGGGAGCTACCTCGACCGGGGCCTCCTCCTCTTTCTCTGGATCGGACACGTACTCTTCGTACTCACTCGGGGCGCTAGTATCCGTTTCCCATTCCCAGAATTCAACCGGTGTCTGACCTCGCATGTAATACGAGCCATCCTCGAGGAAGACAAACTCCCGGTGGGGCCGCTGCACCGGTTCCGGTTTCGGTGGTTCCTCGTACACGCCGTGCTTCATCACGCCCGGATCGTGGTAGGCAATGCCGAACACGTGGCTCTCGGCCACCTTGCGCTCCATAATGCGCCGTACCGCATGCCGGATGACGTCCCTACCGACCACGTTGCTGGCCTGGCACGCGTACTGACCCTCATCCTTGGCCTGCGGGTCATGGATGGTCAGCTTGAACACGCCGTCCGGTTCGCGCATCGGGAAGAACTTCTCACCGGTCGGATCCTGCAGATCGATGCCATCCCGAAGCCACTTGACCGTCGGGGCTGGGTTTCCGCGTACGTTCACCTCCAGAATGAGATCGTTCGTCTGGATGTCGTAGTGCTCTGTGCGTGAAAACAGAAGATAGCGATCAATTGAAGATCCAGTACAGTATACCCCTCCGAGAACTCACCTTTAACATTGCGCACGAAGCTCGGTGCGACGTACTGCTTCTCCGGTACCGGGAACACGATCACCTTGCAGCTCGTTTCCACCTCACCGGATGTGTTGCTGGCGGTACACTTGTACGTACCGGAGTCACCCAGCTCGGCGGCCACAATCTGAACCGCACCGACGCCCAGCTTGGTGTCATTCTTCACATTCTTGCTCCATACGAGCGGAATGTTGTTCTTGAACCACTTGATCGTCGGCTGCGGGCCGACAACCGAGCACACCAGCTTGATGTGCGCACCCTCGGCCACGGTCTGGTTCTTGAGGTTCGCCTCAAAGTACAGCTTCTGCTTTACCTCCAGCACCTTGTGCTTGGTCGGCTCCTCGGCGATCGGGCCCGGGATGCGCCCCTTCAGCAGTCCCTGCAGGTTCTTGCGCCACTGCTTCGGTTCCTTCTTCTTCTTCACTGCCGGCTCCTCGGCCGGTGGGGCCTCACCTTCGACTGCCGGCTGCTCCGCTGGTGCAGCCTCACTGGTGACCGGGGCTTGTCCTTCCTCCTCGTTGCTGGCTTCTATCGCTTGGAGTGCCTCGACCACGGCCGAGATGTCCGGTTCCGGACCACCAGGCAGCTGGCGGACGACGGATGCGGCCCGAGAAACCGAACGCGACCGCGTACCGTACACGACACCATCCTCCTCGGAGCGTGTGATCGGCTTGTCGGCATGATAGATGCCGTGCGTCAGCTGACTCTGGTAGAACTCGCGGCCCTTGAACGTGACCGAATGCTTCAGCTTTTCCTCACCGGCACGATTCTTCGCCGTCACCACCCAGCGGCCTCCGTCCAGCTTTTCCGGATTGTGAATACTACATAAGGAGGGGGGACAAATGGTGTTTTAGGATTAACGAGTTCTCGAGGTGGGAATGGAAAATAAATGAGGGACAGTTATTTTTACCTTCAAGCGCAGGATGAGTTTCGTCAATGACTGATCGATTAAGAATCAGATAACTACCACCGATCATTTAGACAAGTCGATGAAAGCTATCATTAAATCATGCACTAACAGATGCGATGATCAGCTGTAGAAATCTGTGATGCCTCGGGTTCAAATTCCTCTAAGCCATGACCATGTAAACAAACGTAATGAGACGATATGTGGCTACATGATTACGTTCATACGAATTGTGGTATAAGTGATGATCACTTCAGATGCTTCTAGTTCTCACCTTAGTCGATAAACACCATCTCCTTCTCGGGAAATAATGACACGATCAGTTTCATTTGTGAACTCAACTCCATCTCGCTCCCAGTGCAGCTTCGGATCGGGTACACCGCGCACATGCACCTCCAGGATCAGATCGTCCACCAGGGAATCGTAGTAATCTGGTGAATTGGCAAGAGTTATATTATATTGTACGAAATCTTTGCTAAGTTTGTATGTCTTTGAAGCAACTTACCGATGACTCTGGTGAACATCGGCACCGTCTCGATGTCCTTCGCCGCGGCAAAGATGTTCACCGTGCAGGCGCATTCGATCTCGCCGAAGCTGTTCTTTGCCACCGCAGTATACTCGCCGGAATCGATCTCCGTCGTCGGTGTGATACGTACGCATCCGAACTCGGCCTTCGTTGCGTTGACGACGCTCTTGCTCCAGACGAGCGGTTTGCCATTCTTCAACCACTTGTACGTCGGCTGTGGACCGGTGACGCTGCACGTCAACTTGATCGTGTTGCCGGCCGGCGCCGTCTGGTTTTTCAGCTTCGTCTCCCACATGAGCCGGTTCTTGGAGTCCCGGATGATGAACGGTTCGACCGGGCCATCCTCGAAGCGCTTGCGTCCCATTGCCTTAAACGCTGGCTTCGGTTTCGGGGCGGACGATGCCTGTTCCGTCGGTGCCGGAGCGGTCTCCTCCTGCTGCGCTGTACCGTCCTCGGTGGTGGTTGCCGGCTCCGCCGAGCTGCCGTCCGCCTCCGCCGGTTGTTGTCCCTCGCTGGGTGCTACCGGTTGCTCGCTGGGAACTTCTGGCTGTGCGCTAGTGGCCTGCGGTACTGCGTCCGCCGTTGGTTGCGCCGGTTCCGCCGTCAGGTGCAGACTAGCCGCTTCCTTCTCCTCGAGACGCCTTTTAAAGTAGTCCGCGTGCTCGATGTGCTGTACGTGAATGAGCTTGTCCTTATTGGTGAAGCTCACCTCGTGCGTTACCTTCGCCGTGCCCCCGTCGTTCTTCGCCTGGCACTCGTACACGCCGCAATCGGCCGGCACCGGCTTGTGGATGCACAGCTGGTACACACCGTTCGGTTCGCGGTTCACGAGCAGCTTCTCGCCGAGCGTCACCTCCTCGCCATCCTTGAGCCATCGGATCGTCGGCTTCGGGACGCCGTGTACGTTCACCTCGAGCACCAGATCGTCCGCGCGGATGTCGTAGAACTCTGTAAGAAATGTCTCTTTACCGTGGGTGTTCTCTTACTCAATAAATAGATACGCACCTTTCACCGCCCTCGTAAAGGTGGCGGGCGTTGTTTCGGCCGACGGCAGCGTGATCACCTTCAGCACGCACGTCGTCTTCACTTCGTTGAAGCTGTTCTTCGCCGTACAGGTGTACTCGCCCGCATCCTTGCTCGTCACACCGTTGATCACGATCTGCCCGATCGCACCGCTGTTCATCAGCTTGATGTGATCGCCAAAGTCGATGGCACGCCCATTGCGCTGCCACTTGAACATCGGCATCGGACCGTTCGCCGAGCAGGTCATCTTCACCACCGTTCCCTTCTGCGTGGTGATGTTGTGCAGCTGGCCGGCCCAGCTGAGCTTGTTCTTCGAGTCGCGTATGACGAACGAGTCCTCAACGTACGGTTCCTTCACTTCCTCGTCACGCCGCGACCGGCCACCGCCCGCCAGCCGCTCCTGGGCTTCCTTTTTGAACCGTTGCTCATCGCGCTTGCGCTCCTCCGCTTCCTCCTCGGTCAGGAGTTTGCGATCGGCGTTGGTAATACCCGGCAGGCGCATGTATGGTACTTTTTCGGCAAAGTCGACCACATGCGTGATCGTACTGCGGCCGGCTTCATTCTCCGCGATGCACGTGTAGCATCCACTGTCCTCCGGGGTAGGATCGTAGATGTTCAGCTGGAATATCTCGCCACCCTCGTACGTGGCACCGATGCGCTGGTCCAACGCGATCGGCACGTCATCCTTGAGCCACGTCACCGTCGGGATAGACCAGTACTGCTGGAACATGATCGTGCACTCAATCACCAGATCATTCAGCTGATGGTGATAGTAATCTGTTAGGAGTAGAAGAGGTAGACACGTTAGAGACCCGCTTGAAACCTAGGGAACCCCAAGGGACTTGCCTCTAACTTTAACGAATACTGGAAGCAAACAATCGGCCTTCATCGCATCGTACACCTTGACGTGGGCGATCGACGGTATCTCGCCGGCCCGGTTCTTCGCCAGTATCTTATACTCGCCGGCGTCTGAGTGCTTGAGGTCCTTGATGGTGAGCGTGTGCAGCCCGTCGACGGCGGTCGTCTGTAGGTTGGCCGTCCGCTCGATGGGTGCATCGTTCTTCAGCCACCGCACCGTCACCTCCAGCCCCTCGATCGTGCACTGCAGCTTGATCGTCGAGCCGGTCGGGGCGCTACGGTCGGTCAGCTTGGTGAGGTACTTCGCTGGACGCGATACCATGCGCAGCCGCTGGAACTCGGCATCCTTCTCCTTTTCGGTCGGTTCTGGCGTTTTCTCCTCGCCCTGCCCGAACTTCAGGATCGCGATCTCGTCCTCGTCCTCGTGGAACACGCGCCACGCGGAGGGATCCACTTCGTCCACCGACATGCTACTGTAGGATAGTACTGAGGACGATTCGTCCAACTCGCTCAAAGACCCATCCGATTCGTCGTCTTTTA
>KE524536.1:16491-52191 GCA_000441895.2 Anopheles sinensis | reverse complement strand
GTGGAGAGTGTTTTTGGGGAGATAAAAAACGGCATGTGCATAGCATGCCAGCAGTGGAAAACGAAAACAAAAAATAAAAGGATGCTCATCAGCAACGAGCGCGCGCGGGAAAGGAGTGACAACGTGCGAGGCGACGCGCACACAAATCGATAAAAATGATCCACTTTGAAATAATAATAAAGTCGTCTTCTCGGTGGTGGATAGTAAGAGGGAAGGCCGACGCTCAATATGCCATCGGAACGTCCCAGGCGGAATCGGCAGGGACAGCGGAAGAAGTGTGCTGCTGCACGCTTCACATCCATTCGCATCTCCCAGACTCCCTGGCCATGAAGTGATGTGTATTTATGTGTGCTACACAGTTATCCTGGCTGGCGTCAAGTCCTTGTCACTCTAATCACTGGCCGCCTCTCGCACCCATGCGCACGACACTCTCCACTTCCGCTCCCCTTTTATGCCCACCGACCCGAAGTGGAATCACCCAATACTATGGCCACGAGGACGAGAATCGTACTATCGTCCTCGTTGATGTTTTCTTTTTTTTCATTTTTTGTTTTAAGGAGAAACGCATGCACTCAGGCACATGGACTCGAGCAATGGACGTACCGAAAGCACACCCCACTCTCATACGCCGACGGATGGACGAATGAAAATTGTCCTTATTATTTCAATTTGCTTCTCCCATTTGCAAATGTGTACCATTTAGCAACTCAATACTTACGATATCCTTATGTTCTTGTTTTCTTTATACGTTTTTTTTTCTTTCTCCTCATCTATATTACGGAATTATGTAGCAGTGGCCGCCTGTGGGGAATGTCACATTCGCTTCCATCCGGAATGGTATGATTTGCCTGTTTATTTCCAATCCTCACCTCGCCGCGCGCTCGTCCCGCCGCTAACGGTGTGCGACGCACCGGGGTGGTACTGGTGGTTTCTGGTGGTAAAAACCTTCTCAAACTCGAGAACATCATCAACGGGGCTCGTAAATCTTTCGAGGATATCGGTGGAAACGTTTCCACCATATCCCGCGCCGGGACACACGTGTTTTGTCCTCCGACAATGCGCGTCCGATAAATATCGGGTTTATACCGTACATCTGCAACCAGAGCGATATCCGGGCCGCGCGCGCCGTCACGAGCGTATCACGTCAGCTGGCGACAACCTGTCCAGCGAGGAATGCTGCATTACGGCGGCCGTACCGTGCCGTGCCGTGCCATGGTGACGTCGACGACGAGCCATCCGCGCCCGGGGGACGACACATGACGATGCTTTTGCTTGTGCTGCTGCTGGTCGTGCCGATGTCCCGAGCCAGTGCAGAGCACACATATTCTTTTTCCTTTCAAAGCTCGTCTAACTCCTTCCGCTGGTTCCTTCTCTACATGGGGCAGAAGGATTGAGATGTTCGAAAGAACGATTGAGGCTGAATTTTCCAGTCGATTTGTTGTCGTACGGCTGGCATAGAACGAACATTTTATTTAAATTTACATCTGAACGTGAAGACACGCTTCGATTATTCAGCATGACAATTTAAACACCAGCATCAGGACAATGTCACTCGAGAATCCTTGTATCAATCTCGAACACATTGAAAAATATCCAATGGTGAACATTTTTTACCATGAGTTGAATTTCACTAGAAATTATTGTACAATATGAGTTTTTAAGGTTGCTTTATTAAAATTAAAAAGCTTTTATTATTTATCTTGATGCAAATGATACGAGAAGTAAACTTCTAATTAGAAATGGTATATTTCTACCATTTAATGACAAGTTTGGGTAATGAATCATATATGGTTTAAATTTTAAATGTCGTAAAGTTAGAAATAGGAAATTAGGAGATTCGTAGCAAAATAGTTTCGTTCTATGTCTGATGACTTGTTGTGAAAATTTTGGCAAACTTTTTTTTTGTGTGTCCGTTTTACACAACGTTTAATTGTTTGCTCTTATCAGGAGGATGTCATGTTTGTCATTTTAATTTGTTATCCAGAACAAGGGATTACTTAAAGAAGAAAAGCTACACTACTTTAACAAAATCCAATACCTAGGATTTTCCTAGCGTTACAAATGGCCTAAGAAGTGTTTGCTCCTTGATCCCTGTGTCATCCACCGCCACCTTTACCAACCTGGTTGCGCACCCGTTACCCGGCCACCGCGTGTGTGCGTGCCGTGTCGCGCCGTCAAAAGTTCAAATTGTTCTGAAATGTTCCAGTCGAACTACGCCAACTACCCGCTGCAGGATGCCGACTTTTCGTCCTACTCGCGGCCCCGCATGTACGGCGACATGCCGTCGAGCAGCACGTTCGGCGGCGGGAACCCGTCGACCCCGCACCATCACCACAACCACCACCACCACCAGCAGCAGCATCAGCAGCATCACAGCCAGCACCACCACCACACGTCCTCGTCCAGCACGAGCTCGCTGACCGGCATGAACTTCGGGACCGGCTCCTCCGGCCACGCCGGCACCAACCTGATCGTCAACTATCTGCCGCAGGACATGACGGAGCGGGAGATGTACGCGATGTTCTCCGCCATGGGCCCCATCGAGAGCTGCCGACTGATGAGAGATCTAAAGGTATGCCAACGGGACGAGCTGCTGTTGGTGTCCCGGCACCGCAGGACGATGACTACTTAGTTCTCTTATTGAAGAGATCCTTTGCCGCCGTCAGAAGGGGGAGGAAAATAATAACCATTTTCCGATTGCCTCCTCTAACGTAGCTTCCTCCGTGTCGGTTACCTCCCACCTGGTTGGCAGTGGTTCCTTTTTTTTGCATTTTCGGATGTGCCGGTCTGGGGAAGCTCCGAGCTGGGTCATTATAGTCACTTCCAATAGGCTCCTCCCACAGAGAGAAGCACCACCATCGCGGGGCACGATGGGTCCGAGGCAGCAAAGTCATTAGTATCTCTGCCCGATGTGACTCTGCAGTAATTTAGCATTAGAAAGAACATAATTGCGGCTTACATGTAATGTGCCCCAGCCCCCTACCGGTATGTCCTTCACGTCCTCCTCCTGCCAACATCCCTTTACCCCCAGTCAGGTTAACGACGATGGAAATGTGGCAAGAAGCCGATTGGGAGCTTATATCGATTCTTTCTTATTTGCCTAGAGAGACACATTTCGCTGCACGTTTCGCTTCACGGCATCGGCGCTTCGGTGCATTGGTGGGGGTTTATTTTGCCACATGACTACATTACGTATGATCGGGTACTACGCGAAACCTATTCTGCTTACAACTTAATCTATTTTTAAACTTCCGGGAAACCATCCGGAAGCACATTCTTTTGCCCGTTTATTGATGCGCCGAAAAACATTGATTGGAATAATTCCAATATTGCAGGTGTACTTTAAAAAAGATGTTTTTGGTATTCGAAGCGCAGTTTTGGTTCGGTTGTTTTTTAAAGGTATAATCGGTAAACTTAATTGAAATAAGGCTGAGAAATTACGAATATCGATCGGACGGGACCAAATGAACGCAAAATATGATGCTTAATGGAGTATTAGTGGGTTTAGTTTAACTAGAAATTTATACCCATCATTCCATAACCTCAACTGGCTACATGCCGGAGTGTGGTACGGGCCGTGATTGTGCTAGTCTATTGTTTTCTTCTGCTTGTTCTCCTCCTCCTTTTTCGACTCTGTGTTTGTTTTTTTCTCCGTTAACCGTCCCCGGCGACCGACCATTCGGCGTCTGCTTGGGCCCCTAAGCAGACTGGTTACAGCTATGGCTTCGGCTTCGTCAACTACATGACGGAGGACGCGGCACAGCGGGCGATCAAGTGTCTGAACGGCTACCCGGTGCGGAACAAGCGCCTAAAGGTGTCGTACGCCCGGCCCCAGAGCGACGACATCAAGGAGACGAACCTGTACATCACCAACCTGCCGCGGACGATCACCGAGGAGCAGCTGGACATCATCTTCGGCAAGTACGGTACCATCGTGCAGAAGAACATCCTGCGGGACAAGCTGACCGGGCAGCCGCGCGGTGTGGCGTTCGTACGGTATGTAATGGAATGCCATACAATTTATTGCTAAGCAAATGATCAACTTGTTTGACGCCATCGTTTTGTTCTCTCCCTTTTTCAAGGTTTAACAAACGCGAGGAAGCTCAGGAAGCGATATCGGCCCTCAACAACGTGATCCCGCAGGGTGGCACCCAGCCGCTGATAGTGCGCGTCGCGGAGGACCACGGCCGGGCCAAGGCGGCCCTGTACGTACCCTCGTACAACTCTATCGTGCACAACAATAGAGGTAGAGTACGAATGCGCAATACTCCGTACTGAATAATCACCTTCTTCCGCCCTTCCACTACAAAACAAACAACCGTCATAGGCACACACTCAACACACACATTAGAAACAATCCAACATCTCCATCTCCCACCAACCATTTAAACGACTACCCTGCGGCCCCTTTTGTGCTACTTCGTCCCCCGGAAAGGACGAGGTGCGATTGAAGCGCGATGCTTGTCTTTTTTTGTTATGTTACATCGGGCAGAACCATCATCGTATTCCGGAGATTCTGTACGCTTCATAATGTAAAAGATGTCCAAGAGTTGACATTCAAATGTAAAATTGAATTTCGTTTAGTTTCATCTTCTTCTTTGAATTTATCTTGAAACTGAAAATTAAGATAAACACATTATTTTTACACCACGATCACTGTTTTCTAATGAGATCTAGGTGATTGTTGCATTTTCATTGGATTGACGAATGTTTTAAGGGGTTCTTCTTCTTTTTATAGCTTGTTTCACGAACCTTTTGGTTAAGGTTTAATCAATTTCAGACCCCCAAGCCCTCAAATCATCCAAATCACCTAAACACATTAGCTGTTGGAACCTCGTTCATGCTTGTATCTGCGATGTTAGAAAATTGATTCAATTTCTGTTCGTTACTGTTTCCTTTAAATCCTCTCGTTTTTTCCTCTTTTTGTTCACTATAAAATCCGATTCGGTTGCAGTTTTAGTACTCTTTCAGTTTCATTTACCCACTTATTTATAACAACGATTTTTGAATGGAAGTAAAAGCATTGGTTACATCAAAAACCCTTTGCATGATAACAAAACATAAAATATAACATGTTCTCGAAAAGAAGGGTATATTTGGGGGAAAAGACTACAGCGAAACAGGGAGTTTACTGACCAATGGGGGAGTGAGGCTCGCGTACAGAGCAACAGCATGTTAATAGATAGTGTTTAGCCTCCAAGATATCTATCTTCAAGTCGAGGGCCAAATGCGGGCGATAAACCAGTTAAAAACCCACTCGAACGATAATAGGGAATATATCAGAAGTAAGGAAAAGGTCTGAAAGCTTACTGTCATCTGTAGGGTTTTAGGTCACGGATTATATGTACAGGTCGCTCTCGAAAGCCTCCGAAAGCAGGGATCGTTAACGAATGCTTTGTGGAATGCTTCTACACGATTTCTTTTGCATTCCCGGTTGACAAAATCGTCGTGCTTTCTCGTTCTGTCCAATCGACAATTGTTAACAACAAAAAGAGAAAGCATCCGATTTATAGGCCGGGTTCTGCAATCGATGCAAAATTTGTGAATTCTGTGACGTTATGTCTTAATTTAGGTTCTTAACCGTTCGTTGGTTCATAAGCTCGTGCTTTCCTTCAAACTGTTGACAACATTAGCGGGCTCTACAAAGGGAAATTTCGTTTCTTCTCTAGTGAAATGACAAAGAAAATGATATAGAGGTACATTCACTGTATGTATAGTTTAACTGTGCGTAGAAGTTCGATATCTAAAAAGCAAATTTAATGAATAATGTAAAATATGTGTGTGTTTTATTTTATTTTTAGTTTTTGACATTGTAGGAAGAATCATACAATTCTATAATAAAATAATATTAAAATTAAATGATGTCGTGGGCACGTGCAGCATGTATCAGCAGGATCTACTTTTATTAGGAAAAAATCTTATAGGCAGATCCTTGCAGAAGATATGCTGTATTGCTATCGGTATTGTGAACAAATTGATATTTTTAAGTTTTTTTTCTTCATTACACGTTGTAAATTATTTTTATATAACTTATTCATGAATTATGATGTTTTTTTATCCGATTAATTATTCATCCGATTTTATTTCGACCAATCTAATTCAAATTTAACATATCTTTCAATTTGTGTTTTATTCCCAAGAAGGCCAATACACTCTGTCCAGTTGCGATAAGACCACCTCGATTTTCGTGATTTTCACTGAAATATTTTGGAAAATTTGCTCACTATTGATGAAAAAAAACAAATTTCTGTGTAATGAGATCTCTAAAAATTTTATTAAAATATAGGACAAATATCATCACGACTATGTAATCCCCATTGGCCACAAAGATTGCTGATTACAGTATAAAATATCAAAACGCTAAAAATTAGAGAACATTTGAGCAGAAATTTTGTAAAAACACTCAACATTTTGAAGTGGGCACTTTATCTTGTCCCTTTTTTATGCTGGTTCAATAGTGATTCTTTTAAAGGATATACAAAACAAAATGCGAAAAATTATCACAATCCATTTGCTTGTATTTGGACAAAAATATTGATCAAGGAAATTCGAGGTGTGCACATTATCATGCCGGTCACTGTTTGGTGTATGATATGAAGAGGATTATTTATTCATAGTAAACAAACACTTAGGATATTCGTTGGATAAGCGATTTCCGATAGGGCGTTGAGTTTTCATAATTTATTTTTTTATTCAATATGCAATGGTTTTGAATCTTTGTAGTATCCTGTTAGACACCGTCAAAAACCGGTGTCGCATTCGCACCATATTTTGTCTCTAGAAATGGAATTTAATATCAGTGGGAATGAATTAGAGCATTAAATCGGAAGGCTCCAAGTTGAGCTGTAACATATCGCACGGCGTAGTTGGTAGCATTAGAAAAGAGGCGTTTAATAAAACCCGTTGGCTGCGGAGCTGAAATGAACGAAAATAGCGTCATTTAATTTAGAAAACACTGAGATATTTTTTTTGTGTAGGACATTGCAACCGGGGTATGTATAATGAACGTGAAGATGTGATTTGTGTTCTTTTTTTTTCTTAGATACAAGATACAAGAGGTGTTTCCAGATAGAAAAAAACTTGCGTCCTTCACGCTCAGGAAACGGCATGATTATCCTGCCCGATTCGATCTGCGATAACCTTAATCGACGAGTACAAAATTGAACTATGTAATTTATACTTTAAAAATATATCTCTTTATTTTATAAACATACACACACACACACACACCAATCGATGTACAGCTTATGTGCGTAGTGTTGTAGTGCAGCTTGACTGATTAGATGTTATGTTTGATTGTTTTTTTTGTTTTTTTGCGCGCCAACCAGACTCTCCTACAAATAGCATCATTCATGAAGGTAGTTTTTAAGACGGTTCATTAGGCCAACCGAATTTCCCGACACACTGCTTCCGCTAAGCCGCCGTGTAGAAATGCTACGTAGAGCAAAAGTGTTGTAGATGAAAAATGTTTCATTCCCGCAAGTTCTTTGGTGTAATCTACAGAAATACACCAATATACTATTTGCAGTGAAGTTTTACGTTCCTCTAGTCCTATTTGCGGAAGTACTAATAACTGTTTCTTAGTTTTTTAAGTGTTCTATCACGCTGTATTTGTTGATGTTCCTTTTCAAAGCTGTTCAAGCACGCACTGGAAGGAGGGCTGTGTATGTTCATGTATCCATCCTGCTAATGCTTCAGTCGCCTCATGTAGTGCATCTCCATGGCGTGTACATGTATCCCATTTACTACTGTCAGGCCCCTAAAAACTTCACGAACAATTTTCGGGACACTTCTAGAGTGTCCTTTGGCAGGACTTGCATTTCTGTCTACATTACTATCCATCAACATCCACCGGAGATGGGAGTAGAGATTTCTGGTACCAACCAACGGACCTATTGCTCGAATTGGTTCAGCAGGAAACATTGGATAACGTCAATTTTGCATTGTGTTCTTTTCTCTTTCTCCCTCTTTCTCTTTCTCTTTTTCTCTCTATTTACGATCGTTGGTTGTTTACTTTTCTCCATTCGCCGAAACATTGTATTCTTGTTGGGCGGCTCCATCTTCTTCTCAACGACTTCCACCAACCAACCACAGCCGATGGATTGGACTTTAGCAACAGGAACAAGATTGATTCGTATCCTTACTGATATTTAAGGTACTATTAGATAGTAATTTAGGATAGTTTGGCAGCTACTGTGGCCTGTATTTGTCGTGTGTGTGTGTAATTAAGACAGTTCAATCGGCCAGATGTTAGGATGCTGGTGATCGCCTGAGAACAGGAACCTGCCAAAGCTAAAATACAGCGTAGACGACTGGCCATGCACGTGGTATCAACTGAAGGGCAGAAGGAAATCAAGGGAATTTGTTCCTCTGCGGTACCAAAGTAACAAATTAAGTCGTCGAATCATGCACGGTACGGCAAACGTTGGCGGCGGAGGACGAACGCAACTATAACATTGTGAGATTATCATATAAGACTTTTTATACAACTTCAAGCATAGGCAAACCAAAAACTCACTATTATTAAGTTTAGAGACTGCGGGAGCATCGTCGTCAGGTGTGTAAATTTGAGTGAAAGCTATTGAGCTAAACCTGAAACCAAAAAAAATGGAAAAAGTTACAACAATGGAAACTATCTTCGGTAAAATTAAGCTGTTTGGTGGCAGGTGGATCAGAAGAAGCAGTTTACATATATCAGTGGTAGTATGTGAGAGTTAGAACTATGACGCGCCATAACGCGTAATGCTCAGACACCAGAAAATAGGTCTTCCCATGGGCTTGGAATTCAGCAACGATTAGTGGATAGGTTAGGGTCCGGTTGGAGAACTGATAAATTTGAAGAGATATTTAAAAGGCTACCATGACGCTTCGCTGTACCAACGACCAATGCCAGCGGAAGGATTTCTTTAACCGTTATGGACCGTGAAGTGACCACTAGAACTACCGTGCATCTACTAGGCGCTGCTATCAGCGACCTCCAACAACTTTCCAATGGTTTCTATAGCACATACATAGATACACACATCAAGTGGGCTCTCTAATGGCCAAATATAACTTTACTGGGATCTGCACATGTAGCCTTCCTTGCGTGACTCCCAGAAACGTGTAAGTCTCCCGAAAATTATCTATCAGTGTAGTGTTTATATCCGCTGTTTCAAGCTCCCCTGTACGGTTCTAGTTTGATGCAAGGACGCTGGTAAATAGCAAAAGTTTAAAAAAAGGTAATTGGCGGAAAAAAAAGAAGTTGTTCGTAAAAACTGAGTCCGGTTCAAAATGTCTAGATAAATTCGAAATCGTAAGAAGAATCGGAATCGGAACTTATGTGAAATAGTCTGTTTATTTGGATGGAATTATAGTTAAGCAAGCAAAGACGATTTCGACAATATAAGGACGGAAACAAGTCGATGCGTAAGAAAACACTAAAAAAACCATTCCGTTTGTTTTGAACAACTTTTAGTGATTTAATTATCTTCAACTTTAGTACTGTGATATCGTTTGAATATTTTATATTGGAAATTATCTTTTGCTTTATTCAAGTATAAAATCTGATCAAAGTAAACCAACCTTCTGCTCCTTCTTTGTCCTGATTCCTCCTTTACTGTTCCCTTTTCCATACCTCCATCATCGAACTGCACGAAATCAACGACATTTCACTAACCGAAATAATTATCTTTCTTCTCGTTCTTCTTCTTCTTCTTCTTCTTCTTACCACCCATCATCACCCATCCAACCCCATCGCAATCCAACCCCGTCTTCTTTTACCCGTGAACTATACGCTTCTTTGCCGCCCACCTTTCAGCCCTTCCACGCCAGAACTCGATGAAGTACAATGATCGATCGAGTGGCCTGCTGCGATCGCACCATTCGTTGATATTTTACTAACTTGAGCCATTTCTAGGATAATCTAAGGCAACCGAGGCTTTCCTCCGTTGTCCCTCGGGCGGAAAAAAAATTGATTGCGCAGGATTTGAGGAGACACCAGCAATCGAGCGGACAGACCGAGAAGGGGAAACTTGAAGGCTCGATCATTGTTTTAATGTTTGGCATATTTTTAGGGTTCAACAGTTGTGTGCGCAACAGTGTTCTTAACTTTACAATGATCGAACGTGACTCGCGAACAACGGAAAGCTCGATGCAAAACAAACGATACCAAACTCTACGCATTCGACGGCGGTAGAACTACAGGTTGTAATATTTGCAGTTTGGAGGAAAATGGAGAAGACTCCAAAACACACAACAAGGGGAAGTGTTTGAAATCAATAGTTCTATTCCTTCTCCAAACTCACAACTCGTGAATAAAACACAAAAGCATAGAACGAAAAATTAACGAGCGACTTGCAAAGTGAAATGTTGTGGTGATCGGCAATAAATATAGTTGTGAGACTAGGATAACATAGATTCAAAAACAAAAACAAAAAGGTAGTGAACAACATAGTTACACAATCCAGTAGTGATGTGATGAAAACAAATTTTATACAAGCCCGGTGTTCAAGCAAGATAAATAGGGTGGTGGGGTGTTTCGACTCCACGATAATTGTTCCTGTGTTGCTGACAAAGCTCCTCATTGCGCTGTTTTAACGCTACAAACATTGTTGTGACTTTTATGTTTCTCTTGATTGTTCAGTTAAAATGAACTGTAGGCTCGACTCATACGAATAAAACAGGGTTTTACAAAATCATACTAGAAAAACAAACATAACTAATTGATCACCATAGCTAACTGATTAAGATCTCATTTTTTCGATGCTTTTGTTTTTAACTTATTCCAAAATGTACTTAAAGGTTATCGTCAACTCGGTAACTGATTATTATTGTTTAGTGGAACAGAATTCGTAGTGGAATGTGTGCATAGTTAAACGGCCATTTTGAGTAATTCACAACGTTCTTTTTCATCGAGTGATTTGCTTCAAATAAATACTTGTTTTTTACACATTCGCCCTTCTCGGCAAACTACATAGTTGCAGGATGCAAAAGTCTGCCAACTTCATTCCAGCTGCGATTCATAGCCGTAGATCTTCTACTAGAAATAAATAATAATAATAATAATAGTTGCAAAACATACAAAAATGGACAAAACAAAAAATCTTACCGCGACAGGTGCGTAGAGGAATTTATCTCAAGCCTAAATGATATAAACGGATCAGTAAATTTAATTAAATCTCAACCTTACGGATCAACTATTTTGGAGTTCTATCTAAAGCGCGTGCAGATCGTCAGTAGCAGACAGAAGCACCATACCGAAAAAAAATATATATATTGACATGAAAAGTGTTTAAAGATAGATATAGATTATATACAACCAGAACAGAACAGGTGAACAAGATTCCATTCCACTTTAAATACTTTAACTTTATCGAACAAAAAAATCGTCAACGGCATTAGGCCGTCGCTTCTCTTCCTTCTTTGATATTCTCTCTTAGGCAGTGTGTCTCTCTTTGCAATCCAATTGCGTTTGTAAAATTCCCTTACCAAATTAACAAGAAAATAAAACCTAAATGCATAAAATAAAACTATACGAAAACAAAGCAGCATAACTAGTGTAGTAGTGGAAACCACAGTAAAACGTGATATAGTTAAGAGAAAGCGGTGCGAGGCGAGGAAACCGAGTGCGAACGTTAATTGAACCGATCTTTTGCAGTACGTAGAAGTAGCTGATAGCAGCTACGGGCTGATTCGATAGAATTGAAATGTACATACATTTCGTAGGCCTCTGATATTAGATTACTATTCGGCGACATTCGTCCTTATCGATCGTGCTCGCAGCCACTTCATACGGGCGGCCCCGAGATGCGCCCAGTTGATCCTCGATACAATCCTTCTCTATGCATACCTCATTAGGATGGCGAACGATAACCCCTCCTCACAACAGAGGGCGGTGGGTGTAAAAAATAGAGAATGCATTGCATAGCAAAAACCCCCAGAGAGCATACACAAAACGAAACAAATCTCACAAATTAATAAATCAAACTCTTCCTCGACTTACGAAATAGATGCAGATTTCAATCAAACAGTTCGATGTTCTTCAGGTGCTAAGCTAAACAAACAAATCAACAAACAAACAAACGTGAGAAGAAAACGCGAGCAGCATATGTATGCGGGTGTGATGTTGAAATTTATTTGAAAAATTAAAGCTTGCCCAGATGCGTCCCATTTAGTTTGCAGTTCAGTTGCAAACAGCCGCCTACCTTTAACATCCACAACAAATGTGCAGCTTGTTATGCTTTTTCCTCCCACTGTAGGGAGAGAAAGTCGGTGAGTGTTTTTTGTGTTAGCTTTGCTGAAACATTACCAGCATCTTGGATTGACAGAAACTGGCCAAAATCAGCACTTTACTTTCTGCAGATTGGAATAAATCAACACGTACACAAAATACAAGGAACGAAAACTAACAAAAGTCTGTATAATAAGATTGCAAAAATTGGAAACCTAGGAAAAAAAGACTTCTTCATGAAGACATGTGTTGCGCATTTTCATGAAGCTGTTCAGAAGAATGGAAGAAACGAACGAAGAATTGTGTAAAAAATTCGTTAAAAAATGAAAACTGAGCATTGTTGAAATGTTAAGGCACAAGAAAATTATGAGGTACGACCGGTGGAAAGCATAAAAAGAACATTTACGTGTCTTATATATTGAACCAATGGCATATATATACATATATATACACACACATATATACATTCGATTTGTTCTCTTACTCTATGAAAATGAACGTTTAGAACGGAAACAAAGCTACCGAACAGGAAAAACCATTGCAAGGCCGCGGAAAGCAATAGCAGTCGGTGTGCCCGATGGGCGTGTATGTGCGATGGCCGGATATGTGCGTATGTGTGAAGTCCTTAAACACCATTTCCCTTTTAGTGATTTCTTAGTGAAGGGTAGTTTTGTTATGGACACTACTGTTTTCATCATTTATATTTGTCGGTGAAACGAGAACAAATAACCGTACATCAATACACGAAAGAGAACATCCTTACAAGTACACGTTCCACTAAACCCTTGAAGTGACGTGATCAAATTAATTTGTCAATTATGGCTATTGAGTGAAAGCAACCATCAACAACCAGCAATCTGTACTGAGCATAGCAACGAGAATGGAAGTAAAAAGTCGGACATAACGAAGGGATTGATTTAAAAAAAAAAAACCATTCTTCGGCGCCTGTAAGAGGAAGCGCATGTAAAGCTTCTAAAAATAAACCTACAAAAAACTGGACGCCGATAAAAGGAAATAGAGAGTCACAAAAAGGATGCAAAAATAGGGCTGGATTTCAAAGTGTGATTTTATTTGAAAACAAAACCGTTGCAAAACGTGAGAAAAGGATTTGAGGATACTCTCATTGCGTACTTTCGTTTTGAATTACATACTAAGATTAGCTGAAGAATTGTTTTGTTTTGTTTTTATGGTACTTAGTGTGTCAGCAAATGTTGATGAAATAGGTTGCTCGAATAGAGTTGTGGTTAGTTTAATCAAATAATATATTTTACCTATAAACTGTAGTACATGATAAGTACGTACAAACTATAGTTCAACTGTTGTTTGGTTTGAGAGATAAAGTTCGCTGCAAACGCCGAAGAGTTTGCATTAGGATTTCCTTTTCTATTCACTTATTAAGGTGCGTGTGAGTGTGTCTGTATTTACGTTTGAATAGTTTTACCTCCGTTATTGCGTTAAGATGACGAATCCAAGCAGGAACCAAAGCAGAGGAAAACCAAAATCGTCTCGAGCCAGCAAAAGTGGAAGTTTGAAAAGAATGTTGAAATCTAGTTATTAGCTGTGATTTTTTGGTTGTGTCAACCAAAGCAATGTGTTGTACGCAAGCACTGCTGAAGTAAAGAACCGGGCAACCAAACGGCCATCGGGTCAGTTGTGCAAAGGTGTGCAGAGTTTACAACCATAAATTTAATATAAACAGTCAACTACAAGACGCGTAACGTAGAGACACACCTTCGAACTTAACAGATAAAAAAACAAAACAAACGGAGTAAAACTGCGAGAAAAAAAAATCTTCTAAGATTAGCGAAAGTGTAGTAGATGCAATGGGGGAAAACAAGGTGAATAATGTCGAATAAATTATAGCGTAATGAATTTAAAAAAATATATATTGAAGTGAAAAGTATTGATACACATTGAGTGTACCGTTAAAGTTGCAAGTTCGCTAGAACCAGGTGGTGAATTGTAAACTAATGATGATAGAACATCAGCGAAATGAGAGGTCATTATTCGGACGCTACAATAAGGAAGAAAAGTTGTAAGAGAAAAACAAAACCCCCTTCACGCCTAGGACACTGGCTGGAGAAAATTCGGACACAAGGAAAGGAACGATGCAGTAAAATGGTGTATGATCGCGAGTGCGCGTTTATTTGTCTGCCTATGTGTGTGTGTGAATGAAGCATGTGTGTGAGCCTGATGTGTACGTTGGAATGTTTGCTGCTACTAAAAAGCGAAGGAAAACAAAACATTAAATCCAAACATAAGAAAAAAAACCCTATTTAAACAATTATAAGCGATTTTCCCTTGTGAGCAAAACAAACAAAAAAAAAACAAAAACAAAAACAAAGTTTTCATTGTGCTGTTTATGTGGGCCGGAAGTGAAGAAAAGCGCCAACCCTGTCGATCACTTCCATCTCTTGCGGTCACGGCACTCCGCAGCCGAACGTTTTCTTCCCTATTTTGTTTATCGGAAACGCAGAATTTCAAAGTGTAAAGTATTTATAATTCTAAGTTATTTAATAATAAACCAACAAGAAACGGAATTACATGCAAACGGACGGAATTTGCGTAGAAAAAACAAACACATTCAACAGTTCACTCCCAAAACCGACCGACACAAAGACGTAACCGAAGGGACGTTAGGATGCGATTCGAACGTTCAAAAAGAACGAATGGAAAATGTTAAACTAAGTTGAGGTAAGAAGTTTTAAGACAGAGAAAACATGTAAAACGAATAACAGAAGATATACAACACTGGACAACACGACCGACGAACGGCAACGACGTGAAAGGACAAAACACAATAAAACCCAAAACCGACAGAGCACGGGACGAGTGAAGCAAAAAACCGAGTAACAATAGGTGGTGACATGTGTGAAAACGTACCCATTACACACGCGTACCCGTACACCCACATAGAACAGACGTTTAGATACATTATATTATTATACATATATACATATATTATATATATTTGAAATGGTAAATTTTCCAAAGTTTAGATATGTTTGATCTATGTAAAGCATTATTAAAGACAGAAACAAATAAAACAAAAAAACAAAAATCCAAGTAAATGACTCAAAACCGGAGTGTGTTGCTTCGTTTTTCATTTGGTTTTCTTTTTTTTTGTATTCACCCGTTTATAGCATAGTAAATAATATTTAAAGCTGAATGATGTTAGTTAATATTGTTTCAGAAATTGTTCCATTTGGCAAGAGTATTTTAAAAGATTGTTCTATCTAAGGTTTGTTGGATCATTTTAGCTACAAGCAATTGCCATAAGAAAAACGTCTCTATAAAGATCGATGGAAAACACATTGCTATGGCACTGAACAGCATACAACCCCAACCTGTTAGCTCCGTTTACAGCTCGTCTCGATCACTATAACCAACTGTTTCCTTCCGGTAAAGTTCGTTGACAGCATCGACAGGGGCATCCTGCAAAGAAGATCGATAACCAACGGCAGACCGAATAAGGTTAAATACAAGCCAAATCCTAAAGTCGATCGAAATATGATACCTCTCCTGAGTTCACCTCCGTCGACGCCGGTTCTGCAACGTCCTCCGATGGTCCGGTGTTCGTTTCCGCTTCCTCCTCGTACTCGTCGTCGGTTCCATCTTCGAACGACCCTTCATCCGATTCGCCCCCATCCAGCTGATCAAATTCGCGCTTTACGAACTGGACCAGCTTTTCCTCGTACACCATCCGATCATTGTACTCGACCGCTTCCTGCAATGAGGATCCGTTTATAAATAACATTGGGTATCCAAAAAGGAGAGGATGTACTAACCCGACGCGGTTTGAAGAAGTTGGCCGTCACGCTACCCTTCGCCTCGGCCTCGATCAACTTCAGTGACTCCGGCATATCGATGTCGTCCGGTTGGAACAGGAGGTAGCTCATTCCGGCTCGGTAGGACTGTTCATACTTTTTCACTATGTTTCAAACGGAGAGGACGATGAAAAGGTACATGTTAGTTACAGAAGAGATGCCCAAATACTACTGACCGGCGTCCTTACCGTGATAGTAAGCATTCTGCAGGTACCGGAAGTGCCGAGGAAAGAGGTTCTCGTAATACTTGCCACGTACCATACCCATATTCGCGGTGCAGTTACGTTTGCAATAAAGCGCGTTGGTGAAGTGATCTGAAGAAGAAAAAGATTTTTGTTGTAGAAACTAGAAACTGTACCTCGAAGCTATTCGCTGTCGAAATCGTACTTCCGATGGCGGTGATAAAGTCGGGCAGAAATCCGTGATCGAACTCCCCGTCGCAGAACGCCCGGCACTGGTTCTCGTCGAAGATGAACTGCATCACCGAGGCCTCCAGCTGCTCGATCGCCTGATCCCAGTTCTGCTCCTGCTCGTCGACGATGCCACCGATCAGTAGATCGACAAATTTCTACGAAATAGACAAACCGAGCTTGGTTACTCGTTCGCATATAGGAGCCCAGGGCGCGACGTACCTTCTCTTCCAGATCCCGAATCTCGTCCCCATCGATGCCAGGCTTTTCGATCGTTTCCTCGAAGCTCTTCTTCATGACCGTATCTTCCGGGTGGCGCACCATGTAGGTGAAGGCAGCCGACGCAGCTAGGGTGATCTGATTCGTCTGAAAAAAAACGGGTTTGAGATGTGAGTCGTCGGTATGAAGTTTGTCCCATCACACCCCACCTACCTTCGTGTAGCACGCGTACAGGTAAGGATACGCCTTCTGCTCCTGGAAAATCGCCATGTAGTGCCCATCGAAGTCCTCGCTGAACGGCAGATACCGGTAGATGGCGTACTTCCGGGCGCACTTCGACAGACAGAGCGTACGCCGCAGGATCAGCTCGTAGTGCTGCAGGTTGTCCACGTTGCTGGCGTGCAGGAAGTCGCCCCGGTTGCGCACGTCCCGCGCCGCATACTCACACTCCAGCCGACAGTTGGCCACCGACTCGTAGTACGTCCGGTAGCCCTCTAGTGCTCGTTCGAGGAAGTACACGCAGTCCTCCCACTCGTTCCCGAGGTACGCCTGTACGCCAGCCTCGTACTGATCGATGAAGCTGCTACCATCATGCGGACGATCGCCCGGATCCTCCTCACGATCCGACACTCCGTCCCCCACGGACGGCGTTGGGGAAGCCGACGATGGTGGAGATGTTCCGTCCGAAAGGGAGGAATCGATCGTTATCCAGCAGCACAGCAGAACCAACCCAAACAGGACGGAAGCGATGCGATTGCGCACCATCTTGTAGCCGTTTTAGCCTTTCGGGTTACGTTCCACGTCACGAGCGATCAACACTAAGTTCTACTTGCCGTATCTTGTACGGGCTGAAGACCTGTGTTTTCTTTATATTGCTCTACGCCTCCGGGTGCAACTAAACGCAAATCAAAACCCTTGCACCGCGAATTCGTCCGAGTTCACACCGGATACAGCTGCAAACACTTGCACCGTTCGAAGATGCCGTTTCCAAAGGCCTGAAGACGAAAAACATCAGCCCCCACGATTGTCTAAACAGGAGAAAGATATGTAAAGCGAAAGATCACGCGAGAAAGAGTGAAAGAGAAAACACTATGGTTGCGTCTTCGCTGAACGATCGTGTAAAACATGATGCTCGGATTTATGCTCCCTCACCAACACACTCGAACAAGCCCGAGTGAAAGCCGCATCGATAAGAATAATGTCGCGGAGTTGCGGAAGAAGAATAAAATCTGTGGCGAATAGAACCGACACATGCTGGATTGATTTCCCTCTTTTAACCCATTCCCTATATGCTTCCCACAGCAGCACCGAGTTTCGTTGCAAGGGAGGATGTTTTTTCCTAATTTTTCCCCCCCCTGTTCTAAGAATAATACCTTTAGTCGTGGGAAGAATTATGCGTCGGATTTGTGCCAGTTCCAGTGGCAAAAACAACTGTTGCTTCCTGCACATGTTCGCCAACGTAAGGGTTTTCCACGAAGCACGCGTTCGCCCTCACTTTGGCAAGAATAATATTTCTCCGAAACATCCTGTTTGATGGAGGTTTGGAGATAAAAGAATTGCAATCCGACGGAAGTTTTTGTTATCTCAATTGCAACTTGCAGGAAAGGAAATAATTTTGTATTACCTGTTTATGTTTTGTCTACAGCGAGCCTATTCTCCTTTTTTATTTTAGGAAGGAAACCCTTTTTTCCTAACGCGTCGCGTTTGGTGTGGAAACTGATCGGAACGAAGATAAACAGTTTGCAATGTGGCCAACATTTCTTATCTCAATTTCGATTTGCGAGCTGAAGCTCGGATTCGTATTACCAATTCATGTTTTGACTAGCAGGAGGAGCCATTCAGGGGGTTTAATTTTTTTTACTGACGATAAAAGAATTCTGAAAGCCCTAGAAATGGAATACATGCAAATACATGTCGGTATTTCATGGTAAGGATTTCACAATTACTTACAATTTCAAGGCAAACGCGACGTATGTGAAGTGAAAATTTCTCGATTTACGAATTGGAAAAACATAATTGCTTTCGCACGGTACCGCAACGCATTAGTGTCGTTGGTTGGCAAGAAAGTTTTCATTCAAAACTAAACGCCGGAAAAATACCTCAACATTGCCGGTGATATCACGCCCGTGACGACAACGCATATTCAAAACAGCATAACATGGCCTATCCTCACCGGAGCGGTGAGTAATACATTCCTCGTCTCGGTGGATCAGTTCCGCATTTACTATTTGCGATCGTCACAAAATGGCTGATATTGCAAATTACAGAAACAAATTTTTAAAAATCTCCTAACGCAGAGCATACTGTATAGAGTCGCGCGAGTTTCGCACGTGCACTTGAGAGAGAGAGGGAGTGGGTGGAAGGAAAACTCAGTGCGTGGGGTACGCGGGTCAGCAGTTGGAAATGGTTAACCAACACCAGCATCGAGTTCAGCTGTTTTCGCGTTGCATCGCGCTAGATGCATTTTCGGCTACAGTGGTATTCGTCAGCCAGTCGGTTTGGTTGTGTGCATGCCGTTGCACTAAAAAAACGACCGGCTCGGTTGTGTTGGTGCTGCTCGCGAGGAAAACAGTGCGCGTTTATACGACGCGCGGATCGAAGATGCTCTTCTCGGTGACCATCAAATGAAAGTGAATTTGGAAACGAAGAAACACGAGGATGGTCTTACTTGCCCGTTGGTCAGGATTTATTGTTGGAGTACGTTGAATCGTAGCTCACGTCATTTGCGTTAAAAAGACTCCGATATGTATTAACCAAAATCGCTACAGCTTATTCTACCGTGGAAACCTGTGGATCGTTCTGTTACATACCGTTTGTCAACTGCATTAGGTGCCTGTTTCCTGTGGTCCTGTGTTATCCTGTTTGATTGTATTTTTGATTTCAAATCAATCAACCTCGATCCCTGTCACTTAATCCCGTTTTATATCTTTCGTTTCTGTAAAAGCAACCTCTTTTCAGTTTCAAAAACATGATCGCTCACCCCACGCTGGGATGGAAAAGTCAAATCGAAGTGAAAATCGTTTGCCCCAACTCGATCCACCGGTCGCTCAAGCCAGCTTGAAAACGCCCTTTCGGCAACGGTCCCCGCGAGTGTGTGCGTGTCGCGCGCGCTGATTTCGTTCCATCTCATCGACGGTACGACGAAACAAATCTTCGACACTGCAGAACAGTTTCAGTTTGACCACCCAGCAGACCAGTTCAGCGGTACGTGTGCGCAAAGGTTAGTATCAGGTACGTGCGCCCGTAGCGGAATAGAAGTTTGGTAGAAGCCTCCTGCGCGTAGTGTTCCATTCTCACTGAACGTTGGTCGGTCACTTTGTTCCTTGGCTGGCAACCGTTGCAGGAGCGCATATTGTTTCCAGTTTTTGGCTGAATCTTGCCGAAGAACAGCCATTTTTGCCACACGTTCCGTGATCGTCCAGCACAGCCTTTAGCCACGGTGCAAGATTGTGTGTTGACGTCACACAACGGGACGGATAATGTGACTGAGTTTCAATCGTGCTGACCATTGATGGAAAAGTGTTTTACATAAACTCTTCAAAGAAAAGAAAACTCTTACCAAACAGGTGGTGTACGGAGAAGAAAGAAAAATTTTTCTATATTGTTGTTTCAAATTTTATACCTTTCTTCGTGACGGGGCTTCAATGTTTCGTAAGAAAAGTTTGTCCGTTTGGTTCAGTTTTCAAGCACGTCACTTTACTTTACGAAACGAAACCTCTCATTCGTTTCTTTCCGTTCTCCAGCATCAGGCGTGCGGTTTAGCTAAGCATGTTAAAACTTGAATCATTCATTTTTTCCTTGTATTTCGTCACGATTTTTTTTCAAATGTTTTCCCTATTGCCGATAGTATTATGCTTCCAAAATCCCTACCCCGGTGGTCCACTGGATTTTCACCAGTACACCAAGAGAATATATTCCCCGCGATGATGAATATACGCAATACACACTTCCTCGCCTCGTGCATTATTTTGATTCGCTTTGTTCGCGTTCCTTTCTTACACCCTACCCCCTTCGTCCCCGGGTGCACCCGGGACGGCCGTGTTAGAAAAGGGACAAATGTGCAGGAAAATGTGACACCGGCCCGGAGGGTGGCCGTGCAGTTTTTCTTTCACATATTATCGTTTGAAACGGTGGTTTGGCCGCAAACTTTTCTGCCCCGCGGATAGCGCGAGTGTTGTGTCAAGTGTGTGTTCGCGGACCGACCGACCACGGGCCCACCACCACACACAGCGCCTCGCGAGCGCAAGAGACACGTAAAGCACGGCGCCCCGTCCGCATATATGCATTCGAACAGTTGTTGTTGTTGTTGTTGCGGGGGGGCACCTACACAAATCGGCGACTTTTTTTTTTCTTGTACGCGTACGTACGAGTGCCAGCCGTCGTCTTCGCCTTCGTCGTCGTCTATCAGTTCGCAATGTGTCGTGTAATCAACACCATCGAAACACGAAATTTTACGTTCAACAAATTCGGTGCACTTTTGTAGGAGCATTCAAAATTGGAAGAAAAGTTTAACACCTCAGTAGGCTCGCGAGGACAACTCCTGTTGCTTCCCATCGTGTCTTCACTGTGAGGACGAGCCGGGATGAAAAACCAACGACCAAAAACCATCCACGAAAAGTAACGTTCATCTTTTCCTGCATTGCGCTCCATTGTGTCACGAAGTGTCAAAATTGTGCGTTTTCAATTTCTGATCGTCCTATCTCCAAATCTGATGACCAGCAGCGCACGGACGAATTCTTCTATCCAATTGTTCAAATTTAATCCCAGAGCTTTTTGAAAGTGCGAATCTCAGCTGAGGGTTTTTTTTCTTCCTGCACGCAACATTCATTCATCTGGTGCAGCAAGGATAGGTAAGGATTGCACATTGGGGAGGTCTGTACGTGTGTGAGTGTGTCTCCGCTTGGGAGGGGGCAAATCGTATCACACGGGGTACGTGAAGGGGATGCACAAAATATTGCACACATCGCCGTGGGAGATGCAAGCAGGGCGAGATGTTGTGCACATTTTGCGTACATCCAAACGGCGACTTGTTTTTCCGCGAATTTGCCCATTTTGAGGTATGGTTACTTCTTCGAGCGTTTGTGTGTGCGCGGGTTGGTGGTAGCAGGCGACGAGGATGCGTGCGTGATGTTATTGCTCTGCCTCTTTCACTCTCACTATCATTCTCGCTCGCGCAAATCCAAGAACAGCGGCGTCTTCTGGTTCGGAAATCGCATACAACCGTGGCCCAAACATCGCCGATGGTGGCCCCAAAGTGTGGGATGTTGTGGCTGTGTCATGATTCACACACACACACTCACACACACATACACCGGGCGGCGTGCAACTAAAAGTCATCTGTCTCTCTTTCTCTTGCTCTCTCCCACCTCTACAACCGCCCTGCATGGTGGAGTACTTGGATTTGAGCGACCTTGAATGTTATTGCATTCACCGAAAAAAAGATCTATTAAAGTGGAAGGGCCCTGCGACGAGGAACCTTCGAAAGGATGCGAAAACTTTCCCGCAGTCCATTCCATCGGCTGCCCGCCGGGAAATTGATGCGTTCTTAGTCGTAATTTTGCAACGCGCAACAGTCATTGCCGGAGTGCGATTTTCGATGACAGGAAGAAGGTCAGTGTTTTCGCAAGGTTTCCTTTCCCTTGCGCTCGTGTTTTCTTTATCTCGCGATAGTTTTGGATGTGGCCGGTGGGAAGTACTGTAGGTCAGAATTCCGTGGGGGGTAATCTTGGTATCGGGGGTAGTCTTCTGGAGATCTGGTGGAGGACATTCAACACTCAATTCAACATAACGTAGCATAGGACATTTTTCTCGGTTTCGACGCACACAGCCGCACGCATCAGGTGGACGGATTTACCACATTCAAACGTGATATGTCTTCGATGTATTGATACTTCGTCTGTGCGTCCATGAGTGTGTGTGAGTGTGTCAAACAAATTGTACACACAACCAATGGGTGAAGCGAACAGTGACCATTGTTTTGATTTGATGCTTTCCGTGCAGGTTTGCTCTTGGTGTAAAACTTATTCGTAAGAGTCTAATAAATTTATTTAAAAAGATAAGGTAACACTGCTCATTAACTTGAACATGATTCTCATTCATTGCAAGCGATACTTGTTCACTTTTTACCATTTAGAGCAGGGGTCGGCAAAGTACGGTCCGCGGGCCAAATGCGGCCCGCCAGCTGATTTTATCCGGCCCTCGAGAAAATTTTAGTGCAACATATGACAAAAAAATCTCTATTCTTGACGGATTTGTTCACGAAATCCCTCTAGTTTTTTTCCCAAAAATGTACGTTTAAATTGTTTAACGAGGTCTCCAATGGTAGGAGACTTCCTCGTATATTTTTTTAGACTTTTTCTATCTTATTTTCAAAATTGCTCGACAATTTCCAAGCCTCCAGCGCCAAAATAATGTGTTTATTTTACCCCCACAATAGCTACAGTCAAGGAATACAACTTTCGACACCTTTAAGAATTATAAATATAGAACACAATATTCAAAAGTTTCCATAAAACCTCGACATTTGAGTAGAGGATTGATGTTGATGGTAATAAAATGTCGATGGTAATTTACAGTACAATGAACCAAAAGTTATGTGTTCAAAAAGTACATAATTCAACGAAAATAAGGCTACATGGCTCAAAAAGTTAAAGATATAAAGATCAAATATTCTATTTTACAACACAGTTTTATGTAACTTAACGATTTAAAAAAAATGATACTCGAGTTAAAAAGGGTTTAATATTACTTTCAACACATTAAGCCATGGTTTAAGGTATCCGGCCCGCACTTGCGAGTTCTCTATCATCTGGCCCTTTTTAAGAAACGCATGCCGACCCCTTATTTAGAGGATGTTATAAATTTTAAACAATAGTAGATCAGCTTCGGATTACAAAAAGAAAAAGAAAAAACCCATTTATCCATAATGCAACAAACAACTAATGCACTAATGCAAAATTTGTTTTAAGATAAAATTATGTTTCATGTGGAAAGTAAAAAACTAAAAACTCAAATTTAAATTAAAAAAAACTATTAATGCGTTGCGATACAAAAACATTAAAAGGGTAAAAAAGCTTAAACACTTAAAAAAAACGTAAAAACACTTTATACACATGCGGGGTTTTATGGGGTATCCATGAAATGTTATGTTTGTGAAATCGTTGCACAATTTAAGCTACGATTCAAAAAGTTCTAGTGTGAAACGCAATTGTATGTGCATAAACAAACGATAATAATCGTAAGAAATCAAAACCTTCATGCTTTCCCTTTTACAGCACTTGAAGATGTTCAACATGGAAATTCAATCGGAACCAGAAGAAAAGCGGGAGTCCAGCAATTCAAACATAAACAATAATTACATCGATTACACTTCCAATGTTCCCCACGATTATGATGACAAATATGCGCAGATTCAACCCACGCCCCCAACGGTCGCCAATGGAATACAACCTGCAGCACGACAAGCCCAGAAGAAATCAAACAAATTGAAGCGGTACAGGAGGCCTATGAACGACTTCCTGATGTTTTGTAAAAGGCATAGGAAAAGGGCTCGTCTGTTTTATAGTGCCAAAGAAAATCGGTATGTTTGACTTTGCATCGTACGGGGTACACTTCCGTTTTACAGTGCTCTCTCATTTGCAGATTTATAACGAAAAAACTCGGACTATGGTGGAGCGTTCTTACGGAAGCCCAAAAGCATCCCTACAAAGTCATGTCGGAAGAGGTGAGTACTGTTCTGGAAAACATATGAAGTTGGATGATATGACGCTGACAACTGGCGTCGATAGAGAAAAATTAGAATTCGCCATTAATCAGCTTTGCTATTTGCAGCATAAGGAAAGATATTTTACGGCGTTCCCGGACTACCAGTGGACGAAAACCCCGAATGTTGTGCCGGAAACTACGTCAACGGCTGCCACAGTACCTAATGGCGAGGAGGACGGTAGCCGTACGCCGTCGACGGACGGTGGGGAAAGTCCGGAGGAAGCGTTGCACAACGACGAGCAAGTGGCCGCCCAGGCCCTGCTGGCCATTTCGACAGGCGAAGGATTGCCGCCAATGGCCACCTTTAGGTTGGCCGATGTCAATCAAATGGGGAGTCTCAGCACGTTGATCGCGGGCAATGGCAATCATTCTGCCGGTACCACCATGAGGCCAGGTTTGTTAAAGCCAAGCTGTTAACATAAGAATTCACAAGCCTCTTGCTGCTATAGCTACGGTTTTTTTTTCATTGTAGAAACTTCAAGTAATGGATTGGAGCACAATTATTCCGTGTCTAACGGCACCGCCGAGCCAGTCGAAGAGGAACCGTTCAGGAATATGCAGCATTTTCTAGAGAATATGCGACCGAATCCGAATCAAGCCGCCATGTCGACCTTCAGTGCCCCTCCGGCCGTGTCCGTCGGGACCGTTGAAGCGCAGCCTAGTAACACTCCCGCGTCCACTTCTGGACGTGCCGCTCGTTCATGCAAGGGCAAACGGTACAAGGAGTTCATGGAGCAACAACAGCTAGCCCGACACTCGCACGGCAATGGGTCCAATCCACGCAGACAGACACAAAAACGGTCTGCTGCCCCCACCGCCACCGTCACTTCCGCGTCAGCAACCGTGCCAGCTCTCCCAGCAACGCAGGTACCTTCAACGTCCACCATCCGTAGCGAAGGGGTTGCCACACCGAACCGCGTACCGGACGACGAAGCCTTCGCTGCCTTGCACAGGGAGCTGAATGCGGAAATCGACCAGCTACCGCTGTTTGATATTTACGAATTTCTCGAAAAACAGAACAAGAGGCGCAAGAAGCCGTACGGTAAGCACGATGATGCTGGTCACTTCCGTGTTCAAAGCTCTTATCCCGTCGGTTTTCCTCCCATCTTTCAGCACTGTCTTCCAAAGCCGGCAAGAAACGAAAGGTTACATCACCAAAGAGCTCCACCCCGATGCCGCCGCCCCCGGAAACGATCACTTCAACGAGCATTCTTCCTCACCGACACCGCCACCGCCACCGGTCGTGGATCCTCCGATTGCTCCGTCCCCGCCACCCGCGGAAGTCCCCGCACCGCCCGTGACACCGATCTCACCGGCTCCACCGGCACTGCCGCCAACCGTACCAACCAAAATTGTCGGCAGCCGGAAGCGAAAGGCGCCAAAGGAAAGCATCACACGCTACACCGTCCCCTAAGGGTACGGCTCTTTTCTGCCGATCGTTGGTCATCCTGTTGTGTGGCCTGTGTGTGTGTGTGTACTTTTTTCACATACGTTTGATAGATTTTTCCGTTTTGATACGTACGTACATAAGCAGAGAGTGCAATTCGTTGTCGAATTTTAACTTCCTGAGATGAAGACATAGGCAGTTTAACCTGGACCCGCCTTTGATTGTCGAAAAGACATTTCACGTTTAGATTCGACAAAGTTAACAAACCGGTCAGAACCGAGGGGCAATCCATTTATATTTTTAATTCCCTTTGTTTTACATGTGATTTTTTTTTAATTTATCTCTTTTGTTTTTATGTGTTGACTACTGATATTTGTTTTTTTTTTTTGTTGGACGCCGTTAGGGCCTCGTACCAGCTCTCATGCCATAGACGTGAGTTCGTCTCACGTATGTTTGCTTCTGTTTTATAACGTACGAAAGGATCAGTTTTACGGGTAATCGATGCAACGTTGTGCCGTACAATATTGCTACAATAGTTGAGATGAATTGCTTCCTAGTGCTATAACAACAAAACCCTTGATAGGAGCGGGCAATTTTTCCTGCTTTTCCGACAGGGTGTACAGTATAAAGCAAGTTTCTTTATTTTTCCTATAGTTAAAGCTAAGCAAGTACCGCATGTTGTTTGTAGATGGTTCAGTATCCTATTTTGTAAATTTATTTATCGTTCGTAACTTGTAGTACGTAACCCGAAGCGGACTTAGAAATTTAAGCCTTTTTTTTTGTTCTAATTACTGTACGCCAAAGTTAACAACAGTCAGAATTCTTTTGTGGGTAAAAAAGTAACATTGCCAATATTAAAGCTGCTCTTACGTGAAACGCAAAGTGCCTAGTCAAAAAAGTAGATTTGATTGCGCATCACCACTTTTCGGGAACTTACAGCATTACGAATCAATTTTCTTTTCTCGGTCCATTTTCCTACTGGCTTTATTTTTTTTATTTTTTTGAAATCTCACAAACACAAACCAATCACGTTCCATCGTTTTCAATAGTATGTTTGCGTTTCATGTAGACTTTGCTTAACGAATGTGCAAGCTAAGAAGTTTGAATATGCAGTCGGTTCAATTAGTCAAACTTGTTATGAAGGCAGGATTTAATCCAAGAAGGATAAGGTTAAGTTTATTTCTTCTTGTTAATATCTCGTGTATAGCGTTACGTTAGGACTTCCATCAGACGTTTATAAAACTTACGTTATCAAAAAAGTGATAGCACAGAGCGCGGGTCTGTGTGAAAAGTTACGTTTGCCGTTCGGATTCTGCAGGAAAGTTTTAAGATAATACAAAACACAAAGCCGATAGGATATAAGAATGAGCAGAATCTTAACCGAAAACAGCCAAGAGATATACACATATATGAGGCAGGATATTTACATTTGCCAACCACAACGATTAGAAGTGCGTTGTGAGGTAATTAAATAGAGCATGTGACAGGAGAAGGGGAAATCTATCCTCCGTTTGAAGTAAAAGGAATAACAGTTGCGAGAAATGCGCGTGGACCAATTTGAAATGTATTCAATAAATCAAAATCTTCAACACAGCAGCTTACCGAAGAGGCCTGCAGTACAAAGAATTCAGTACTTTTAAAATAAAAATCAAATCGAAAACGCTACCCGATGTGTCTGAGGTTGTTTTTTAAGATTTTGCACGCGATACGCAAAATGCGCTTCGAAATATTTTGGCACTTTAAGTTTTGAAATCAAGTAGCCATAGCTAAAAGCTTTCAACACAGTACTAAACAAAGGGCGCACGTTAACTTCTTCCGAAGAGCTATATTTTTTCCGTTAGGTTTTTATTCCCCCTATCCCCGCTGGCTGCGGGACATTCAATCAACTCGAAATGTTGGACGAACTCCACTCGAACGTTGTGGATCAATCCTCCCGCTCGTCGCCAACCGCTTCGGCGTCAACATCAACCGAGTCGCTCGGGCCAAAGCGATGCATCAGCTACGTAACGATGCAGGTCCTGAATGCGATGCGGCTCAGCGAAACACTGTGCGATGCCTCGATCGTGCTGCCGGAAACTGGCCGCGAGTATCGAATACACCGCGTCATCATAGGCTCGTGCAGTGACTATTTTCAGTAAGTGACCTAGCCATCCTTTTTGTAACGGTATACTTTATCAACCATACTTTTTAAATTTAAATAAATCTTTAATTGATTTTATGCTCATTTCTATTTTAGTATCTTATTTACAACAACGGTCCCGAGTGAGAAATATTTCCTCGAACTACCTGGCATTCCCGGTAGCATTATGGAGGAAATCATCCGCTATGCCTACCTGCGGGAGTGTGCGCTGACCGAGGACACCGTCTTCGACGTTTACGCCGCGTCCGACTTCCTGCTCATCAACAGCCTCACGGAGCGCTGTATCGAGTTTATCCTAAGCCGGTTGCGGCTTGCTAACTGCGTAACAGTTATGTTCTTCGGAAGGTGTGTGTTTGAATCGCATTCGTTGATCGGAATCACATCAATGAACCTTTTCTGCTTTATTCAAATTATTTTCAGACAACACGCATCACCGAAGCTGCAGAAAGCGGCCTGGCAGTTTATGCTGAAACACTTTACCGCACTGGCGGAGGGTGACGTGAACCACAGCGAGCTGTTACGGCTGGAAGTGGACGATCTGGGCGCTCTGCTGGCCGATGATCTACTGAACGTGCGCGAGGAGGACATTGTGTGGGAGTTTCTGCTACGCTGGATCAACTACGATCCGGGAAAGCGCGCACGGCATGTAGGCAGGTTGATGAAAACCGTCCGGTTCGGTTTAATGACCACTGAGGTAGGCATTAAGATGGTCTTTTTGGGTAGTTCGCTAAACGATTTACGTTTCCTTTCCGTTTTGCAGTACTTCCTTGAGAAGGTGAAAGAAAATCAATACGTGCAGGCGAGCGACGATACGAAGCATCTGGTCATCGATGCGCTAACGTTTTTGTATGATCTTGAAATGATCAGCACAAAGGCGATGAAAGAGGTGAGTGGAACGCAAGAGACTCTGTGGCGTTAATTATGATGTGGAATAAATGCATTTTTCCCATCGGTTGCAGATGAAAACCCCCGCCATGGCAACGCCTCGTTTGCCGCACGAAGTTATCTTTACCGTCGGAGGCTGGGGCGAAGGTCAATCGCAGTCGATAATCGAGACGTACGACACCCGGGCAGATCGTTGGATACGGGTACCCCACGAGGATCCGGCCGGTCCGAGGGCGTACTACGGTGCGGCGCATATTGGCCGATATCTCTACTTCATCGGCGGTTACGACGGTGTGGAACATTTCAACAGCTGCCGCCGATTCGACATGATCGACAAGGGTTGGAAGGAGGTAAGTAGGAAAATAGTCTCATGTTCGTCGCTGCTTATTTCATAGTTCCTGACACCCGTGTCCTTCGGTACAGATCGCACCGATGCACTACCGACGATGCTACGTCAGTGTGGTAACGCTAGACGGTTTCATCTACGCCATGGGCGGCTATAATGGTGCGAACCGGCACAACTCGGTCGAACGGTACGACCCCCGGACCAACCAGTGGACGCTCATCGCCCCGATGGGTTCGCAGCGCTCGGATGCCGATGCGTGCACGCTCGATGGCATGATCTACATCACCGGCGGGTTCAACGGGCACGAGTGTCTCAACACGGCCGAAATGTACGATCCACGGACGGACAGCTGGTCACCGCTGCCTCCGATGTTGCACCGACGGTCGGGTGTTTCCTGTGCCGCCCTGTGCGGAGCCGTTTTCGTGGTGGGCGGCTTTAACGGGCTGATCCGGCTTAATAGTTGCGAGCGGTACGAACCTGCGGCACGCCGTTGGATTGCCTGCAAGGAGATGTACCACCAGCGGAGTAACTTCGGCCTGGAGGTCATCGACGGCATGCTGTTCGCGATCGGTGGCTACGACGGGGTCAGTGCGATCGCGTTCGTCGAATGTTACGGTCCGGAGGCGAACGAGTGGCTCGAAGCGACAGACCTCAGCATGATGCGATCCGCCTTCCGAGCTGTTACGGTGGCCGATTTACCCAACATCCACGACTACGTGCATTCAAACAAGGAGAATCTCATCAACGAAATGAACCAGTACCGACATTTCCTCCGGACGGCGGCGAGCAGTATCGTACCAACTTCATCAACCAGCGAGAGCGACAATGAGGTCGACTAAACGATATCATCAGTATGTAACGAGTGGTGGAATAGTACGGGGCAGTTTATGTTTCAAATTTATTGTATAGCCATATGAGAAACCAAAATTGCAGCCATTAAAATAAATTATACCGTTGGCGTTCGTGTGTTTTGCAGAATGCGGGAGATTGTGAGATAGTGTCATTAAATTAATTGAAGTAGTTAATAACAATTTATTGTCACATCCTTGTTTAAATTTTCGAATGTGGTAACGTTCAAATTAACACAGTTTTTAAAAACATTTTCAAGCCCAACGTCAAACGTTTCTATTTCGAGTCAACCCTTCACCTTCGTTCGAAAAACATCAGTGCTGCCACCTGAGCGTCGTCGAAAAACACGAGATAACTATACGAAGCGTCGAGCGGGACGACAATAGACGACAGCGTGGAGCTCCGTTAAGGACACGACTAGTGATGGGAAAATCAAACCCCTCCAGAGACCTGAATCTTTCGATTCAAATCCATACTGAGATCCGGATCTCCGAACCCGAATCCCAGTGCGTCATACTGTGCGTGAACAACGATCTTGCCGATTTTTATATCATTTGTAAATCTCATTGAATGAATTATGTAAGAAAATAAGCATATGGGCCATTTTTATTCTAATTAAACTCAAAAAACACTAACCTTTCGTGAAAAAGATGCAGAAACTGACTGATTTACTCGATTTTATCCGAGAAGAGTAACGTTTGTTCTGTTTCAAGAACAAATTTGAAAGCTTTATTATTCAAATTGAATCCGTCGTGTCAAGCGAATCCGAATCTATCCAATGGGATCCAATCCTGTAAAATCCGCCAATGCATCGAATGTTCGAATCTTCCGAATCCCGATGCTGCCAACACTACTACAGACGACCATTTTCGTATCGACGCCATTTTCGACTAATAGAAGGTAGTGAAAGACGCGTTTCTTTTGACTCCATCGAACCGGGCGGAGAAAATTGCTACAATCCAGCCCATTTGTGGACTTTTCCGGTGTGCAAATGTCGCTCGCAGCGTTCGCTAGATCGACCTGGTGCTAGATGCAGTGTAAGTGGCCAGTTGCCGACGCCAACGTTCCATTTTTCAGTGCGGTTGCGAAGCCAGGCCCACTAAGCGGTGTGTCGGCCTGCTAAGCGGTAGCCGCGGTTTTCGTTTCTTTTTTTTTTGCTCCGGCGTACCGCCGCTTGTTCCGCCGTTTTTTGGCGTACCGCCGATGCCGATTCCGGTGGTGGTCCTTTCTACGAGTGGTGGTCGGAAATGGGGGAATGGCGCGTGCATAGTGCCACATTCCCAGCAGTTCGGTTATGGGAGAGCAGCAATAAGAAGTGCAAATTCAATCGACGGCATCTCCGCATCATCATCAGCATCTCTGTTCGCTTCCGTCCTGGTGGCGTTTAAAGGTTGCAGCAATCGAGTGGCGTGGCGGGTGTAATGCGAAAGTAGCAGCGAGGGAAACGAAAAAGAAGAAAATATGAGTGATGATGGGGTGGCATGAAATTGTCAATCCGTCGTGGCCTTGCAAAAGAAAAATGGAAACACCAAACCAGTGCTAACCGTGCAAGAAGAACAAGCGCTAGTGAAGAATAATTTTTCCCTCCACCTCGAAGCCGACGGTAGCGAAAAGGCAGAAGAAAAAAAGGGAAATGAAACGAAACGAAAACGAAAAATAAAAAGAACCGAACGGTCAACCTACGAACCCGGGAACCACATATTAGGTAAACGCGCGCGCGTTCATTAATGCCCGTGTTGTGCGTGCATGGGATGCGTGCGTGCGTTCGTGTGTGTGTGTGCGTCAGTGTTTGGTGTCGGAAGGCTCCTCGACGAGTGGTGCGGGGTGTGAATGTGAAGGTCCGCGAAAGGAGCGAAAGAGAGCCGTCAAGAAGAGCAAGAGTGGCGTGGCGCGGGCATGAAACGAGAAAGCCAGTGGCAAAAAAAAAGAAATTAAATCCAAACCAGCGCCAGCGCCGAGTTTCAAGAGCATCATCAAGAAGATGGGAAAGAAAACCATCGCCGCCCGCTTACAATGCTCACTTCTTGCCCCTCAGACCACCCCCCCCTTGCTAAGCAATCCGCGGACGTGTGAATGAGGGTTGGGAAAGGAGTGGCGGCGGGCGCGCGAGGTGCTACGATTGAAGAATGATTCGGCTATATTCCGGGTATTCTAACGTTCGCGCAGTCGGTTCGATTGTTCGGCAAGATTGTACTGTCCGGCCCGCGGGTCTTGGCTTTTGGAAGCCGTTCGAAAAGCCGTTCACCGCAGCAGACGAGCGCGCTCCCGTGCGAGACGCCGAACGCGTCACCATGAGTTTTTGGGAAAGGCGACGGAGTAGGCGTGAGAGGAAAAAGTGTGTGTGTGTGCGCGCGTTGCCACACTTACCCCTAGCGAAGTTGTACTTGTGGCGAATGTACGTGCGTGTGCTTATAATGTATGTGACGTGCGCGCGCGCGCTCGCGCGAGGGCGTGTGTGCATGTGTGTGCGGGCGCGGTGTGATGTTTAGCGAGAAGAAAGATAGTGAGCGGTGGGTTCGCGGTATTCACTGCTGCGGCCAAGCTCATATGTCATTTCATCTCATCCGATCGCCGGGCGTGCGTTCCACTTTAACGGCACCTTACTTGTTTTTTTTTTACAATTTTACTGTCCTTCATTCAACTAATTCCCCCCTCACCGCCTCTGCACCCCTTTTTGCATTTCACTTTGGCGCCATCGTGTCCACTAGATCCGCGCCCCACACCCTCACTACGGCCCATTCTCACCAGCCAGCGTTTGGTGAGCGGGTTTTGTTTCTCGCTTTGATGGCGTCGGGAAGGGGCTTTTTTCCAATTCCTCATGGCAATTTTTTGTGCCCGTTTTTAGACCGACATGTTTTGTTGTTGTTATCGGCTTGTTGGGGTTTTTTGTGTTGTTTTTATCTTAGCGTCGCAGCTAAAATTTCTTCGTAGAGGGACAGCGCATTGGACGTCAAGGTCAATGGTCAACTTGTGCCAAAAATGCCTGTAAATCAAAAGGAAATTTTACCAAATGTTGTTCCAGCTTACGGGAAGAAAAAGCAAAGGTTGTTCAATGGATTGAGTTGAAATGAACAAAGGATGATTGCAACTAAGGAAGAAAGGTAAAGGTTTGGGGCCACGGTTTGGTTGCCTCAAAGTATTGATGCACCATGTAGAAGATAGGCCAATGTAAAAGTGATCCGTACTGAAAATGAGGCAAAAATGCACACCGCAAAACAACAGCCTGCTTGGATTTTTCCTTACACCAGCGGTGGTTGTAAAAATAATGGAACCCATTGTGCCGTGGTACAAAGTTGTCAAATGTGTGTCTGGTCGTCGTTTTGTTTTCCTCTTTTTGAATCGGCTGCTACAAAGGCAAGCCGTGCGGAAAAGTGGAAAAGCGAACGTTGCTGGATGCCGTACACCGACGGTGTTGTAATAGACGCTGTCGCGCAAAACCCCGGCCTCAGTGACTTCGGTATATTCGCACTGGCGGATTCGTTTCGCTTGCGATAAAACATAATCGGTAGCCGGAACAAGCAAGCAAGAGGAACACAACGAATATCGAGTATAAACCTATTGGTGGTGGTGGTGGTGGCACTGGGTGGAAGGTGAGGTGAAGCAGTCAAGTGCACACATGCATGCATCCGTCGAACGGCAATGGCGCGCGCGGTGCTTCAGAGATTATGCATTGGAATGGAGCAGTCGCCGCCCGTCTTTGACGTCGTTGTCGTTGTTGTGCTGTGCTTCGCCACGAAAATAATTGGGCGGCATCACGGATGAACTGGAAGAAACAAAGAGCGACATCAACAACATTGTAGCGGCGGCGGGCATTAAATAACGGACGCAAAACGCGAGAAGCGCGCCTCGATCGAAGCAAGCTTATGGCGTTCGTTGCTGACGAAATCATTTGCGTCTTCGTCGTCGTCGTCGTCGTCTTTGGGTAAGTGTATTAATTTTTGCTCTGATGAATCGCCCACTTAGCAGGCCAAACTCTAAAGAGGAGACGCCGCCAAGCTCACTGACTCACGCGCTCACCGTGCGATATTTTTCTTTCACGAACCAACAAACCGGTACGGCAACAACCGGTTTCACGCGCCGGCTGCGAAGTTTTTTGCCGCACGGTGGAAACAGGGGGTGAAAAACGCCAGCCCTCGAGGAAGGGTGTCTTGATGGAGTATTTGAATGAATAAAAAGAAAAAAACGTGAGCATCGTGCGGTGGGTTGCCATTTAGGACTTTACATACTCGCTGGCCCGCGAACCATAAAACAGTTGCCACTTCGGGTTGACAAACAAACGTGCGTGCTCAAACGCGCGAAGGCATGAAGAAGAAAATGAAGAAGATAGGGTCCAATGAAGTAGAGCAAACCGCGGGGTTTGAGTATTTTTCTTCCTCCCAGGTTTTGAAGGCGGTAGACGCAGGCACCAAGGCCAACCCGTCTGGCCTTTCGCAGCCCGATGCAGTGTTTTTCAACTCGTAACCCGGATCTGGGGATTACGTAGAAGTAAAATACAAATGTAAGCGGTTGCTTACCTAGTCTCATAAACAAAAGGGGTTTAATAATAATTTCAACTAGAACTTGCTTCTATTGAACGAACTGTCGGACTGTCAAAAGAATTGTAACGAAATCGTATCAATACAAAACCAAAAAGAGTGTAGTGAATGAAAAGTTTTATAGAATGATAAACAAAGTACAGACCGGCCTCGGTTTTCGTCACCAAATGGGACTTTGACAGGGATGTAAACCAATGCAAGCGCCCTGAAATGTATGTCAAATATCCTCGATTCCTATGTTTATAATACCTACTCAAGACATAACAGACATCTCATTTGAATTTTCAGCTGTACATATGAAGGTGTTCTTCAAGCAAAAACAGAGTTTTTTTTGTTTTACCATCAAATCAATGGTCAACAATCGGTTTATGCTACGTTCACCGTCGTAAACCGAGGTCGACGAAAATCGGGGCCAGCATGTACATACAAGAAGTGGTGATTTAAACATTGTAACTAGAACGAGTGTTTGATTATCGCAAAAGGCTTTTTTTCCATACAATGCGTATGGAACCTAACCCACATGACCTTCGGTGGTAGGTCAACACTTTTCGTATAGTGGTTTTTCTCGATGCGTAATGGGTTTTCTATCTCAGTAGGACGTTCACATAAGTTTTAGTTACATAATTTTTACAAATTAAGCTAATCATATGATCAGTTTTTCGTTTGAGAAATTTCAATGATTAATGTTGCCTACCCTGATCAAATGGGACATGCATTTTGAAGGCATTTGAAGAATTCAAGTATGACTTCACCAGTTCTTCGATGATAAAATAGAAAATGGAGGATGGATTATTATGGAATCGCTGTTCTATTCTAACAATATTTCCGCAATGCTTAAACACTTTATCGGTTAGTAATGATACTTACTTCATAAATTTCTTCAGCAAAAATAACGCACACACGGTATGCAGTGCCGGGTCAGTGTCTTTAAAGTCTTTCTGCCTGCCAGGGGAAGAAGTGCTTGAGTAAATTCGAAACACGTCCAAAGGACACCACACATCCATTTAACCGACCGAATGGCGGCGCGCGTAAGCGTCCCGGTTCTCGGATCACATGACATCTGGAAGAAGGAAAAGGTGTAGCAAGGTAGAAGAAAATAGCGTACGGTCTTTTTAGTTTTACTTTCC
>KE524534.1:36980-49999 GCA_000441895.2 Anopheles sinensis | reverse complement strand
AATGGCAAAGAAATCGTCTCGAGTAAAGTAAGTAACGCTTTCTATGCCTTAGCCATGGGGGGATTGCATTGTTGACGTTTTCTTCACGATCGTGTAATCTTTGCAGCGTCGCCGATTTGTTTCCGACGCCGACAAAGGCTTGTTTTGCAAAATTTGGGATAGAGAAATATAATCGCCGTACGTATCAATACCTCAGTGGAGTAGTTTGATATAACAACAGAAACAAAGATAAAACAGGCTTTAAGGTACCTGACGCTCTGAAGATCTATCAAAAGATGGAAGATGATGCAGACACCACATCTGCTTCCAACGTGCAGGAAGACCATGATTCAGATGAGACATTTTAAGCGATAGCCAATTAAACCTTCGTACTGAGATTGTGCTTGACCTGGGTACTGAGATTGACCGAGATTCACACATTACGACACAGGACGGCGATTCGACGATGAACTTATCCTGTGCATCTAACCTAACCATCGTAAATGGTGTCGATCAGAAGGGTATTTCGTCCGAGAACAGGTCCAACTATGAGATGCCGAGTGGCAACCAAAAGATGTTGTACATCTTCTTCTTATGTGGCTCAACATCCCCAAGCGGGACAATGCCTCTCTCCGAAGAGAGTTACTGTGACCGATAGACGGTATATTATTAGATCGGTGGTCAGCCGTTCGTAATACCGGGGGGTGCCAGACTCGGGATTCGATCCCACACCTATGGCGTGGTGTTTTCTTGCGCTACCGCTGCGCCATGGGCACCCCCGATGTTGTACATTAGGTCGAAAAATTATATGCACCGGTTCCGCTGTATATCAGCAGTTTGTTAGAGCTATAGAATAATCATTAACACGTTCCGTACCGCGTCACCCAAAAATGGGTGACGGCAACAATGCCCATCAGCCCTTTACATTTACATAGTAGTTGACTTATGTAAAAGTAGATTATAACAATAGCTGAAAAGTACCCTTTGGGAAGCCTAGTTTTTGCTTAGTTTCAGAAAATCGTTGATTCAATAAATTTGATAAACTAATTTCGTCAAAAATGATTGTACTAAAATTCTGTACTAAAAACGCTTGGTACGCAACGTGTTAAAGGGCGAAATTACAAAGTTCTGGTAGCAGGAAAAAGTGGAAAATGAGACACGGGGTGGCTCACATTTTACACTTCTGATTTGAATTCCCACCTTCACGTCCGAGGAATCATTTGAGCAGTTGAAAAATAAAAATAAAATCGTACTAAATAATTTACGTTATCCATTTTTGGCACAAGCACGTTTCTGAAAACTGGTTTATTCAACTTTCCTCTACTAACTTCCCTTTCCCTTTGTCCTACTAACTTTTCTCTCGGTGCTACTAGTCGCTACTAACTTTCCAAAGGCACTTTAACTTGCTTGTGTTTGCCTGCTTTCCCTATTAGGATTCCTTTCTTTTATACCCTGAGGTATAAAATATGAGTCAAACGGTAGTCGTCAGCATCTACCATTAAGGAAATTTTCAAACGCACATACACATCATTCCATACCCAATCAACGACATAGCCATTTATCAGGAAGAATAAATTCGACTCTGTTAGCTTAAGACGAGACCCCATAATTCGTACCACTTCCGGTGAAAATGTACTCTTAGTCCTGCGTACGGGAAAATTCTGCCGGTTCTTTTGATCGATTATAATTTCCAACCGCCGGATCGGACGGACCTCGGAGCCCCCATTAGCGCACTAATGTTTGCCGCTGATTACATTAGCATAAACATACGCCCGGGTCGTTCCTGGGGAAGAAGCGGGTCCGAGGAGAGATTCAAACGGGTGCGAAACTGAGCATATTGAACTTTCCCTGTGAGCTGCATGCAGACAAGTAAACAAATTGTGTATAAGTATGCTTGGTCGCATTTGTTTCTCCCTCGATTTTTACATCCACCCACAAACACAATTTAAACTTAATCTACGCTCAACACCTTCCACGATGGCGAGCTCACGAAAAGTAGGGCTTTCTCTCAGCTCTTCTCCAATGGCCTTATTTTTCCCGTTTGCTTGCGCTTCAATCACTAATTCATTTCAAATCAGGCAACGATGGGACCCGATTACGATGCTCGGCTCCGAAAACTCACACTTTTCTGGTGTTGCATTTTTCTTTTTCATTTAAATCTTTCTCGTTAGTAAGATAAGCTCGGGCGGCTTTATTGTAAAATGGCTTTTTCGAAAGGAAAGACACACGAGATAAACGGGTTTCGTGGGACGAACGCACGGTCCCAGTTGCTGATCAATTTTCCTGTCCATTAGCCTTTGGCGCACCCTTAATCTGTTTAGTTGGGGGTTACGGAGCGGGAAGATAGCGAAACTGCTGGAGCATATCACTTCGACCCACGCGCAACGATGAAAAAGATCGGTTTTTATTTTACTTTACCGAAGATAATTGTAATTTCTCATCTAAGCTCCAAACAGAGCGCGGAGGATATAAAGATGAGACAACGTTGAATCGATGGAATTGTTTTTTTCATTTTTTTAAGAGTGTTATGAAGATCATGCATTCTGTCGAAACGGTGCAATAACATGGATGATGGGGAAAAAGAACATGAATTACATGTCCGCTGTCCTTTTGGCTAAAAACGGTCCGATGAAACAAAACAGTAAAATTCACTTGTCTACATGCTTATCCTGCGGAGCGCATTTCAAATTTGCCGGCTATCTCTACTAACCACCACAAAAGCTGCGCTAGAAGCTAGACAGTGCAAAAGTATCTTCGCTTTCATGGAACCACAATATTGTTGTAGCGTAATTACATTTTCTCACAAAACCCTCCAACCTTTCTAAACAACGATGAGCATGCGACGTGCCCGGGTTTTTTTTAAACTCTTTTTTCTCTGTCCTGTGTTCTCTCCTTATATTTCTCACACACATACACATGCGCGAGCGAGTACACGTTAAGAAAATTAATGTTGGTACAATTTTTACATTTGCAGTTCGTGGAAAACGAGAAGCTCGCGGCGAATTTGGTGTGCGATAAAATGTTCATAAAGCCAGTGAAAACAACCGACCGAAGAGGAGGTGAAGAAACGTAACTTCTTACGCGCCGCGTAGAAAAACATTCTCAAACGTACAAAACAACCACAACCGCAGAGAGCTTGGTTGGTTGGTTAGTTGGCGAAAAAAATGCAGGAAGGCAGCCGGACGGTGACGGTGACACAGCTGGAAAATTAAACACCATCGCCGACAGCTGACGAATTGGAAAGTTCTTCGTTCTTCAAGACGAACGCATCTCGTGTCGGGAATGTCAAACTTTCGCCACAATCAATCGAAAACAACGAAGATAACGCACAGTGGGAAGTAAGCAGAAGGACCAAAGTATATAGTGTGTAATCAGACAATTCATTACCGGGAGCTACCCGGTTGGATCGGTTGCTATTTGCAGCGTGAATGCATATTACCATTTTACAAGCGGCAAAACTGGTGGATTTTCTCCACTCTTTCCCTTCGATGTCGGTGGAAAAGCAAGCGTCGGGTTGTGAGTTCAATAAATATTATGAAAACTAAATTTGTGGCGCTAAACGAATGTGCTTTTCGTGCGGTGAGTATGTGTAAGGGAGGATATTCCGCGGGGTGTAAGGGCCGACAACGGTGGTGGCCCGTCACCGACCTTGTTCTCCGCTTGTCATTCCCGCAAGTCCTGACCTCGATCAAGCAACGCTTTCCATCCTTTGGTGAGTAAATGATTTTTATGTAATAGCCACTAGGGAGGTAGTTGGGTTCGGTTCCGTCAACAGTACAAGATAACTATGGCGTTCACTGTAGAGTATTTGCATTAAACGCTTTTCCTCCCAGCTCTAGAATACATTTCTTAAAATAATCAACATCTGTAATATCGAAAATAATTCGTTGGCACGTTGACACTAAGCTTAGTTAAGGGTTTGCTGAAAATAAGAAAACTTCATTGCAAATAATTCAATTTAGAACCGCAAAATAAATTTGAATTGAAACCTCGTTGAAGGCTCCTCTAAATTAACAATTCTAAATTAACTGTTGATGACTGTTAATTGATTGCAATGAAAGTAGAGCTTAATCTCAGGCTGATGAATATCTATTTTCAAATCAAAGAATTCTCATAAATTAATTTTATACTACATACAGAAAACCAAACGCTTGTATACGAATGATGGAGGCACCTGGTGATTTATAATAAAAATTGGTTCCTTCTGCACCGTTGTGACAACAATTTCCAAAGTGCCTTCCGCATTGAACAAGCCCCTACCTACTCATTATTGATCCGTACAATACGAAAAAGTTTCCATCAAGTCTTCCAAACACACTTGTTTCGAAACGTACGTCATACTTAGAAAAACACAATTTCAACTGATTCACAAACACTCAAAAGATAAGAGCGATATTCTCCAGCGCGATATGTTACCGAAAAGGAGGAATAACCAGCAAGCTCCGTGGACATACAACCCAGTTTTCCTTCGCTTTTCCAGATGAAAAATGGTGGTGATCGTAAAATAAAATGGCAATATCGTAACACTAGCAGCACCATCTCGGTAAATAGCGGTTCGCAAATTTATAGACCGAGGCGGTTTTGCTAGGGCAGGAAACCCTTTAAGCCGTGAGCAAAGTTTACACTCCAACTCTCCTCTCCTTGATCCATTCGATCGATCGCAGTCTCTGCTCTGGTGCTTAGTGAACATCAGGTAAAAAGTCATCTTGATTTTACACTGCCTATAAATATTTTATGATAAAGATCATGGCCAACCGTAAGCCCCGAGAAACTACAAGATGGCTGCTTTAAGACGAGAGGTGAGACTCGATGGAGCGTTTTTGCAAAACGCTCTCGTGCGCACAATTCAATCAAACTCAAGTACCAAATGCACTCACAAAATCAAGGGAAGCAAAACGAACTCTTTTGACCGCCTCTTTTAGCCGCGACAAACAGATTGTCGCTTTTCGATGAGCAAATTTCTTATGGTGCTGGTTTTTGGTACGAAAATGAAGTGCTACCTGGGATTTAATCGATGTGATCACGTCCCGCCAGTAGGAAAAGATGAACGGATATTTTATCGGGTTAACCGGGTGTCTTATATCGCTTCAATGCAACGCTTGATTGAAACTGCATTTCAACGAATCGATAGCCTTAGAAACTATAATTTTTCAAATTGCTTGGCTTAATGCTTAGTCCTAAATAAATCATACATGCTATCGGCATTTATTTTAACTGCATATTTAAATTACTCTCTTATTAAACCTATTCAAGCTATCTTCTAATAAATCAATGCTCAAAACACTTTTTCGAGTTTGACACTTTTGACACTTGAACAACGCTAGAGCCGAGGGACAAGTTTGAAATTTTAGCTTCATTTGACAGCAATTTTTACTCATGAAAAATCATCCTCAATCATCTACGACAACAATGCATCGGTTGTATGCCAACCCATTCCCAAACACTATGTCCTTTCGACACAATGCCAAACATTACCAAACGCGTTATGTGCGAAACACGAAGCACCGAAAAGATTTCGCACGGTGGCTCCTTTCCGAGTGTGGGTTGTCGCAGAAAACCCTTCTTTTGAACCTTCTCCTACCGTCGTCGTCGTTAGTGAAGCTTCTACGGCTTTACGTCGTCATGCCTGTTGTGTTACGTGATTTTCAATCTTTATTTTTCTAAGGAAAGGGTTTTCCGGCCAGCTTTCAAGGGCTTCCTCGCACACACACACCGCTTCCATGCCCATGGCTTGTGAAAACAGTGGAAACTCTGCAATTACATCGTTGCTCATTTTTATAATGACTTTTCTTGCTATGGACCTTGATTCGTAGTAAAAGGAACTGGAAGGAAAAGAAGAAGATGACGAAAAAGTGCGACGGAGATAAAAACCAATCAGAAACTGGATTTGTGTGCCTGTTGCTTGTACTTCAAACGCTTTCTACTAAACAATACTCTTGATTGGGTTACTCAACAATTGTCCTAGTGCTTTATTTGTCACCCTTCTCGTGTAGCGACCCCATATAGCAGCTTTAGGTTTTCAAGCAAGGTTCATCTCCACTTGTCTTTCCAATTCGAGATTGGTTACTTTTCTCCTTTTTTTACTGTGCTTTGTTCAGAAACATGTGATACAGCTTTGATGAAAGACTAATCCTATTAAGAATGTTATCCTAGCAAACGGATTTGAAAAACTCACTTGTACTCTTGGCTAAGTTTTTTGCATTGCAAATATGCTACAAGTGTGCAATTGGAAATGTTTACAAAGGAACGTCGATTTTAATGAAGAGTTTTCTTCCTTGTTCAAGAGGAATTATATTGTCAATGCCTGTTGTAAATACAACTTTCGTTTCGGCTTGGCGAATGAAAACTTAGGCGAATAATCTTTTGGACGTGATCAACTGACCAGTCAAAATTAAGTTTATTCCTCGGTTTTTGAATCCTTACTGGCGCTCCCCCTTTCGTTCGTCCCTTTTATATCCTGCTATCCCCAGTGAGCCCCCCGTGGGCTCCGGTCCCTGAGATGTGCAAGTGAGTACGTTTTCGCACCCACGGGACGTTCAGGCTTTCTCACCGCTCACGTCTCACGCTGTCACTATGCAGCCCTGTCGTTTTGACAATGCCATTCATTTTAAATCTTCTGCATGCTTATAGGTAAACAATAATGATAGCTGAATTTCAATTCAATTCATAGGTCATTCATTATTGACACGAGATACCTAAACAACTTCGTTCGAATCCCAACCGAGACGGGTTCCTCTCCCATGCGAGGGGACTGACATCCTAGGTATTTGGCTTTCCATCGGAGAGTCATTAAAAGAAGCAATTAGTACAAATTTCTTCCAAACCGTAATTCTTCCAAAACAGGGACAACCAAACCATTAAATACAACTTCATCCCATCGATTTCTCTATTTCTCTTTTTTATGCAGAAGTAAATAATACGCATCAACAATTGAAGCCAATCTGATGCTGTATTTGTCCGCTAAACGGTCGCCATTCGGACCGAAAGGAAGCGCTGCATCACTCTTTCCAGTGCTTCAAATGCCATGTCAAATAACATTTAATACCTGCTTCGACCATAAACAAAGAACACGCAATCAGTGGCTCTCCCGACAACGGGTCCATTAAATTAAAAAACCATGCTCCAACACCTCTCCTGAATCCTTACCAAAGAGACGACACTCCGGTGCCCTTCGGAGGCAGTAACAAACAAACTGTAAACGATGCTGCCCAACACCAAATCCATGAAAGTTTTTTTGCAAACGGATGAAATCACCTATGCCCGAAGCGCACAAGCATAAAACACTGATATATCTATATTTTCTCTCCCTTTGACCACTCTCGGGACCTCCCAGTGTCCATCCTTGTTTTACGTTAAAAGAGATCTCAAGAAAATGCTTGACAGCCGACGGAAAGATAAGGTCAATCCCTCTCGCTTCCGATAATGAATTCATATCTTGCGTACATCCCTGAAAAACACTTCCCCTTCCTGCCGAGTATTTGCGGCCGGCATCGGGGAAATCGTCAGCAATAGCAGTTACCAAAAGACTGAAGAAAATATGGAAGGACCATTTCTAAATCTGACGCGACCGCTTTGGTACCGCCTGTGGCTTTCCGCCGAATGCTTTGCTCTTCCGCCAATCAATCGAGCCGCAAAGTGCTTGAGCTTGGTTTTTTTTCTCCAATTCGGGGTGGTTTACAATCGGCCATACGCACCGTATGAAGACGGCTGATTCCGAAGCCCTGCACGAAGATGTTTTATAGCGAACTGTAAAATTTTATTTTTTATTATCCATATCCATTTTTGCATTTGCTCTGGGTGGCAAGGATATGTTTCAGCATAAACACAAAAAGGAAAAAAACATGTTTCCTTTTCCACAAACGGAGCATTCAATCTAAACGCTGGATACGAGGATTGGGGATCGTTGGAAAATGTGTCCAATCACTTCTTGAAACCACCGCCCAACAGTTTATTCTTGGTTCTTTTTTATCAATCGTTTCCTCTTCGCAAAACATCTTCGAATTGCCGTAAAAATCGAACGATCGTGTAGTTCGTGATTGCAAATGTAGCAGAAAATTATAATATTTGCGTTTTACTAGATTTTCTAATCGCTTGCTAACGGTACCGACGAGTGTTCGTCATTAAGTTCGCTTACAACAGCTCCCCGTAGACTTTTTCATTGGGTTTCTTGTACAAGCGGAACACAAATGTTCTTACTCTTCAACCACTTTGAAATCAAATGATGAAGTAAATAAAATACTTTTTTTTCATTCCATCTCTTTTTTCCGCTTTACCATGGACGTCGAGAAGCAATCGAGAACCACCAAACAATACTCTGTTGTTAGCTTCTAACGTCGAGACACAACAATATGGTCCTGTGGTGTTGAGACAGCCCTGGCATTCCACTGTAAAGGTAAGTGATATCCATCCACCATTGTCACATGACCTTTCTTCGCTTCAACAACTAGTGATCGAAAAAACGAGCGTTGGTTTGTTGCTGGAACGGCAAAAACGCCGGTCAATAAACGAACGATACTCAGAACCTTGTGGGAGATTTTGCAATAGCAATTTCTTCAGACCATTACTCTGTTTTGTTGGAAATTTTTGTACTGGCGTGCAAATCAACAACGTATCGGACAAATCGAAATAATACGTTCGATTTATGATTTCCCACCACCTACACGTTTCAATCAATATAGTGAGAATCAAACGTTCCATCCGGTGGCATCTATCTATCCATAGAAATCGCTAAATGGAAATCTAAGTTAATTTTTATCGTTCGGCTCGGAAGCTAAGCATTCTTTAAAAAGGAGGTGGTATACACATCAGATCAAACAACCCCTTACAATCCCAAAGGGTGTCTTGCGAGGTAAAATCATAATGCATTTGGTTTTTTGTTTCCTCTCCTTTTTTCGAGATTTTGTAATACTACCACCGAACGAATCTCATTTTACACCTCGTGAAATATAAAAACTGGATAAAATGTACACATCCTGAGTGCAAACTCGGTCGCTGGGCACATTGGCCAGATGCACTGCTGCATGTCGATACACTGCAGCTGATGAGCTTCAAAAAGGTCCTGGAAAAGCAGGCAGAGAGAGGTCACGAGCTTTTTTTATGCAGTTCGGCGGTAAAACAGTATGTACATGGAAGCAGCACACCGTCTGGCAAAGAGGGCTGGTCACTTCATCTCGGAGGCAAATATCCTACTTTGTATTCGCACGATGTACCAAAATCGATATCGTTCTCTTTTTCTGAATGGTTCCGGTGGTGGATATGTTTTGGTGTGGTTTGTTTCTTCAACCCCATAACGTTGTCTACACCAACACTCACATAGTTTAATACACAGTTGACCAAGGAAATTTATTGCCCCCGCCAGCTGAGAGGACAACAGTACGAGCCGAACAAATTCATCGACGATTTCGGAACCGTCGCTTTGATTGGATGACACGAACCGGGCGAGCTGTGCATATATTAGACTATGCAATAAAGCTTTCTTTTTTTCACCAGATCAAGCTAGCACTCCTAGTTCTTCTAGGGACCCCGGTAAGTCGGGAATATAGAGGAGAAATTGTTTTGCTCTGCATTCCAGCAGACTCTGAAATGCAACAAGTTGATGAGCAAGTTGGAACAATAATGCCTTTGAAAACAAAAAAAAAGAAAACCAGATGCTTCGGAACAAAACCCTTATCGATAGAAAAACTATTTCATTTAATCTACAACATAAAGAAATAGCATACTTGAAACGTATTATTCAAGAACTCAAGTGTGTATCATGCTTACAATGAGAATATTTTCTAACTTTAATCCTTTGTGCAGGAGCAAAATGTACGCAATCATACACTTGATTGCGATAAATTTATATTCAACTGTACGTTTCAAAGCAGTACTACCTTTTCGTAATTACTTTATCATGCTCTTTAAACCAATTTAAAACGAGTATGCGTTTAATAAAATGATAGACAAAAATATGTATTTTTGGATGCATTTTTAAAACGAGAAAAATTGAACAAACGAGGAAACATGGATGCTCTTTGAATTCTCGCATTTTCTTGGTTCAACTTTACATTTAACTAGGAAAACCAGCAAATCACGAGTCCCTCTACAACCTTTTCGTTGCGATGGGGTCGTTTTCAGATTTCGGGTAAAAATTCTTTGCAGAAAACAATCTGAAAATTGCATGACCTCCACTCCAACCCCAACGTAGTCCAGTATAACCAAGACAAAGCCCAGTTTCGGGATCAACAAATTAATTAATTTTTTGAAACTTTACCAACTCAACACCATTGCACTCGAAGCAGTGCTAAGCTGGTTGACGAGAGGTCGGCCTCATTTGAAGTAAAGCAGACGAAAATATTTCTCCCCACATTCACTCAGCTACTTCGAAAGCGAGATAAGGGATCCTCCCGACGAGTGTTCGTTTTTACACAATATATGCAGTAAGAATATAAAAAAAGAAAAAGAATACATACTCACATGCACAAGAACACATACGGCATTCGCAGGAGCCTGGCGACAGACCTCTGTGCCCCAGGAAAACCCAGTATGACACCGAATACGAGAGTAAAAATACAATAAAGCACACACTCATCCGTACTGACTGGATCTCAGGCCTCACCACTTTACCGGGGAATACTGCAAGAACCAAAATGAAACGGAAATGATAGTAAAAAGATAACATTATATAGATTCACTGGGACACAATTTCCTTATCGGATTTCCTCCAGCAAGCGGTCGTTCGTTTACCATTGCGATTTTCAAACCATGGAAAAATGGCAACAATTAAGGGTGGAATGCCTGCTGAGTTGATTTAAGCTTAAAAACAGCAGGGGAAGGATTTAACGGTTACTCTTTTTACCACGAACACGAATTCAACCAACGGTGGTCAGTCGAGTGAAATTCGACCACTCTCCATATCCCATTTGGAAAACTTTTCCATAATAGCAACGAAGCAGTAAATGTGCAAATGGTAACCGGAAGGGCATCGGGAAATGAGTTGGTGTGCTGGAAAGATTTAGAAACCCGCTGAGGTGCCATTTTGGTCGAGTGTTGAACGGCAGCGAAAGTAACAAGTGTTCATGTGTAAGTATAGGCAGCAGTCATCGCCCTATTACTGACACCCTTTAGCAGCGTAGAAGCAGAAGTGTCCGCTCCGCTACAAAAAAGTGAAAAATATCACAGCAATATTTAGTGCCAGCAAAATGTGTTTGAATGTGTTCTTATGCACTTATGGATGCGGAAAAGCATTTACGGCAAACTTTGGTTTCGGGAACGCGAAAAAGAAATGGGAAATAAAAGAGAAAAGCGGTTCAATTTCGATCGCCCGACAGCAAAGTGCTTCAATCGAGACAAAAGACAATTTTTCCTTATCAACTGGTACGGATTATCTCATTGTTTAGAAGCCATCTCCTGGGATATATCCAGGGTCATATTCGGCACGGTCAGCTGGGACGTTTGCTGGCCGCTGTTGGATGGATTTTCGTTCCATGCGCGCATGGTCATTGAAGTAACGAACATCTATTTGATTTTGGGCCAATAAACCTTTAGCGAAAAAACCGAACGGACCGTCGGATTGGGAATAGCTTCAGATAGCGCCAGTCCCAGTTCAGTTTCTTTTTTTATACAAATTGTTTTCAACTAGTTTGAGAAAGACTTGCAATGTGGATAGCAGTGCTTTCAAATGCATCTTCTTTCTCGAACAGGCGATCGAAAGATATTGTGGTTGAGAAAAACAATATAGAGTATGAACACACACAACGCACATGGTAAAGGAAAATAGCCGAAATAGGGAATACACGAACTGACCATGACAACAACATGGAGACCCCAGTTGCGAGTAACGTTGGCAACCTACGACTAACGATCCACACCGGACTATCTTTGCTAGCGAGGACAAACGGAAGATAAATAGTTTCACTTTAGCTAGCGGTGGTATTGTTTTATTTTTATTATCATTGCCAAGCGACATCAGGATAAACGCCGGGAAAACGTCCACTGCGAGAAAGCAAATGCCAGCGAACAGCACGTTAACCCACGGGGACACAAACGTCACATCGTGTCCTAGTGCATGATCAACAGTTTTTGTCCGGGCGTTGTTTTACATTAAATCAAGATAAAAAAAAAGGTTTTCGATAGGGAACGACCCATGACCGTTGTGTTGACTGGACGGATGTATATGTTGATTGTTCCGGTGGGTGCATCCCGAGACCGAAGAGTTGAAGTAACGTTTTATCGTGTTCGGTATGGTACACGATACGCTACTCCGACACTTTCGCTTTGAGCGTACCGTTTGGGATGATAAATCCTAAATCACGACTCGATGGTGATACAGTAAACATTATTAAATATGACAGAACTCGTTTGGGCATACACAACTAAAAGACTTAAGGTTAGAGGCATGTTAGCCTCTTGCATGGAATATACCTTCCAAAGGAAAAATTTTTGTGCGTAAATGAAAGTACTTGCTTACGTTAGATTATGCACGAACAAACACATATTCCTCGGCTGAAATCATTTCCAGCACAAAAACCCAATAACAAAACCTTTTTAGCGTTCGTCTTAAATTAAACCCCATACATTCTAAACAAACTCGATGAGATTAAAAAACGAGTAATTCGAATAGACATCTTTCAATGCTAACCGGTTCTTTTTTATCATGTAAATGATTTCTTGTATCGATCTCTCTCTATCTACTTTTTCTATTTAGTAAGCTGCATTCTCATTCTTTCGGGTAAAATGCAATCCCACTGGCCGGCCTCACAGGTGTTCGGACTTCGGGAACGCTACATCATCGACAGTGACCCAGCATGTTTGGAATTGAACGTAAGTCGAACATATCCCCGTAACCCAAAATTCGTTCCTAATCGTTAACATCATCCGTGTATGTGCGCACGTACGTGGATATTGAATCCGCTTTCCCTTCGTTTGCAGGAAATTAAACTCCATGACCTGGGAATTTATCGCTGCCGGTGGAGGTCCTAAATAGCCAAACGCTAAGCTTTCATTCTCATTGTGATTAGTAAGTATACATCCATCGGCAGCATTCACAAGTGTCCGTTCCC
>KE524534.1:12894-27390 GCA_000441895.2 Anopheles sinensis | reverse complement strand
AAAGGAAAAGCGTTCTAAATTTTACTCCGCTTGGGAATTCTGCGGGCGCAGGGCGTGTGTGACCGATAGCCAATCATTTGGTAATTTTATAGTGCAACAATTATCCTCAGTTCTTAAGGGATGCTAGTCCAAACGGTGGTCTGTTCGTAGAGAAAGTTCTGATTGTTCCACCTAGAGGAAAAGTTGAAAGATTAAATATTTATTAAACAGCAGTTCGTCACATTATTCTTTTATTTAACAATTGTGGCAAAATCCACACTCGATTAAGTAAAAAGTACCCCAACGAACACGCCGTGATAAATCGTCACCTACTCGCTTTGCAAGTGTCATTTGGCCAAAAATGGACCATTCCCTCTTCGTGTCTCATTGGAGATTTCCCGGTACCTTTGTGCAAACAGTTTCCAACTCACTGCAAAGATTCATCCCAAACGATGAAGGTAGGTGTGCTCTCTATGTGATGTTTGAAAATTTGAATGTGTTTTCCTGCCCAACGTCCTGTGGGTTTCATCGACGCCATCTTTTTTTGTTTCACTCGCAAGGATTTGTTTTTTGTTTTTTGCTACTCAGTCCCTCCTCACTCCTCTGGTGAAAATGATCTGTGAAGTGCTATGAACCTCGTAGCACCAAACCACAAAAGAGCGAAAGTTGAGAAGGTCGAAAGAAGACATCCTCATCATCCGGCCACGGAGTTCACGTGTTTCCTAGGATATGAGACAAAGTGGCCTCCCTGGAACTCCCCGCGACCTCCACCTCTCCTTAACGGCAGAGAGGAAATGGGGAATTTAAAGTGGATGATGGATTTGTCACAGAGCCTGACTGTTATGAGTTCTCCTTCAATTATTTTTTCTGTATTTCTTCCTTTTTTGTATCGTCGACTACTTGATTCTTCCTTTGGATCCTCTACGCCAACAACGTTGGCCATAGCTGGCACTACCTTTGGGGCGTTGCGTTTTGTTTGGTGTGACGTTTCACGTTTCACCTTTAACATTCCCTACTCGTGCTTAAGAGTTTTCCTTTTTTCACTTTTCAGACCGTCAGACACCCTTCTGAGCTAGCCAAGTTGGGAAGCTTTTCCGGGATTTTTGGTTGGATTGTTTCATTCGCTGGAGAAGGGCGTGCGACAGCGTGGATCAACGTCAACGCACTAAACGGGAAAAAAACGCTCCAGGAAACACTCACTGTGGCAGCTGGATGACGTTCTGATCATTTCCTGTTCTTGACAGATGAAAAAGTTCCGGGAATGTGGTTTCTGCTGCTGTTTGTGTTCCCTGTGACGCTCTCCGATGGGTTTGCGTGACTCTTGGGAGGTGAAAAAAGGTGTGCGTAGGCAGGAATCCGCCCGATTCGTTTTTCCTTTCTCTATATGACCGTTAACATGAGCCAGAACGCCTTTTGGATTTTTTGTTGTAAGTACTTACTGCGTGAAGGGTCTTAATGTCAACAATGTTTCCTGTTCGTTGTGCCCGTCAGTGATTCTTCAGCTGTCTCCGGTGACAGTGAAGGCCGCTTTGTTGCCTCCGGGTGACTTCTTCCCTTCGAAATGTTAGCCCATGAAGATTAAGCTGGGAAACCGCGAGCTACAAAGCTTTCCGTCAGGTGAAGCTTTAAGAAGGAAAACAGTTAACGTGGGCTCTAAAACAGATTTCTTCATCTCGAGATTCTTCCGGTATGGTTTTGAGGTTGCATCAACTAGGAAGTGTCCGTCACTATTGCGAAGCGTGGTGGACAAGGTATTTGGTGCTGATCAAGGACGAAATTTTCAATCGAAACTGACTCGTCTGGTCAACCGCAAATATGGTGTGGTTGTCATCGGACTCCATTTTGGACCCATTGACATATGTTACTGGTCGATCACGTTTTGATGTGATACACATATGCGTTTGATTGAGTTTGCGTGACAAGCAAGCAGTGGTGAAACACCGGCAGGTCCTTCGATGAGTCTGATTGTGCTCCTTAAGAGGTAATTATGGAATTCCATTACCAATAAACATCTCCTCAATTATCGGAATTGGAAAATGAATATCCTTTATTTTGCAAAGGAAGTATAGAAATAATTTATCTGGTAAGGAGTTATAATGTTTCGTTTCAAAGGATCGTTGAAAAAGGTTATATGTGCAGTAACGCAGGAGGTATTTATCTGGTCAAACCATTAGATCATGTATTGTACAACTAAAATAGTCACAATTAAACAACTTACAACCAATCATAAGTTTGCAAACAGTGGTAAACACTTCTCTTGAGCTGGAATTTTGTAGCTTTTAAGTTTTTCCTTGAACGGCAGCTCGACTGCATTTCTACGCGAAGAAGTGTGACAGTTGCGAACAGTTAAAAAGTAAGTAACCTCAACGAGCCACGATTATGATATCGAGCTATGGGTTTAATTAGAATTTTGTTGCGTTGAGTCGACGCTAATATACATTAGTTTTATTCTTCTATACGAAAGATTGGAATGTCAATAACATCTAGAGTCGTGCGAGCAGCATTAGATCGAATAAAGTAGAGCGAAGGGATGGGATTAAATTTAAATAACCGTTCCGACATCAGAGCAAGAATCGAAGCAACACGTGCCCATCCCCGGCGAGAAGCAATTTCCACAGCCTTGAATTAATTAAAACTCATTTGCACACAATTTTCTTATTCGTTTCTTTCAAGAAGTTCTGTTGTTCGATGCAAAACTTCTCCATTTGAGTTTCAACTTTTGGTTTTGTGAGAGTCCGATGGTACGAAAATGAGAAAAAAAACAACAGCGGTACGTGCCAAACAAACGGTTTGAGAAATGTGGTTGTTTCTTTTCGTTATATTTTTTTTTAATTTAGTGTAAAATTCCCGAGAAAGGAGCCTAAGAGCACGTTCCTAGTTACAGCCTGTTTAAAATCACAGGTGGAACGTTTACTGGTATGTGTAGCTGTTTGTTTGTGTAACGGCACGTTTTAGTCTATAATTCCGCCAGTAAAACGCTAATGAAGACGTCGATTATATCAACGTGGACCCCACGTTTTATGTTCTGTGATGGGGTTTCCTGATTCCGACATTCTCCACGAGCACTAGATGGGAAGGAACGAAATCGCTTGCTTAAAGGAGGTGCTTCTTCGCTTCAATGAACACATTGGCGTGCCGTAGAAGCACAGCGAGACTGGTCATTAATTTTCACTTCAAGTGGCATCGATGCATCAGTCCGATTCGACACTAACCGTGAGTCAACCGCGTCTCGTTGTTCGGAGGGGGAAAAACGGGAAAATCGAAAACTTGGTTTGGTTGGAAGAAGTGACGCTGACACGAATTGTGAAAAGCGAATCGTCGACAAAGTGGAATGAAAGAACACTTCTTCTCCAGTTTCTCTCACACTTCGCGAACAGTTCTCTACTATTTCTCAAACGGCAATTGCTTCGCTTGGACGGAAACACTTTTCGTGCTTTTAGGTTTGCAGTACCGGAGCGCAATGGCAACAATAGCTGCATTCTCTGGTTCCATTTAAGTGCACTCCAGATAATTGTGAATTGTAAAAAAAAAGATTTGCCAAAAGGATACAATTATCTCTTATTTGAAGAACTCTTTAGTGATTGTCTTTAAGTATTTTCTCTAGAAATATTGTTTGAGATTTGGACGTCTGTACATAACAGAGCATCATTAAGAAAGTGGAATTATCCAACTGACCTCAAGATATGATAGCCTTCACATTTTGTGGAACTCTCTCACGATGGATATGATTTATTTTGTGACAATACATCGCCGTTACGAGAAGGAAAACCCCAAACTAATGTCCAAATCTGTATAATTTCTGCTCATTCGCCACCAACAGACAGATACATTTCAATACCAACTATCAATCTTCGACCCTTCGAATCAGGCATGAATAAGTCGGGATCATTCGTCACTATCAATAATCATACAAATGAATGGTTGTAACCTTTTCCCGGAGCCCAGTAACAAACGGCCAATCGAAGAAAAATGATCTTTTCAACCTTTCCGCTCCATCGCCTAGGGGAGCACATGAAGAGTTTGTATTGGCTTGCCTGGACTCCCATCACTCATGCAAGAACCACTTCCTCTCCGTCGTTTCTACGATACGATTAGTTGGATAAAATAAATTAATCAATTCGGAGCCGGAAGTAATTTCGTGAAATGATCATCTTGATGTGGAAATTTATTAAAATGCCTGCCTCTCCAATACACCAACACAAAGATGGCTCGGGATAGCAAGGAAGCCTACGAGTTTCGCCACTGTTTGAAAATCTTGGACAAGGGCGAGATATGACACCAGGTTCTACAAAATCATTAGATTATATTAGGTGTTTTCGCAAAATATGTTTCAATCATACAGTGGGCATTTAATGTAGTTATAATGCGTTAGGTAGATTGTAGTTTTTTCGAGCCATTTTTCTAGTGGTTCGAGAATTCCAATAGATTCCAATGCTATTTTAAAGAAATTAAAACTTTTCGTAGTATTACAATCATATTTGTTTGTAGCGATACTTTACGGTTTAGATATTTGTTTGTTGGAAAATGATATCTCAATCCAAACGGAATCGATTTCCCCACGTGATCCTGCCTATCGTTGTAATACATATCTCTCTATTGGAAGGCAAATTCGAACACTGATGGCATATTGAAATTCGCACAGATGAAATTGGAGAGAAGGATGGCTTACCTTTTGTCGTCGGGTCATTTGGCACAATATTTAACCTTTCCGAGATTCCCTCTGTGTTTCGCAGATAACCAGTTTCACATGTCAGCAAGTCGAGTTTGAAATGCAACGTGAAACGCAATAGCAAGTCATAGTGCAACCGAATGCATTCTCACTTCTGGCGTTGCAAGATTGACACGATTAGTCACGATGCCAACAACGGACGAATCATGCCATAACCACCATTTCCAAGCTCCGTGCAATCGTCGGGTGAACACGGTAAACAGTACAAATTCAACCGAACTACCGAAGTTGGCTACGTACACAAGTTGGAATGCACTTCAACGAGGCTCTCGACCTCTCCCTCTCAGTTGCACCGAAAACTGCACAGGTTGTGGAGCTCTTTCGCATTCCCCACACGCGCAAGTGTGGTATTTATGTTGGAATTTTTAATAACCGTAGAATTGGAAATGCGGTCTATTCGTGACTCGCACGTGTTTGTGATGTGGGTTTTCCGTAGCCCTCTTTTGGTGAAAAGCTATTCTTCCGGTGTACGTTGCAAATTTGGCGAGCTTTATATGTATTGCCGGTTGAAAGTGTTGGCTGATTTCAACACCCACCGTCACTACGTTTAGCTGGAAAGGTTTTTGAAACGATTTCGTAGAATGAAACTGTACTAGCAAAGTATTTTGTTCCCGGTGCAGAATGCCAAGACTTCCGGAGTGTGTGTTATTGAAATTTCGAATAACTAGGTAAAACGGCCCGGTTACACGGGCCCATGTCGATGTAAGAATTTACATGAAAATCTAGTGAAGATTATGTGGTAGATTCAGCCAAATAAAAACGCCGTTTTACACAAAGCCTCAGTCCGGTTAAAAGAGTCAAGCGACGTCAAACTGTGTGTGCTCATCCATATCCCGGTTATTTTGATGTAATATTGACGCATTGGATGGGTTATGACACGTTCATTTTAATGAAAGTGTCTGGGATCGAATTATTTTCTAAATTATTAGGCCAAAAAGATGATCTATTGGTCATTGAAGTAAAGCCTTTAACGAATGTGTTATACATTGGCGGGCATTACATTTCTTGGCTATCATCAGGCCAAATCCAGTTAAAGAAGATCAACACGGACAATATCCGTCATTTGTCAAGCACTAATAATTGACTAATGTGTCTAAAAATATTCCCGGTTTTATACCTATTAAATATAGTGCTCGGGTAGTGCCGGTCAAGTTCAAACATTCATTTTTCCCATAACAGGCCTGGTTACACAGTCCTATGTTTAGTGTCCATGTTTCAAGCAAAAATTTGGTCAACGTGCGAAAAATATGATGTTCTCTGTGGTTTAGTAAATTACGTTGTTAATAAAATGGTACTAATGAAACAATACGGAGTGGTGGGCAAAGGCACTGTCCCATAACAAACCAATTTTAGATAACCAATTGTATTTGCTTGAAACTGACTACCAAATACCTACTGTCGTCGTTATTGTGTGAAATTCCAGGTGAATTGTGTTTTTGGTTTTGTATCCTTTCATCCTTTCATTTTGATCAAGCAAGCTGATTGCTATGGTGGTCAAGGTACAGAGACTGTATCGAACCAAAACTACGCATATCTTAGCAAGCTTCGAAATAATATTTCCTTGAAACGTAGACGACATTTTCTCTGTAAGTTAACATTGAAAGTTCCTTAATATTAACTTAGGATTGATTAAGTCATTTTGTATTTTGTAAATGTCTTTGATGGAGGCGCGCGTGTGTAGTGTTTGTGTGTGAGGTGGCTCAGGAAAGTATCCTTCAGGAAATGGCCTGAAGTTCTTTTTTGTTAGAGGTTTTGTGTGATTGTGTTTTTGTTTCGGTGAGAGTGTTTTGCGTCGAAACTGTGTGGAAATATGTGCTTGAATTTAAGTGTTTTTTTATGTATTTGACCAGTTCAAAGGATTATTCGTGCATTTCCGGTGTCCGAAAACACAAATGAAAAGTGATTCGATTGGGCTGAGCAGCTTGCCCGTGCGTATTGAACACGGATTTGGTGCACATTTTTTGTCACCATGAGCGATACTTTCTTAATCTGGTGTTTCCTTGGCATGCCTGGTCAATCGAACACATAGTGCCCCAGACCGGTATCGTTTGTTATCCTTTTCATAATTTGCCAAATTTAAATACCGTTTCGGTAAACCTGTTTTCTTTTTCTCCAATCGAGCTTGTTTCTCCTCATTCACTAAGGTTGCTATAGCGATCCTTCCATTTTCCCCTCAAGGAAGTTCCATACAAAGATCACTATTTTCAACACTTTTAGTGCATCCAAGTAGCAGAATCACCCTTTTGAGCGCGACGCTAAGGATTTTTTATAATAAGAAGATTTAGAGTGTAGGGTAACTGTACCAATAGTGGCGCACTTAGTCGTGTTACTAACAATGTGATGCAATTTTCAAGTGTCTGTTACAGAATATTTAACAAATTAATACCAATTATGGTCTGAACACCATTATTCTTCAGTAAAACATCTATTTCCACAGTTTATCACGAGAAATACACGAAAAAAAGCGTATTTTTCTTCCCAGCTGGTTGTTCCTGTAATGGTGGCATGGTTCCTATAGTGGTGGTATCGTGTTCCTATAGTGGTGGTAGTACTTGGAAAACTTGGAAAATACTGAATATATTTTTACGGTAATTTATTTTTGAAGCATATTTCAAACAGAAAGGCCAAATAACTCATACCAATGCATTGTCTTGGCCATAGACCAACGCATTCCGTCATATAGACCAATGCTTTTTGCGGTGATTTATAGCCTTAAGGAAATCATGGCACTCCTGATAAATTCTTAAGGAATCCAGCATTTTGGTACAACCTGTTTGGAAAATATGAATTTTGGAGCTTTTATATATTACGGAGTGGCAAGGCTTATCTTTCAAACACTCCGTAAAAGGGCAAGGAACATTTCATACTAGTACAAATAACGCTATCGTATTTATTTCTTCGTAAATCTAGGATTTTATTCCACTACCTCCACTATTGGTGTAGCACCACTATAGGAGCACTTACCCTAGCAATATGACGGTACGTGAATTGATTTCCATACGGTACAATTAATCAAGGGTGTCTTGATTTGCCATTTAATAGCATGGATGAAACATCCAAATTCTTTTTCCTCCTAAAAAACGGGGAAAAATGCCAACCTGTTTCAATCGATTTTCAGTGAAATTAATGTCTGCAGATCTCGAAAAAACCAAATCCAAATTTTTGAGCTCAGGTTCAAACCCACACAAATTGCATTCGCACCGCAGCGATGTGCAAATTCCTGACGGAAACATTCTGATTCGTGAAACAAACGAGCCGAACCGTCGCCTTGCACCTCACGATTGCGGAAAATTTCGAGTATCGAATAAAAGGAAAACTGTTCCAAGAAGGTGAAGGGGAAAAGTGACACAGTCGGTGTATTGACAAAAAAGCTACCTTTTCCGTACGAACGAAAAATCAATGACATTTGTGCAAAGTTTCGATTCTGAACGTTTATCACAACCGACACGAAGTGCGTTCGAAATGGGAATGCATGAGTTTTCCCTTGGTTTTTTTCCTGGGTTTTCTCTTTTTCCTTTTTGTTTCAGCTAGCTCCCCAAAAAGCTCGTTCCGCTCGAACGGAATCTGTTTGTCACCAAATTCACCACCACTTCGTACGGGAGTTGATTCCCTTTGGGTTTGAATTGGAATTGATGATACAGTCAACCGGTCCCTCTCATACGATGGAGTCGGAATCGGATGTCGTTCGGTTCAGTATCACGAACCACCAATACCACCTGGCACACCGTGCAAAATCGTTGAATATTTCGTTTACTTTTATTTCAACCGCACCACATGCGGGATTTTACCACGCACGCTTTTAGATACGCATTTTAGAACCAAGTAAAGCATTTTACCGGTTTAAGTGAATTTATTATTGGTCGTTTCGGACGGGACTAAGGACACTTGGAGCAGTTGATGAGCAGCACATTGGAATATTTGTGTTATGGTTGGAATAATTGAAGCTAAAATAGGTTTAATGTATCGGCGAACGACGCACTGGTAATTAACCGATTGTGAGAAGTGAACGTTTCGTAGGGTAAATGTAATTACATTTAATTTGTATACCATACACGTACACATGCTCCACTCTGTTATGGAACTTTGAGAGGGGATGCAAAGAGGAAAATTATAATTAAAAATGCAACTGGCATGAGACTTTGTGCAGAGAATTTTCATAACTAGCAGCAAACTACCGTCCATATAAAGCGGGATGGTACCGGAGAAAAAGATCCGTTTCATCCACATCTCACGGGATGTTCATTACAAGTCGTGATTTCTATTCTTTTATTTGCACTTTTCTGTTTCGACTTTCCTCTTTCAGTTTGGAATCCTTTTGTCCGCTTTATTTTTATTCATGTCATTTTGAAAAGAAGCATCTCGTTAGGAGTGCAGTTTTGATTATGCAGTTCGCTTTCTAATTGCAATCACTCGAGATGCTGATCGCAAACGAAGCTCGAGCAAGCTCCGGAGGTATTCATTACAAAACCGGTTACGACGCGTATCTCTCCAAAGACTTCAGGTTTGTTGCTCATTACGCAAGTGTGATCATGTACGAAGGTGGTTTGCTGGTGTTGCCTCCACCGAGGTAGGATGAAGGGCCTGAGAGATGTCGTTAGACACTTTGACACGACCCCAGGCTCACGTCTCTTTATGATGATCCGCTTGAATTGGATGGATAGGAGTAGCTTCTCATTAGGGTGTGGTTTCAGGTTGTGAAAAGTTTTAGGATTTCCGAGGGACAGGGGAGTGTGAAAAGTATGATGGTAGGAACATTTCCTTAATGAAGTGCGCACGTGTTACAAGTTGAGCAATCGATGTAGGCTTTTTTACCCCAGCGCATTGTAAAATAGTTTTAATCCATTATCTTCCTAGGAGTATAGGTTACGGGACAGTTTTAAAAGAAGTAAAAGGTTAAGTACGGTGACAATTTGGTCATCAATTTGACAAAGTTAAATCTAATAACAATGTGAATGCTGTTGACCACGCGCGAAATGATGTTTCGATTCTGAGGAGACCATCTCAAGGCAATTTCTTATTTCCTTCCGATGTCTGTCTCAAAAAATTCTTCCAGTCTAATCCATCAACGGTTTCAAAGGTTTTCAAATAATTTCTGGGAAAGTTTTGGTACCAGAGTCCTTATAAATGATGAGAACCATTTTTTGATTATCTGATAAAAACTGATTCGTTTTTTTTTTAATTCAAAAATCGCCGCACTGGTTGTAGTTGTTAAAAAAAATCCAAAACTGACTGAACGGGTCGACGTTGACAGAAGATGTTTTGGCTTTTCTTGATGGCATCCGGTGCAGTTGAATCGACCAAGACCACCACGTCATACGATTCCATCGAATTTTCATGGTTGGTGGCGCGGGATAAGGCTATATGTTTTCCAACGACACTTTATTCATCCAGCGAGAACCGGGCATCGTTGGAGTAACCGTGTTTTGCCAGAGTAAGGGAAGTCACTATAAATGGCAAACCACGCGCTCGGTTGTTCGTTTTCCTTTTTGGAGTCGTGTTCATTTTCTACAGTTTCGCTCATCAGCGGATGAATTATGATTTTAATAACCATAATTCATGAACTGATGCAACACACAAAACATACAGTCATACATTTAGAGAACTTCTTCATGGAGATAATCGTTTCGCGACTCGTGAAGGAAAACTTAATGAAAATGGGTCCGTGGCGAGTATAACTGGGTTTTGGTGGAATGCAAAGCTTCCACGGAATACCAGCGCCACCGGCAACGAATGGCAGCAGAGTGAAGATTAAATAAAAACAATTTTAATCCTCATAATGATGCACCGGCTTGTGTAAGCTGCAGGTGCTCCTTCTGATGTCTCTGAAGTCCTTCTGATCGTTACGACGACGAGGAAATCCACAGAAGTATAGGTGCAAATCATAGCAGGATGAAACAGAGACAAACCTGCCCCCTATGCGGCTCACTAGACTTGTCCCCTTTGTGAACGTTGATAGTTAGTCCTCTCGTACAGGGGACGGTACGGTTTCGGGTTGGGATTCGACCCAGGCCTTCAAGGGAGCGCCTAGTCGTTCGTGTGCCGATTTTCTAACCACCGATGCCGATGCCGATAACCACGTGTGCCGATTTTATTTTAAATGATGATGGGTGAAAATATTTGATTTTTGTCATGATAAATGTGAAATAATTCAACCCTTCATAACCACGACTTGCTTCATTTTCATTTCCGATAAGCTCCGATCCTTGCAGGTATTTTTTTTCGCATTAACTCGTGGTGTATAACTATCTTCATTCTTTTGTTGTGAGATCTGTGTTTATTTATTTATTATTTATTCCCTATTGATCACACCCTCACGAGTTCACAAAAATTATTTGCGCTGCTTGCACAATGTTTCTGCATTAAAAATTATCCATGAGATTGTGTACTTTTGCTCATGCTTCTGAGGTAGAAATATATGAAAGGAAAAATCAATCCAGAGTTTCTTTTGTTTGTTTAAAGTGAATTATTTTCGTCCCTCAGTGAAAGCATTGTTTCATTTACCTGCATGATTTATGCAGAAGGGTTTAAACGACACGTGTTGAGTAGTTTTTTCCGCGCATGCATATTTGTACATTGATGTTTGATGTCACAAGAGCAATGAAGGAAATCCAGCTTATGGTTTCAGTATGAAGAATTTACTTTATGAATGGGGCTACTGTATGATTTATATTTTATGTGTAACAGTAGACAAATGTAAATTTGTTCGATCCATCACAGTGCGAGATTATGGGGAACACATTAAACAAGTTTGATGACTGAAACACATTTTATTAAATAAATGTTAGCAGAATCTATTTTATAACTACGAAATTTACAATATAATTCAAAAAACTTTGCATGTTGGTGAATCGGCAATAAGTTATTTTAAAGGCTTAAGTAACATAATACTTTTATAATATTAAATTTGATGCATTAGTGGGAAGCTACAACGACAATATATTTCCTACAAGCAAGCCTTATGATATAGAAAATTAAATTTAATAGTGTTTTAATTTTACTTCAAAGAATTAATACCAGAAAAAACAAACATTCGCTTTATAAAATTGTTGGGAAAATGAGAATTAATTAATCACGAATCACACCAGCATCACACACCCACAGCTGAACCCACCGATTAATTCAAACTCTCAGTTAAACGTCGCGAAGCATGGCTTACAAGATACCAGTTAGAAAATGAAGTTTTAATTGAATTAAACGCTCCGTAATGATCTGTCGCCCTCGGTTGCGAACGCAGTATGTGTAATTATTTTGCAGGTCGGTGGTGAAGGGTCCAAGTTCGGCGGGCTGGCTGGTTGACTTGGTAACATTTGGAAACCAAGCATCAGGAGCAAGGCTGAAAAAACTATTTCCACGCCGAGACAGCGAAGGGATCTCACTCGATTTGCTGCAGGTAACGATCTGTCTTTCTCGTTTTGTTAGGATAATTTACCCCTTAAGGCTTGTCTAAATGCAGCCAATATCGGTAAGTAAAGTGCTATTAACACTACGGCTAACTTAACTTCTACTCAAGGGGAGTAAGGACCGATGAGGTGGTTTGCGATGGAAGCGTTCCTCGATAGCAGGTTTTTGCTTATCTACGACCGCACCCCATGTTCCGTGTAGGAGGGGCTTCGTTGAATGCGAAATAGAAATGTGGGAAAACAACACTAATTAACTAACATTTTCTAGCGCAAGACATAACCCTACTAGCAACCGCAGCCTTCCCCATCTAATCGCCGCAACTCCTCGTACAGCAAATAGTGTTTGTTAGTGTAGTGAGCGTCGTAAGCGGCAACTATTTGGCTCAGCGACGTACACATATATTTGCGTTAACCATGTGGAGCTTGTGGCCGACACAACATGGAATGGACGGAAAAACCTTATATTCAAGGTGAACTAACGCACTAGAGCCTGTGCGATTTAGGTACACAGCTAACGTATTGTTTCCTGTGTCGCCATTTTATATTACAATGGCGCTGCCTGGAATATGTAAAACAGCCACAAAATTCCGAGCCACATCTTTGGGGTATACATTAGAACAGTCACACAATAGGGTATCTGCATCCCAACATTGTTGGCTTTGGTCATGTTAGCGTTCTGTTTTTTTCCCTTCTCGGGAGCCGCAAACCAACTTGCCTTCCGGGCATGGATTGATGTCACCGATAGTCCAGTGAAACAATATCGTACCACGGACTATTAGCACCATAAAAATATCCGTTACGTGCGCCAAAAGTACATTGCTGTCGACGGGATGAGATGAGGGACGAAAGATAATGCTACACTTGGTTGACAAACGAAGTGCCCCGAACAACAGCCTCCAATGTGTGTGAGAATGTGTGCATTTAAATGGTAAGAGCTGTCAACAGAGTCGGAAAGAAACCAAATAGCACCGTATCCCATCGTTCTTTTATCTTTTATTTATCTTTTTTGTTTCCGGGTCTGTTCTGAGTTGGTGAACGCATTTCTCACCTGGCAAACCTCACCCCGAGACCCCGTTGGTTTTACAGTTTTATTTGTACGCGGTTTAAGTATTTTGTTACAGTTCCGTAGCTTAAATTGGTTTCGATATCGCCTCGGTTGGATGCTTATTTCATCTCAACCATCTATCCAGCGAATGTAAACACATTTGATTGAAATTTACTTCAAGCGCGAGGTGCACTGAGTTGAAGCCACGTGGCTGTGCAATCGAAAGTGCTGGCGGAAATTGAAAATTTTGCCGCGCAAGGTACGTTTTGCATCGGTAGCCGGTTCTTGTCAAAGCTGGGAAATGTGGTTTTCCAAGAAAACCGTGTGCAGGCGGCATCGAGTTCCGATGGATTCACCCATTACCTGACGTTTCGGTACACATACAGTAAGGATACGCTTTCGGGGTTGTTAATAATGGAACCACCGAAACGGATCACTTTGGCCCTGCTTTAACGGATATGCTTTGGCATAACTGCGAACGGTAAGATTTCGATACGCAACTCTGACAGGAAATTGATGCAATTTCGAACATTGCGTCAAGGTGAAACCGGGGAAACAAATTCGAACTGTTGATATTAAATCGCGACTGAAACGCTTCAATCGACCGCTTCGATGTGAAAACGGAAAGTAGATTGCAGGTTTTGTTTTATTTACTTATCAAACATGACGATACTTCATGTGGTGGCATAAATTGCATTTTGAAACGCTGTGAACACATGTGGCGAGTAGAATCAATGAATGATAATATGTTTTTGGCGAAAAGAGAGTCCGGTCAATCTTTATAAATTGAAAAGACAATAATTTGAATTCGAATCTGTGGCAGCTTGTAAGAAATGTAAAGATTAATTGATTAATATTTATGTAACAATAAATGTTTTGAAAATATCCTTTCTTGCTACACCGTTTTAGTTGTGTTTATTTCAAATGCTAGCTAACAGAAATCTAAAAAACGATGTCCAATGCTACAAATAGATTAACACAAAATGGTGAGAAATAGCATAAACAAAGATTTTCCTAGATAAAATATGATAAACTATAAAGAAAGAAGAGAACCCATGAAGCTTAATGGCATGTGCCTATTGACAAAATGACTTGTGCCTGAACTCGTGATTGATGATCGCGATTCCACACACAGCCAGATATATAAGTTAGTAAATTAAACGGAATGTAGCGAAAAATGGAAACGAGGTCACTCATGACGATAAAATTTAATTCTTACAGCTCCCAACTGCCCGCATTGTACACGAAAACCATTTGACCAACATAAATTAAGTTAAATTTCCATTGATTGTATCATTTGGCTACTGCTAACAAATTTTCCAAGTCGTAGCATTTTTTGGTCT
>KE524533.1:23286-33656 GCA_000441895.2 Anopheles sinensis | reverse complement strand
CGCCACTCGGTAGCACAGCACCTGAGCGATGTGTTCTACACTTTGTCGACGATTTCGCCGTCCGAGTGGCGCATTTACCGTGAGATGCGCACGATCGTCGATCGGAAGTACGGTGTGCGGCTGGTGGACGATCAGCTGCCGCGCACGACGGCCGAGGATAGGCGGGGTCCGCGCGGTCACGGGCAGGACGACGACATTCTGGCGCTGATGGAGGACTTTGAAACGTTCATCGGTTCGTACGGGTACGATCTGCATGGGCAGCTGTTCATCGAGCGCCAACTGGCGACACCGGCCGGCGGTGGACCTAGCGGCGGAGGGGTGGTAAATGTTGTTAAAATCGAACACATTGCCAACTCCATCAAGCGACACGGCCCTGGAATTATTAGCACGGTGGTAAGACACATTTTAGCTGCCTTAAAACCACAACCAGCAGATCTGCTTAAATCTTTGTTGGACGAATTTCATCCATTAGTTCTTTAGTTGCTTATTATATTAAATTACATTCTATTATTCAATCCCTGTTTCGTTAACGAATAGTATGGTGAGTCCAACAAAATTTAAATATTTGAATAACATACCACGTTTTAAGGCAACACAAAAATAGATTCTAGCAAGCATCTTTTCAGAGAAGACATTCCCGGCTGATAAAATCGTGGCAACATCAAAACGAGATGACGAGCATGACGATTTTGTCAGTCGAGATTGATTTTAATTTTTATAGGTCTCTGTGACTTCTCTTGCTTTAATTTCCACACCAAACTCACCGCTCGCTCGTTCCTCTTTGGCAGGTAAACTATGCGTTCCAATTCCTGCGGCAGAAGCTGTTCACCTTCTCTCACTTCCTGTACGACGAACAAATACACTCACGGTTGGCGGCCGACGCGAAAAAGCTGTCCACCGAAGGTGCCGATGGTGCTGGCACTGCGTCTTCCGGCGCTTCTACTGTATCGACACCCAGCTACACGTACGACCGTGCGCTCGCCTTCAACCGGCGCATCCGCAACCTCGGCCTCTCCGACGATGGCGAAACGTACATCGATCTGTTCCGAAAGTTGATCTGTCAAATCGGTAAGTAAGGTTTAGTTACCCGCTCCAACGCCTACTGCTATAACGTTTTTCGCTCGATACTATTCGTAGGAAACGCGATGGCGTTCGTACGGCTGCTGCATTCCGGAGCCTTGCACGAATGTACCGGTGCGGCCGAATTCCTATCGAATCCATCTACGTCGGACGAGCAACCGGAGGAACCGCTCGACGCAGTCAGCCATAAATCGGCAGTCACTGTTTGGAGGCAAGATATGGCCGCCGTGCGGGCCAGCTGGAGGTTGGAGAATGAGTTCTTCCGGTTGCTACTGAACGCGTTCGATGGGTTCCGTCGGCGTCGGGCGGACCAGCAGAAGGACGGTGGGGAGTCGGCGCAGGTGGACAATTTCGCCCATCTCGAGCTATTCTATCTGATCATACCACCGCTTACGATCAGCTACGTCGAGGCGATGCTTAAGGCAAAGGAAACGATTGCGAAAAAGGATCGCCACGGGACGTTCCTTCCCACCGACGACGGGTTCGTGATGGGTAAGCAGTTGGTTTTCGCTTTTCCGAAGCTTTCCTTCTTGAACGGTTCATCTCATGTCATCTTCCACATTTTGGCTTTGTAGGACTGTCGTACTTGCTGACATTGCTGAACCAAACCGCTGCGTTCAACTCGCTGCACTGGTTCAAGGAGGTGCACACCAAGTACGCACGCGAGATGGCCAAGTTGAACCAACAGTCGGCCGGCACACACCACCTGTTGCAGCAGTCTTCGACGCTGGACGGCGCCGCCGACGAGAAAATGCTCCCAACGGTGTCGCTCACCAGGAAGCGGCTCAACGCCATGCAGCACGAGTTTGAACTGCTTCAGTACAATCTGTCCAGTTCGAAGATTTTCTTCAAATAGTTCTGCGAGGTCGGGCGAAGTGCGACTCTTCGGACTGCGGACACTTTGTGCAAAGAAACATTCCCGTGCAAGTTTTACGATTTTATCAGATGCCTTTCCGATTTATTATGTTTTAATAAAATGTTACGAAACGTTTCGAAAGTCTTTCTATATGTTCTAAACTAATCGTCACTGTCGGAGGTACTTTCCGAATTGCGACGTTTGTGGCTATGTTTGCTTTTTTTCGAACTTTTGCGTTTCTTTTTGAGTTTCTTCTTGATTTCGCTCTTTTTACTTTTCCTTTTCCTACGCCGGTCGTTCTCGCTGCTATTACTGCTGTCCGAATCGCTTTCCTCCGTGCTGCTGGACGACGAGCGCGACCGTGACCGCGTACGGTGTCTGTGTCTACGCCTCTTTTTCTCCTTTCGTACCTCCTTGGCACGGCGGGACCGCTCTTTCCGCTCCTGCTTCTCGGCCTTACGTCTTTCCTCCTCTTCCTCCTGCTGACGAAGCTCCTGCAGCGGGGTGAGATAGCTTTGCTCGGGCGACTCACTGCCCGGCCGCTGCTGGCTCGGCACAACGGACTGACTTTGCGCATCAACCTTCAGGACGGAAAAGCACATAGTACCGAGCTTGCGAAAATGGCTGTTGGAAAAAAAGCCCTTACCGTGAGATAGTTTCGGCATTGATACGTGAGGTGACCGGGAAAGCCACACTTCTTGCAAGCGGCCCGGACGTTTTCTTTCTGCGACAGACCGGTCAGGTATTCCATTGTGAAGGTCTAAGGTGTAATGCACTTAATTTTGCTACTGGTATCACTGCACCGACAATACGCATTGGATTATAATATCATTCCTTATTAACGCAAAATGTTGGAAAACACTTAAATTAAATCTTTTCCACAAACAACTTTTCCGCTGGTTTGTTTACAAACGAGACGTTGTCGAAAACATTAAATTGTCAAAAGATTCCAAGATGCTTTAAACAAAGCTGAACGAATACACAATGCGTTCAAAATTAAACATTCGTTTTATTCCTGTTTGATGTGCTTTTTTTCTCTTTTGCTCAAGTAATTCCTGCTTTAATTGTTTCATTAAAATCGATGTAAGATCAGTATTCGCTATAGCGGTTCAAAAAATAACAAAAAGATTTCAACGGGTTAACGTTTTGAGGTCACCTGTACTTTCAATCGTTTGGTGAATTTCTCTTTCTTGAACTGGATGGATCTTTTCTCTTTCTTGATTTTCTTAAATCTTTTCTCCTTCTTGATCCATCCAGAACGATCGTTGCTGTGCACATTTCATCGCGCCATTCTTGTTCCAAAGCTCTTCCGATTAGAATATAGTTCTGTGTATCGCGTGCTCGTTACCGCATTCGCATCGATTCGTATCGAAGATGTTTGAAATAGAAGCATTTTGGATAATAGTCGAGAGTTACGTGGGACCAGTTCCAAGCAGTGTGAAAAAACTTCTTGAATATCTAGACTTGTGTAACTTTGGCATAGTACTGCCAGACCGCATTGATCCAAATCTTCTTGACTGGCAACGAATTGCAAAACAACTGCCTAAAAGTTCTGAAGAACTGCTGGAGCCTATTCAGGGTCCCACTCTTGGTGATAAGCCAGTGTGCCAGGCAATATATGAAGCCCTGAGAAGAATCGAGGAAAAGGAACTTGTTAGACTGATGCATGTTTGTAAAGCAATAGCCGAGAGAAAGGCTTCGGTAGAAAATGCCGAAGATTTCACCCCGCCACTGAATCGTTCGCATTTCTACGAAATAGAATCGTTTTGGGCAATCGTAGAGAGTTTGGTCGGGCCAGTTCCAAGCCGTTTTAAAATGTTTCTCCAACAACACGATTTGTGCAACATCGGTATGCTTATGATAGATTGCCATCTTCCATCGTATATTCCCGGGAACCCGCATTCTGTAAGCACGGAGAGCCTCTTGGTGAAAATACATGCAGCCCTGAAACAACTCGGTCAGACGGAATTTGTTAGAAATATGCGAATCTGTAAAGACATAATTGACAGAGAAACAGAAGAAGATAGTGAAGAAGAAGTCATCGAAGACTCTTCCAAGAAATAAATCGTCACATGGTAAGTTACAGTATCATCAGCCTTGGTTTTAACCACAATGCAACCGTTTCTAACGTTCTCGATTATCATTTCAGAACATTTGGCGGTTACGATACAGTACATGATGAAATCCGCAGGAGTATGAAGGATTACCAGGGCAACGCAAAAACTGTCGTAATGATGTGGGAATTTGTAGGAATCGCCGAAAGGGGGCCATGGATTATAAAGAAGCGGGGATAGAACACTTGAATGGATTCAATAAATTTTATGAACTCTGCAAGTAGAGCGGATAGAAAGTGTGTATTTTTTTTTATTGTTATGAATTATTTTGATGACTTAAATTTTTCTTAACGAGTGATGTTACAACTCCGATGATAAAGTGACATGAGGGAAATGGCCAAACTAAAATATGGGTTTTATTTAACTTACTTAGTATGAATTGTTTCATTATTCGCACAATACCAAATTTCCGCAGACTATTTTTCTATGTAAAAGATTTTTCTATGTTCTTGAAAATTTGGTCCAATGTTATGGTTTTCCATGGTGAAGGATGCATAACCTAATCAAAGCAAAAAAACAAATGCATACATAGAAGAGGAAGTCACGCGTCGAACCCGTCCAAAGCCAAATTTTTCTAACTAAAAACCAGAATTGTGTATTCTTGATCGTTCGGTGGAACAACACAGTGGTGGTGTATATGAAACCCGCCGGATTGGGCCGATAACATTTCTGGATTGATCAGCGTTATTCGATTTGCGTAACCACGGCACAAGGCCGAAATTGGATCATGTAAACAAAGCGTCGATTGTTTGCGAAGAAACGATTTAATTTGATACCATGTTTCATATGAAATTTACTTAAAATCTAATTGAGTTGGTGGCATACAATGTACGATGTTTGTTCTGAGAATACTGATTGATAGAGGCTCCATGGAACAAGAAACAATGTTTTACAAACAATTCCCATTCTTCAAGCAAATCCAAGTCCAAGTCAACGAGTGCAACATTGGTATGCTTGCGCTTGATGGAAATGATTTGGTATGCATCGAATATTCTTCAGAAGAGTTTATTGGAGTCTTCTGAAACGGGCGTAATCTGTAAAGGTATAATTATTAAAGAAACTGAGAAACTCTTGCAAATGCAATCGAAGTTTCTGAAACGAATTGAATCATCACTGGGTAGTAAAGTTTAAAAAAACGTACCCACATAAGAACAAGAACAATGAGTTTCTGGTCTTGAAAATAATCTTCTGCTGGTCTTCGATCTGCGGATCTTCGAGTACATATTCGGTAAATAGCCATGTTTGGAGGGTAACGCGTTGAACGCTACGTCGGTCCCGTAGGACCGACAGCGTTCTTTCCCGTATGCCGGCGTCGGTCCACACGGACCGACAGAACCGTTTTGGTATGGACACGGGCTCTTCGGGACCGACAGTGTTGTAAGTTTTTCAAAAGCATTGAATCGCTCAACATGTTAAGTTACGCACTCGTGTGTGCTTGATTGTGGACGAAGAATGAAAAATAAAGCGCCATGAATGGGGTAGAGCAGGGGTCGGCAAAGTACGGCCCGCGGGCCAAATCCGGCCCGCCAGCTGATTTTATCCGGCCCTTAAGAAAATTTGCAACAGTGCAACATATGAAAAAAAAAATCTCTATTCTTGACGGATTTGTTCACGATATCACTCTTGGTTTTTCCCTAAAACTGTACGTTTAAATTGTTTAACGAGGTCTCCAATGGCAGGAGACATCCTCGTATACTTTTTTAGACTTTTTCTATCTTATTTTCATGACCGCTCGACAATTTCCAAGCATCCAGCGCCAAAATAACATAACACCCCCACAATAGCTACAGTCAAGGAACACAACTTTCGACACCTTTATGAATTTCTAAATATAGAACACAATATTCAAAAGTTTCCATAAAACCTCGACATTTGAGTAGAGGATTAAGGTCGATGGTAATAAAAATGTCGATGGTAATTTAAACTACAATGAACCAAAAGTTAGGGGGTGCCCATGGCGCAGCGGTAGCGCTAGAAAACACCACGCCATAGGTGTGGGTTCGAATCCCGAGTCTGGCACCCCCGGTATTACGAACGGCTGACCACCGATCTAATAATATACCGTCTATCGGTCACAGTAACTCTCTACGGAGAGAGGCCTAGTCCCACTTGGGGATGTTGAGCCACATAAGAAGAAGAAGAAGTTATGTAACTTAACTATTTAAAAAAATTGATAATTGATTTAAAAAGGGTTTCATATTGCTTTCAACACATTAAGCCATGGTTTAAGGTATCCGGCCCGCACTTGGGAGTTCTTTTCGATCATCTGGCCCTTTTTAAGAAACGCATGCTGACCCCTGGGATAGAGTATAGAGGTAGAAACGTGTATGGATCAAGTAGCAGCCGGCTGAAGCAGCAGGTGAAGGTAGCGACGACTGGGTGGATATCGAGAAACCGGATATCGATGAGTGCTCATTTCCGTCGAGCTCTGATAAGGGATCCCGTAAAAAACTAAAGTCCATCGCAATCGACAAACGTTGCTCGATGATTACAACATAACATCATCGACTTGGTATAAATATCCCAACAGTGAAGATAAATAAAGCACAACATCATTCAGTCTTCAACAGTCAGTACAGTTCTTGAACTCAATTGGTTGTAATACGTTAGGGCATTATTGTGTCATATCTCTACCAAATCAGTCTTGGTTGTGTGAAATGCGCTCGTCGCCAAAAGGATTGGAAATGTTTGAGATTAAAGCATTTTGGATAATCGTCCAGTGTTACGTGGGGCCAGTCCCAAAGAGTGTTAAAAACCTTCTCGAATACCTCGACCTGTGCAACGTTGGCATATTGTTGCAAACAGAGGCTGGCGGAAAAGTTCAGTTCGCTTGGAGCCTTATCGAAGCGGAAGTGAAAAAGCGCGATCAGAAACTGCTGGAACCGTGTGGAATTAAGCGTCCAACACTGACCGATCGGAAGGTGTGCGAGCGAATTTATGCTGCCCTCAGTAACGTTGGGGAAAAGGAATTCGCCAGAATCATGCAGAATTGCAAAGTAGTGGCCGAGATAAAAGCGACAAAATCTACGAAAGAAAATATCGACGACTTTACCTCCTTATCGCATTACTATGACATACAGGCGTTTTGGGTTATCGTCGAGAGTTTGGTCGGGCCAGTGCCGAACCGTTTTAAAAAGCTTCTCCAGCATTTCGAGTTGTGCAACATTGGAATACTTGCACTATCACCGGCCGACATGCAGTCTATCGAAACGGAAGTACCGAAGCAGATTGATGATAAGTCGAAGGCTCCTAACATTGAACCTTTTGGTCTGAGCGATAGAATCCTGCTGAGAAAAATTCATAAGGCATTAACAGAACTCAATTCAGCGGCGTTTGTGCGAAATATGCGAATTTGTAGTGAAGTCATGTCTAGCAGAAAACTCTTGCCTACATCAAACGACTCATCGGATGAAAGTAGTGAATGAATGCTGCTCGTAGGATCTTCTCGTAGGTTAGGAGATTTATCTGGCGCGATACATAAGAGTTGTAGGAGCCACATGGACTAGTTTATAATAAGTCATGTTACAGTTGTGGACAAAAGTTCTGAATTATGTGCATTGCTTATTTCTGAGAATATCGTTCGTCGTAATAAATTGTCCAATTTATTGGTTCAACCCGGAAGCAAGCCGAACCTGTCGATGCTGCGAGCTGAAGCTGCTTAGTCCGCCGACGTAAGGTGCGCTCACTGCCGGACAACTGCAGATTCTGTCCTGATTCGCGCAGCCGAGGTACATGGTGCCTATCTATTATCAGTACATTCTTTTTAATATTGAAACCTCTTAAGTCTAGCGAAATAAAGCACAGAACAATCTATAGAACCACATAGGCTTCAAGTAACGTAAATTTTAATGTGTTGCAGAACTTTGATCCAAAGGTGTACAACACTGTTAAAGCACCGCATTTACAAAACTCGCAAACTATGCCATGAATTTCTATAAGCTTCAGAGCAGAGGCGGGTCACATGGTAAGCAAACTAAACGGCGGGTTAATTATTTAATTTAGAGGTATTAAATAAATTGCTAGTCAATTTTGTTCGTAGAAAATGATATTCGTGGAAATGATTCTCTGGGAAAGCTATTGGATGGTTTTGAACAAAATAAAGGCTAAGAAAATAAAGTTTTTGGCATTGAAAACTTTCCAATGGAATAACGTCAAGGAAAATTGAAGTTTAATCTATATTTGATTCCTAATTAAAATGTTCTAAAAAATGTAAATATAATTTTTTATAAATTTTCCAACAAAAACTGAATAGTGGCTGTAATGTAAGCTTTTGAGTTGTTCAATTTATAGCTGATCGCTTAATCCACCCTCAGACAATTGTTCGTTTCCCGTTGGGGCCAATGTATATAGTTGAACTGAGAAAGGCACTCCTACATACCAACTGCAAGTGGTGGGAATTAAGTGATCATACATAAGATATGGGTAGTATTGATAATTGGCTACGTTACAAATTAGGCTACGTTACAAATTAAGTATAAAAGAGTCTGTGCCTTGACAATGAAGGCATTTTGACTCAAGCATCAAGTGTTTAACAACCAGAATCGCAACTAGTGCACAGTTGTGGGTGCGTAACCGTGAACAAGAAAGGGAACAACAAGGGCGGCTTAAAAAGACGGCGTGAGGACACGACATCGGTGAATCAAACGTTTGATTTAAGGACTCCGCATCATTGAAGTAAACCGTTCCGTGATGACAGCAAACTTGCCAGAAGGAAACATGCATTCGCCGATGTACGAAATAGCAGCCAACTTGTACAACCTCACGGAAGTGTTACAGAAGATGCACAAGCAAATAAACGAAAATAGAATTCCCGATATTATTAAAAGTTTGCCAGTGTATGACGGGGAAACAACCCCTTTAAAGTATTGGTTGTGTATGGCAGAAAAAAGATTAAAATTCTTTGAGAGCCGCGTGGACCCAGAGGTGTTTGAAATGTACACTAGTGCAGTTATAGACAAAATTCAGGGTGAACCGCGGAAAATTCTTCTTTACCGTATCAATTTCAATCACGAGAGTGCAATAAGTTTTAACGAAGTAAAAGTGACACTTCTTAAAGAATTGTCGGGAAGAACTGGTTTTACGTTACCTGACCTTAATCTGATCCAGTCGTAACTGAAGTGTATGGTAGAAAGGTAATGAGCTAGGAGCGTCTGTAGGAACGCGGGCTGAAGCAATTGGAGGTGGAGGTAGCGGAAACCGGGAGGATATTGATATACCATGAGTGGCCGTTTCCTCTGTGCACTGATAAGAAGTTCTGCTGTACTCCACGATCACAATTTACTCGTCATCATCGACTTAGTATAACGATGCCGGCAAAGACGATACACAAAGAACACAAATCTTGTTCCACGATACAGGAAAATGCTTCACAGCAATACTTATCTATTTTAAAGATGTCGCATTTTGCTGGCAACCGTTGATGGCTAAGTGGATTTTAAACAAAATGTATGGAAGAAAGGATAAAAGAAGTAAATAACTTGAGTAAACATAATTGTGTCGACAAACTAAAATTAAACCATTGGTTTCCAAGCCTCCAGAAACTTACTATCTGTGGGCCATTTATGAATTAGAAATAAAGATTTCTTCATTTCATTTCAAGATTTGGAAAAATACACATGATCGCCATAGTATTTATTCGTTTTCGTTAAGCATTCGTCATTAGAGTCGAAAGTCAAATATCATGAAAATGGGTGTTCTTATCACAGGACCGAAGGGTTGATGGAAGATTTCCTAGCACCCCATTAAAGTAAATAGAGTGGATTCATCCATCCAATCAGCATCGATCGACAGATCTACTCTTCAAATGATAACGAAGTCAAGGGTTAGAAAGAGGGAAAGTTATTTTTGTACCAATTACCTGCTCGCGATCCTCATGATAAAATGAAAAATCTAAAATGGCTCATACCGGCTTTCTTTCGAGTGCTTCGTAAAATTGATCTCTCGGCTGCTGTGATACCAGGAGTGAAGGTTTGAAAGTAGGTGTCGCATCTGCCCCTCAAAGTCGGCGGCGCAAAACCAACCAATCCGCATCGATCCACAGATAAACTATCCGAATGATAACGGAGGCAAAGGTCAGAGTGAGAGCAAGGTATTTTCGTTCCAATTGCGGGCTACCTCCTGGTGGATCTTCGCTCCTGTTACTGCAAACCAAAATCGCTTGTAGATTTGACCAGATTTGTCCGATAAAACTGATCTCCTAGTAGCGCAACGAACGTTTTTTAGGAGAGGATCCGCCTGCACTTTTAAAGAAGAGAGAAGCATCGATCGTCATATCGAATTGATAACGAAGTCAAAGGTCAGAAAGAGAGCACGGTATTTTC
>KE524531.1:112045-129133 GCA_000441895.2 Anopheles sinensis | reverse complement strand
GCAATGGAGAAGTAACGGAGGAACAGAAGAAATGGTCTTAAAAGAAAATTCTTGTCCAGTCCAAGAGAGGTCCCCTGGCAATTGTTTGCATTACCCACACTGCTTGCGTTTCGCGTGAAACCCGATACTTTCTTTCCGTTCGACCGAAGTACAATCATTTATTTGTGATGACTCTATCAAAAACTCGTTCCGAGGATGGAGAAGTGGATGTTTGTGACCATTATTTGTAGTTGCGGGTTTACAGTTATGGCGGCTCCTATGTAATTCTGTAAAAAATGATATTTTTTGTCTATTTTGTATACTTTTTAACAAATTCAATTTTAACTATTACTTTTTTCGTACAAACAATAAATTTACGGTGCCCTTCACGTCGTTTTATTTTATCAATCTTGTCTAAATATTCTTATTCAATACTTAGAAAGTTTTAAAAACCATCTAATTATACTTCCCTTTCAAAATCCGCTTAAAGTACTCGTCTAACACGTATATCGTTTTAGAACAAATAAAGATTTTTATTTGGAACGGTATGCAGCGTTTTCAAATGTGCGACAACATCCAACAGGATATATCACAATTGCATTGCACGATATTAGATAGAAACTTTTAAAAGAACTTCAATGCATTATTTTTGCCCTTTACTTGAAATGCTTCGAAACCTTGTTGTTTTGATCCAAATACATGCTTGTTTTCAATTGATTTAGTATAAAATGTTTCCTTCAGTTGTTCTTCGACTCTGATTGTATACTATCCTTTTGATATTTCGATATGGTTCTCAGCATTAATTTCTATACAATACAGTAAAATTACCCATTTATGTAAGGCTAACCCCGTTTCAAGCTATCGATCATTAAGGAGTAGTGATGAGTTCTATGATATATTTGTTTAATTATAAATCTTGTGAACTTGGCCCTTGAATGTTCGCTCAGTCCGCGTACCGTTAAATCCGACACTGAATATTTGGTCAGGATGTTTCTAACCGCTTTTCCAAAGAGAATCATTGGTAAAGAATCAATTTTCTAACTAGAAAATAACAAATTCTTTTAGAATAAAACCATTTGAACGAACAATTGTGGATTGTTAAATTTGACAGGCTTTGGTTTTTTTTGCGAAGCAAAGTGAACGTGCTTCCACCATTAGAGAACAGCACTCGGGGGCAGGATTTATGGAGCATGAACAGAGTCAGCCAAAACACTCGAGCCACTAGACACGCGCCCACCGGACACGGCCCCATACGGTGCCTCGAAACAGTAAATTGCAGGACAGTAGAAAAGAAAACAAAACCAAAAAGAACATACCTCCAGAAAGACACTCCATCGAGGGCTAAAATCCAGCGCGCAAAGTAGCTTTCGGTCGTCGTCGAAACCGGACCTCCCAATCCCCCGGGTGCGGGACAGGAACGGAAGCTGGACAGGTGCCTGCCATCGGGCAGCGTTGTCTTAAAGAAGTACAGCGTTTTCCTGAGAACCGGCCACTGCGCCACCAGAAGACGCCAGCAGTTTTCTCGGAAGATATCGATTGGAGTGTCAATGGTGAAGCCATGGGTGAGGGAGGGAAGAACGCCAACGGGCCTGCGGGGGGGAGAGGGGGCTGGCGCAGTGCCGCGGGACACCGTTTCCACCGAACCCGTCCGCGCGCAGCCCGAGCAGGACGACGCCGAGGACAAAACCTTGTACACACGAAGTAAAACAAACTATGATGAAAATGTTTAGTATTCAAGAAACGTCCCGCAGAATATTGATTGGCAGTAGGGAGAAAGCGAACGTTCCGTACGTGTGGGTATACAAGAACGGCGCTGGGAGGAGTGTTAGTTCTCTTTTTTTTCACTTTTTTCGCTTTTCCTACTTGTTTGGTGAGGTATTTCTGATGCAACGTTCTTGCTTTCTTCCTTCGCCGGTTCTCAGTTGATCCTGTTTCCTGGGAGCTTTGCGTTGTTGGCAGCGTGGCGAGGGGAAACCGGAGACGTGCGGCGGTTTTCCACCAGCGTGGACGTTGAAGTGGACTCGAGCATCTTCGTGCCAATCTTCGTGTTTGATTCGAGCTGCTTTTGGTGAACTATGGAACTCATGCAGTACGAATTATGGCAAGAATAAAATATAAAGTCAAGTGATTTCAAAATAAGAGTATTTCTCTATGGATTTTTAAAAATTTAAGGTCGAGGTTTCTTTACAAACTTAATACACACATTTAGAAAAATGGATTTCTATGTGAAGTAAAATGTGTCCCACATGTTTCGACCTATAGTGCCAGCGTAGGATGAGTGTACCTCACGGGCAAACAGGAATGGCGCCTCGCAGATACAAGAATGCGGCACGAAAATGGGAAAGTATTAACGGAAAACCAATGGAGCCTCGCTGACGAAGGGCTTGAGACGTTAAGTAAAAGAGAGCTTGTGACGAACTGGGAAGGCCTGGGAAGGGAGGACAGGGTGAGGTGCAAAGCATAAGAAAAAAACCAGATCTTCCCATAGAAAGAACTCTTCTAGCCGAACACCGTGGCAACTGTCAGAAGAGTTTGTAAGGTGCTCGATGGCGTGGCAAACCGGGAGGACACAAAAAAAAGAACACTGCACTAGAATGAAACCAGCCAGCCTTCGCGAGCCGTGGAAAGCCGATCGAAAAACGGTTGAAGTGGAAAGCGGCGTGCTGAAAGGTTCGCAACAGTCAGGACTCCAACACGTTCGGTGGATTGGATGCAACGCCCGTTTTCCGCCAGCCGGACCCTTTGGCATCTTCTTCCACCGGGGAGGGACAGCTTTTCCGAGGGAAAGATTTTTTGGAAAAGAAAAGATTCTGCAATCGCCAGGAAAAGTTAATTAGTGCCAGTTTTCAAGACGGGCTGTTGTTCGGGACAGGACGGTTTTCATTTAGCCCTTTATGACGATGAAGTCTAACGATCGTGCAACTTTGATGGTTGAATTTTTTGGGACTTTTGCAAAAGGATATATTTTTGAAAATCCGTCCTTGTTTGATGTGATTTTCTGCTTTCTTTCACGGTAGAATTTAAAGGGACAAATAAATCAAGATACCGTTAAATTTTTCCTCCGAAGAAAATGCTTTCATTTAAAATCCTCCCAAAGTGCAACGAAAAGGTTGATAAGAAAAATTCCTTCTTTTTCCTAGCGTTGCGTCGTTGGTCTTCATGGCAGCCATTTATGAGCGGGTCGGAGCCTACCAGCAAAACATGACGAACCGGCTATGTATGCAAATTGACATGCCTCAATTCGGCAAGGATTCGCTATGATAGATGCTGGACCATATTTTATCTTAATAAACTTATGCAAATGTCGCCGTGTGGATTGCGTCCTGTAGGTCGAGATTTTGTTCTTCCCTTGTTACAGCAGTGCAATTTCTTTGGCTCGGTATTTACTTTATCCTTGCCATCTTATATTGTCCGGGAACCGTTGCGTTCGACATAGGTCTTGGAAAAATTCTACCGACTTCTTTCCGTGTCTAGAGCGAGAAAAAATAGGAAACCGCGCATCCTCCACCATCGCCTTCCACCGGAGTGTGTTCCCCTTTTGAAGGGAAAGACTGATTTCCCTGCCGTTTTTGAGATATGACAGCGTACCGAATGACATCAAGCATTCGGTTGGAACCATCAGCTGTCGCCGGGAATTCGTTTTGAAGGCTGATAAAATCATTCAGCGCTCTCTGCGGCTTGAATGTACAATCTGACAAACATGACAAATCCGCATTCCCGCCCTGAAGGGTGTGCGATCGTAGGTCGCCGTTATCGGTTGATCTGTTAATTAGGCTCAAGTCTCAAAGGACTTACATCAAGGGAAAGCGTAATCGAGGTCTCAGGCTAGTGGTATGAGCCACGGAGTGTAGGTGTCATTTTTCGTCTACTCATCCTGGACGGTTTGTTTTTCGTGCACTGGTGGATTGTTTGAGGACATTTTCCCAACCTCAACTCCTAAGTAAAGCGATGAATTCATAACGAGGAGACGTTGCTTATCCCAGTTGTGAGCAAAACGTTACCGACGGTAAACCATTCTACTTGAGGTGCAACTAAAGCTGTGGAATTATCGCATATTAGTTACCTTCTGCATTTCTTTTTTCATTGTAAAAATTTACAATATCTAGGCAATATGTAAATACATTATGATCACAACGAATATGATTCACAACTCTAATTCCGTTCAGCGAGTACAAACTAAAAATTTACTCCAAAAAGGAAGCGATTTAACCATAATGGAAATAAAGAAAACAATCACACATTCCCGCATGCAACAATTCCCCCAATTGGTTTGTTCTTTTGGAGTTCCGTCAGAGCAAAAACAACGTGCGACAACGGACATGATGGAGAAAATCAGGTGATGATATTGGTTTATTATGCTAATGTCATTATCGATTTCAATTTTCTCTCTCGCGCTTTCGTTGGTGCATGTTTCGTCAATCGTTTCGATTTCGTTCGTCCACCGGAAAAGCATTGTGCTTTTTTGCCTTTCCCGTGTTCATCTTGTGCATTCTTTTTTTCTTTTTTTAAAATCCTTCCCGGTCGATGCGATTGCACACCGAGGGAACTGGGTCGCGCCTGTGGAAAGAATGGCGTTGCAAAACCATTTGTTCTGATTTGCTAACTAACTACCGGCTACTGGCAACGGTTGCGCTGGCCCATTCCGGCAAGGATGAATTGAATTCAAATCCGTTCCGGTTCTCCAGCGGTGTTGGAGAAAGTGATAGAACAGTGGAAGCGAGACACACAAGTGCTGGAACAACCGGAGGTACGAAAAATGTGCAACAGTGAGTTTTCTTGGCGTAATGGCATTTCCGGGTTTTCGGTAGTTTAGTTTGCCGGAACGGAACCAAATTGGATTAATTTAATTATTTTGTTTTCAACGCTGCCAAAAATCGTACAGAGTTTGGAAAATTGGCAGACCGTTACAACACGGGCGGTTGTGGATAAATTGATCGTACATTACCCAGACGCTACTGGTTGCAATGGGAATAAATGAAATGAAATTATTTAAATTATTAAATTCATGCAAATAATTATACCTAATACCATTATCGACTTGTAAATGGTGTGAAATTAAATAAATTGAATTTGGTTTAATTCTGGGCTAAATAAATCGGAGTTATCGATTACATCAATATCCTTCTAAGAGAAAAAAGCAAAATAAGTAGCTTATGTCAATCTTCACATTTTCCCACATTCTTTCCGCTTTCGATACGCTATTTACCAATGATACATCAGTTAAACGCTTTCTAAACATCTTTATCCGACTCATCGTCTTTTCTTTCCTGGCCCTTCGAGATTCATATCAACAAGTCGCACTTGAAAGGCTGACCTTTTCTCGTACGTCCGTAATCGCCGGTCATCATTATTAGCCAGCTTTAGCGATGGTCAAGCCCGAAAGTCCAGTGGAAATACATCCGTACTGTCCAATAAGATGTTTGATCTTTTGACATTAATTCCTTGGGAGTCAATAATCAATACTCGCCTCGCTTCGGGTCGGCAATACATCATGGTGGGGTGTTTGAAAGGCTCCCCGGTAAAAGAATGTGTTGTGTGTAACAAGGTGGAGAAGTTGTTGGGAAAAACTAAGCCAAAGAAAAACGCTAAGAAGGTGGAACTGCGTTGGTCAGGGGACGGAATTCAATCGATCGGCCAGCGACGGATTGGGTTTTCTCGTCCCATCGAGATCCGGTGCGAGTTCTGGGCAATCATTGCGGATAATGTACGCTGGTGTTTGTACACATGTTTCCGGCCCACACGTTTCCCTGGGCACGATAATTCCCGCATCGTTTTCCGTCGCAAGGATGCGAGAATGAAACATTTCTTAGCGAGAGTATTTTTTTCCCCAAAAGCGAGGGGAAACCCGGGATAGATTTCCTATTACGGTGAGTAAGTGTGATCGGTATTACGCAATGTTTATGCTTCGGATCAGCTTTCACCTTCCCTTTTGCCTACCCTTTCCACAACCTCTCGCCCATCACGCCCCCGGCGGCAACACTTTTAATGACGGTCGGGTTTTCTTTTCGGACGCTCGTTCGGATTTTTCCTTTCCTCAGTGTTAGCGTTTCCGGACGGTGTGAGGGAAGAAAAGTAATAAAGATTAACTATTGACACCCTCTCTCTGGGGAACCATCGGGGCACCGGGAGCAAGCACTTTCCAGCGCGAGAGGGGTTTCGATTCCGTTCCTTTACGGCCAAGGAACAGACCGGACCGAGAAGGAACACTCATAAACCAATGGTGCGGGGGGTAGAAAAACAAAAAGAAAAACATATTGTTCAATATTGGGTATCAATATTTTGTGCCACTGGTTTTTCCTTCAACTGGCCGATCGTTTGGCTTGCACAAATCAACCCCATTTTGGTGGAACTAATTTTCTACCCTTTGATGGTTATGTTGAAGAAAACAAAAGCTACTGGCTCAGCCAGGTTTTTGTCTTTGTCAAACACTAACAAACACTGAGAATGAGGATTGTGAAAATGTTTGGTTTTAGACTTTGTACTTTCTCTGACAAGCCAACCGCATCACGAATCTCTACCGTGAAGAACTATTTTTGATCTGTAATGATCCATCCGATCAAATCTCCTCCTTTAAACATTTTTTTGTTACTTTCAAACTTAAGTTTCCCTAGAAGAAAAACAAAACCGGAATTCAGTTAAGAGGACCCCCGGAGCAGCCGAAGACACCCTTCGACGTTAGAAGACGGCTGGCGAACGATGACAATTGATGCAATATAGACAATGGTCGTCAGCAAATGGTTTCTCCTTCCTCCACCCGGGGAGAGGGGGCACACAAAACACAAAAACTGGTTGACTGGCCCTTTTGACAACGTTGTCCACCAACCAAGTAACTGCAGCGGCTGGTGGAAGGGCGGCTCTCACCGGGGCCAAAAGTGCAAGCTGCAAGTCTGCAGAGTACGAGGCGTTTTTCCGTCCACCGTTGGCCGCCTTCGAACCCGTTCGGCAACGTTCGTTTAGGATGCTGCGATGGTGGGCAGCTCAACTGCATCGACAGCATGCAGTTCGTTTGGCAAAATAATACAAAAATAAAAACAAACTGCAGTAGCTTAAATTTTCTGACGGATTGATTGATGACCGAAAGACAGACAGCTGAATTTCATTAAATTTATTTCATATAAATCGTCTGCTGCGCTGACTCGAGCGACGGCCAACCGACGCGTTCCGGACGCGATGGCCCGGGGGGGCGGGTTTTGGGGCCACGGGTTTGCCCGGCTGGATTTAGGATTTTTCCCTCGCACGCCGGTTTCTGGTTCCGCTAAAAACCGTTATCGACGCCATGAAAATGTCATCTCTGTTTCCCGCGTTTTCTTATTTTTATTATGAAGTCTTTCTCTGTTTCCATGGCCTGCTGGTTTTTTTCTAAAAAGGGAATGGATAAATAACGATGAGCTTTAACTTATTGTTAACTTTTCTAAATTAAAAATGTTTAGTTGGTTATTTGACTGTGACAAAAATAACTTTATCCTTTAATAATAAAAACGTACAAGTTTATGTAAGTGTGAACACCCCTTGCATCGATAAATCAAAACTTCCTAAGTAAATCAACGTCCAAGCTCATCGAACTCGCAGTTACAAAAGGAAAAGTCGTTGTTCCTCACCCCGCCAGTGGTCAACAAAGATCAAACCGAACCGATAAGCGGATTGGCGGATTGTTCCTCACACTCGGGCACCTAATCTAATAAAATAATAGATTGTTTGATGTATCAATAAAGGCCACTATCAGGCGAAAGGAAGTCCAAAGCTGACGCGAGGTAGGTAGAAGAGAAAAACACAACAGCAATCAACAACCTGTAACGCATAAAGCAAAGTTTTTATCTTATTTTCCTCAAAAGACTTTTGCTAGTTAACACTCACTGCGTCGTTCCGGTTCTCGGCTCGCTGGCCGGGGAAGTTAGTTTTTTCCCCAAGATGTGCGATTCTATTGCGATGAGAGGGCAGTGGTTCTCTCTAATAGTGGATAAGATAATGGTGACTGGCGCCACTTGTAGCGTCCGTTGTCCGAATCGAATGCGTAGGCGTATTGCTTTTCTTCATCTTTCGCTAGGCTTTAATTCACTGGGGGATAGGTTCCGCCTTGGATGGGTACGGTGGGAGCAGGATTCGGTAACTATAAATAAAAATAATCAGATCAGGATCCGGGAAGTTCCCGAAGTTACGCTTTCGACAGGATTTGCACTCCATTCCGGGGGAAAGTTCAGTATTCGGTCATTGTTGTTCAGTATCGTCCGTTTGAAATCGGTCCGAAAGAGAGTGTTATTGGATAAATTCATTACGACTATTAACGAGAAGGGCAAGATTCGGATGAATTAGAGAGGACTTGTAAGCCGCGTGCTGCAGTGTGTGGGAACATTGTCAAAGTAATTCATTTTTAGTGTTTTCTTTTGTGTACAGATTGTAATGTTACTTTTTTATAGGAATGCTTCTTTTCTTACGTTTTCAGAACGAGTCACGTGACCATTATCGCTCAAGTGTAAAAAGTGTACCGTCATCAATACGATTGTTGCGACCGACGTTTTTTTCAACTGTCACTAACATTTTTTCGCTTCTAATTTTTTTAAGAGTGTAAAAAGTACTCTGTTTCTTGAGGGATTCTAAAAAAGGTAACATTTGTCAAATTTTTGACTAGAAGGAAACAGTGACAACGGGATTTATTTGAGAAACCTACCGATCTACATTCAAAATCTTTCGCGGGAAAACGCAATTTCAAAGCATCAGCACAATTCTTTTCCTCCGAGTCGGCACATTTTTTATCACCCCCAGATGGTATCTAGGAGCAATGTTAAAAATGCGATCGTATCGATTTTTCCACCAACCGAGCAACATATGCGTGAAAGATTTCACAAATCGTACAATTTCCCTCCGGTCCGTACCGCAGTAGGCTGGCCGGGTTTTCCCGGTAAATATTTAATGGTAACGCTTGGGATTATGAATCGCAACTGGTCTTGCACGGGGCACCGAGAATCTGACCTCCGAGTTCGAAACGAGCTGCGTCCGAGATGAGATATAAATAGTGCTAAAAGGGTTTCAGCGAACAAGTGTGAAGGGGTGAAACCTGCGTAGACCTACGATTCTTCCAAACGATACAAAACCGATTGAAACAAGGATATAAAAAAAGGAAAGGCAAGGTGCCAAAGAACGCTTCCACGCAAAAAGGGTTGTACAACACCCGGTAGAGGAATGAAGTTGCGGGGGAAAAAGGCGAGAAACCACTTGTGCTAATAAATTGCCCTCAATGATGAGCGTGAAATTCGAACCCCTCAACGTGTGGCTTGGCACGGTTGGTTCGTTTTTTCGACACCACATCGGGAGGAAGTGGTCAGGTCATAATGATGACCACGGCCGGACGTTCATCTTGTGACCGACTCGATAAACGTAATATTGGAATGTAATCAAAACAAAAATTTATCGACAAATCGGCCAACCCGGAGTGAGGTTTATCGTGTGCCGCCTGATTGGAGGGAAAACCTGAGGGGCAATGCTAGAGTTCCGGCTTTTCGTTAGTTCAATTATTTCATTTCAATAAAGTGGATTCTCCAGGGAAATTTGTCACCGGCTGAGACCCAGCGCTGGCCCCTCGCGCCGCGTTTGCATTTTGCAGGATGGCGTAATCGAAGGGTTGTACAAAAAAGGGATTCGTTAACCTCCGGGGACAATCCGTCTCGGTCCCGGGGATGGTTCGTTTGCCAGTTATTCAATCATATTATTAGTTTCATTGATTATGTGAAATTGGAAATTGTAAGAAACGCCACTGGAAAGGACACTCGCTTGAAGGTTGGTTCGGTTTTCTCCGGCATCCAAACACAACCGAGGATCCATTTTGGGTTTCCCCGGTGTAAAAAAAGGCATTTCCTGCGTCACTCCCCGAAAGGATTGGCAAATGGAAAACGAAAATTTTCCCTTTTTCCTCCGATCGAGGGGATAATTCTGTGCCAGCGTGGATTGGTGCAAACCAAAACGAAAAATGTAACGATTTTCTCTAAGACAAAATAAAACTTACCACTTCAACACCTGTTATGGAAGCGTGAAAGCATAATTTGCATACTAAAATTAAGCGATACGGCTCGCTTTTCGTTCGTTTTTCAGCACGGAATACGGGGAGGGGCTATGGGGGGAGATTGTGATACCGAAATGCCGCTGGAAGCATCCTCGCTTAGCTCAGAAAAAGATCTTACCTTCGCTCAGCAGCTCAGTTTCATCAATAATTTAAAACGACGCCAGAAAGCAACGCCACCGTAGAAATCCCTTTAATATTCACGGAATCTGTTTAAAGCCGCTCCCGGGAGGCAAATGGAAACACGTTTACTGGGAAAAGCGCGAGGAAAAGCGTAGTCCTGGGGATGGTACGGGTGGAGATGGCTAAAGATGGCACAAAGTTTGAAATCTAAGACACGGCGGATAAGCTGTAAGGGAATCAAGAGCGCACGGAAATAAAAACACCAGAATCGACACGAAGCGTAGCTCCGGGGGGAGAATGGAACACATGCAACCAGAACGAAATCCCTTTTCTCACTCGAACAAACCGAACAAGCCGAAGCAGTAGGGTTTTCTGGGCCTCATTCCGGTGCTTCCGGCTGCCCCGAGTGTGACCGAGGTTGCCTTTGCACGACGAAACAGGGACGAAACGGCCCTGCCGTCGGTAGGATTTCGAATCCAATTCCTCCAGAGTCCGAAAGTCCAAACGTGCCGTACGCCGTGGATCCTCGTGGATCGGTCGTGGATCTGGAGCAATGGTAATGGGCGAAGGCGCCCGGGCGAATGGCGGATTTACCTAAACTAATGTTAAAATATTTGAATATTTATGTAGTTATGCTTTCTTTCCGCCTTTTTGAAGCCCGCTAGTATGTTGCTTCCGAGCCGGAGCGGGCTACTGTGTTGCTTTTTTTTCCAGTGCACCTTTTCCATTTTTCCGTTTTTTCAAGTGCCAGAGTCCTTTTGGGTGGTTCGGGTGGAGTTCTTGTTTCATGCTTGTTCTTTTCTTAGTCTTCCCTTTACTTAGTTTTCCTGTCCCAGGACAACCGTCAGGAGTCTTTTTCCTTCTCCTAGCGCCAACCGTAAGAACCTACGCGAGGGCTTTCGGTAGCAAATAAAATCCTTCGCCCAAGAAGACGAACCGGGTTGGTCCTCAAGGCAGTGCCAGTTGCGTTCGAATCTAATGCTAAACCGAAACCGGTCCCCAAAATCCCGGTGCGAATATGAGGTAGGAAAAGAAAACGTCCGCTAAGGCTTTTGCGATAAGTTCTGTGTGAATGCGTGTGTGTGTGTGTGTGTTTGTATTTGTGCTTAAGCCGCTAGTTTGACAACGAGTGGGCATCCGACACTGCCGAAGTTCCGAGGGCCACAGGATGACAGGTGAGTTGAACGTTGTTGATTTTATTATTTCTTGTATTCTACAATTCCGTTTGTTGCCGAAGCGAACGCTTGCTCGAATGGATTACTCCTGTAAGACACTAAACTCCTTTTCCTGCTCGGCCGGAACAGAACGAGATGTCTTCTGAAGCCAACATCAAGTGGATAGATTATTCACCCAGGGGGATGAAGAAGCCATAGGTAATCCTTCATCCAAATCCAACCGACTGTAACTCATTCTTTTCTGCAGGCGTAAAAGTAGAACGGTTTCATTTTCTCAAACCTTGCCTTTCTGTTCATTCATTCGAACACGTTGAAATAATTGTAGAATCCTACTATCGAATGCGCAGCAATGTTTTGCACACGAAAAGCCATCCGTTTTCCATTTTCCACCGATCGGAAAGGCGCCGTCCCGTTGCCCGGGCGGCCGCGGTAGGAGCAAAAACATGGGTTTCGTGGGCCTCGCCACATCTCTTCCGTTCGCTGATTCGCTGCAATTATTTAACAAATCGTAAATCATATCACATACGGACACGCACGCAGCTGGCGATCGAACCGTTCGAGCGCCCGGGCGTTGATGCTGCGATGAAAACCCGAATGCGTGCTTATGTCTAAACTTGGAATGTTGGCGATGGCGCCCTCCTGATTTACATTAGCGACGCCGACCGCGCGCCGGGGCCTGCATGTCGCTGCATTCCGAAGCGCATGTTGCGCCGGTTGTATCTCGTTTCTTTCCCTTCGGTTCTTTTTCTTGCTTATGGCGGGATGCCGCGTGAGTTTCCTTATTCCGCGACATTCAGCAGCAACAGCAACAGCAGTTGGAGCTCCGACTCATCAGTCGCCATTGCGTCCGGGAAGCTTGAATGGCGCTTGGACGCAGCCAGTCAGGTCCAGTTTTCCGAACATACCGGTTGACAATCATTCGACAGCTGAAGATGCAACCGATGGTCGCAACCTGAAGGGTGGATGGCAATGTGAGAAGGCTTTCCCGGAGGAAAGGTGCCAGTTCCAACGTCCGTACGATTGGTTACTAATTTATTTGTGTCGATATCCTGTCGGGAAGTCGTTGATACGAGGAAGAACTTTGTAATTCAAGGCATAAAGTAAGCTTCAAAGCTAATTTTAGAAAGTTTTCATATCAATTTATTTTAATGCTAATAAATAGAAAGGAATTCCTAAGAAAAAATTTACGTTGAGAAACGAAATAACGAACATTGTTCTTCATCAAACGCACATCATGTTCCCCGTCATCGTCCGTTGATGTTCGCCACATTATTAACCGTAGTATATTAAAATTGATTACAATATTTTGTCCCTGCTATTGTCGTTGTCGTCGATTGGCATCGATTTTCCATCGTTCACTCCGGCCATTCTCGAGCAGCTCCCCGACGCCGTGGAGGTCGGTTTCAAAGGAACGATTCGAGAAAATATTTCGCCCGCAGCAATGAAGAAACGTCCACGTCCAGGAGCTTCGTCGTTTTTAACGTGTTTGCGTCATGATTTGATAAATTGGTCTCGGTCACTTGGGAAATGTGTATGGATGTCTATAATTATGGGCCCTGGCTACCGTCAGGGTGGTTGTTGGTATGCGAATGGTAGCCTTTAAAGTAATATCTCGGATGTTTTGGGGAGAGGTGTGTTATATTTTACGAACGTTAAACAGAACGTAAAGGTTGACAGTATCGTCGGTTGTAAAACAGTTAGCAGATCGTACAGAGAGGTAAATGTGTTTTATGAATGTTATTTTGGTCAGTTACAATTTTCTGAGTGTTTTTATTATTATTTTCATGTCAGGATTTGCAACAGATTTTGGAGGTTATTGAGGTGTGTTTGGTTAAGTTCGAAAGAATCGTAACGAAGCCAACCAGCCTTCAAACCAATGCAGAAACGAACACGCTGCGTTGGGTGTGACCTTATTCTTGTTTGTTATTTAACAATAAATCTACATCGCCTGTCATCTCGCGGTGACGAGTTCGTTTCGTTTTTAAAGCACCACAATTCGTTCCACCATTGAACCCCCATCGTTCGCCGGATAGCGTCGTCTGCGTTTTTGACATTCGAGGTCTTTCGTTGTTCACCTTTCAGCGCCTACAGAGCAGACGGAGCGAATGAACGCAGCAAATCGAAGCAAAAGAAAGAACCTCCTTTCCCGAACCCTGTTAGAACCCAGACACTTACACTTTCCGTTGACCTCCAATCCACTTCCTTCCTGTGCCGGAAAGTCAGGGCGCAATAAAAACACACACACGAGTGGAAATAAAACGAACGTGTTGGAGAAACAACGTACGGCGATCGGCAAAACAATTGGAGACAACTCTGCGGGAAGGAAGTGTTTCGGGATTTCAGAGCCGCCTTTCTGTATTGACGATCGAGACATTGTTATGAAGCGTGAGCATCGAGTGCGTTCAAACAAACCCACCCGATCCACCCACCAGGACACGACGTAGTCCCATCCGATCGTTTCTCTTAACCGTCTCTTCATCCCGCTGTTACTTTGGAGGAGAACAAGCCTTTAGGCAAAATATTGCGTCTTGCCGGAAAGTGATCGTCCAATCGATCAGAGAACTCGAAACACGAGAGAAGATTTGTTTGCCACGGGAAAGAAGACGTTATGATTAATTTCATTGTTTGACTTAAGTTTGCGTAGGATGTAGAAAAGTTCTGTGATGTAAGAGAACCGATCAATGAATGAATATTGTGATTTAAGTTTGTTTCTTTTCTTGATAAAAAAAACAGGCAAAACTGGCCGAAATGTTAACTTCATAAGACAGTTTCTAAAGACGTTTCAAACGCCTCGCCACAGATTCACCAAAGCTGATAAACTCTAATGAGTTCAACAAAATAAAATCAACGCGGATTGAATGGAAAGAAATGATCGTTCAAATATCCTCCACTTAGGATTAGGTCTCAATCTTTGCTCGTTTACTCGTGACTCACCTCGAACGAATCCCCGACCCAGATCGGCCAGAGTCACCTGCGCTGCTATTTTAATGACATCCATATTAAATTCCGGTAGCAGACGACCGTCTCATTTACGACTTGATTAAAAATGCAGCGCTAAGGAGACGAAAGGAGCCCGAACCCCGTTTGCCATTATCCTTTTCGTGCGCGAAATAAAAGCGAACCGGCAGAAGAACAAGCGTCCACTCGGGTCCGACCCGCATGCTCGGTGGAGCTCGAAAAGATGAATGGCAACGGAACCGGGTCGAACGCAATCTGTGCATCGTTCGCGCTTCCGTTGCACCGGATCGGACTGCACTTCAGACAACGTGGCGGATCGCGTGGACATCGAGCGAAGGCCGTGAAAAAAACCCGGCTGGACGGAGGAAAGGTGCTGCGAGACGCGTTCGTTTTGGATACAACGTTCCGTGGGTGTCGTTTCGTTAAAAGCAGCGACGAAGCGGAGAGAATGAATTTCTGTCGAGAAAAAAAAGGATAACACGCCATAGGAATGTCTAACATTAAAGTCATCTGTCTCAATCGCTTCAAAGAAATAATTATAATAAAGCGAAAATTAAGTTTTAAAGAAAGAAGAATTAAAGGAAGAGTGCGATTGCAATACAAGTTTACATTTAAAAATTAAGATGAGCGACTGATTTATTTAATTAACTAGTTACAATCAAACCACTTCGCCATGTTCACAATCACGAACTAAAACAAACCAAGCACAAAATCCATGAAAAATCCAATTGATTAGAAACTTTTTTCTCCTTTTCCTTTATACACCAAATTTAAATTTAAAAACATGTCCGATTTGCCTTTATTTGATAAGGCAAGAAATCCACAAAGCGTGACACTTTGCGATCGTTACTTCAAATGCATTGGTCTGCTCAGGCTCACCGATCGGTTTCTTTCCTGGTCGTTCGGCAAATGATTTATGTCGTCTGCAAAGGATTTGATTTGATTCTGCTGCCGTTTACCTGCAACAAACTGATCTTTTCCCGTGCTGTCAACTGGTTATCGGAATGTGCTAAAAGTTTAAACGACTCCATTTAGCAGCTCGATGGAGAGCACAATAAAGTGGAACATAAATACCGACGGCGAAGTTCCGTGGTCTTATTCATTTTAGTCAGCCTCGTATAACAACGCACTCGTGTTTGTTACGATTATATATTTCGTCTCGTAGCAGACGCTCGAGTCCGATCAAATAAAACCCTCCAAGACGATGATAAGACACTTTAACCGTCGTTTTCATCGCGCCTATTTGAACAGTGACAAATAGTTTTTAAAACGCCCTGCGGAAGGCTCCCTTTCCACACGCACACCAGTGGGACGCGGGGTGCATAAACTGTCGGTTCCGGAAACGCTTTCCGCGTGCCACGAGCGCGCCGCGATGATGACGGATTAGTATTTGCAGCCGAATGGGAGTTTGATTAATGATTCGGTTTCGGGCTTCGGAGGGCACCAAGGGAAACCCGGGTAGGGTGGTAAAATTTCTGAGACGTTTTTATCGTCTGCCCCCGGGAGCGGCCGGGATTTGATTCGCCCTCCAACGAGCGTGCGGGTTTAATTGCTCTTTTTTCCCCGCCGCCTACCAGCAACCCACGGGTTCGGGAAAAACGGAAAGCGGGTTGGCGTTTTGTAAACGCCGAACACGACGACGAACTATTTGGTTTTTCGCGCTTTCGGTGGACCATGTTCGCAGCTTCATGCCGGGTTTGTCGGAGGATCAACCGCGAAGGAACTGCTTCTTTGGTATATAAAAGGGGTAAGCACCCCTGTTTTTTAAGCATTTCAATCATTTGATACGCCTCGATAAAACGATAAAGGGTGCGCAAGACACGCGAACTCATGCTGTCCCTATGGTCGAGTAAAACACACAATACCTATTTTCAAAACATTTACCCTTTTTAACTAAAATGCTATTGACGAGAGAATAATATAACAGGAAAACTGTTATTTGGAAATCTTTAAAACTTTTGTCAGAACTCTTAGTTTAAACCTGTTCATCATTCAAGTGCAAGAAGAAAAGTATCAAATAAAAAGAAAAAAAGGCGAAGTGTAAAAACAAAACGGAAAAGAACAACAACAAGTTCCTGATATCGGTAACACCATCGGTTTCATCTGCGCCGAAGAAACTGTGGCTCAAAAATCTGTACGCTTCAGGGCAAGAGTCATATAAAGTAACGACTTTGACGGAGCTCCTTCGGTTGGTCCAATCCACCTAAGGTCATCTTGCTGACCGTTTTCGTCCTCAAAAAGGGTCAAAACAGGCAAATAATAAGAAGCAGCAATATTTGGAAAATTTTCCAAAAGAAATATATGAGTATATGCACTGATCGATGGCGTATTGAATGTAGGAATAAATCATAAAGCGAAAAAGCATTTTTGGTTCTTCACAAATAAGCAAATATTAAATTGAAGGCAAAAAGAAAACCTTGATTCAAACGTCCTGCACGCTTGACCAACACGCGCAGACTTCAGAGAGGATTAATCGGTATCATAAGCGACGCGTTTTATGTTTTCGATCCTTCGATGCAGGCAGCAAACCATCAACAGTTTATTTCAGCGTCTCTTTACGCTTTCTTACTGTAGGCTCCTAGCGATCGGCATCCGCGGGATCGCAAGTGATCGTCAATCGTTTTCCTCCCTATCGGATGGCTTAAATCTGACATCGGACAAGCAAGGTGTGCTACCAGAATTACAAGTTCCTTCGACGCAACGGCGATTGCAATCGAGATTAAAAAATTGATAAAAGGTTGTATCCAGGAGCCAGTTTGTGCATGATGATGTTGTGTTTGTGTCGTAAAAAAGATGAATGTT
>KE524531.1:94018-107985 GCA_000441895.2 Anopheles sinensis | reverse complement strand
TTTTTTTCTTTTGGCGAAACAACAAGCAATGTTTCCCTGGAGGGCCTATGCCAAAAATTGTCGTCTTAGGTTTTTTTGCTTTTCTTTCGGAGGCTCAAAGGATTGACGGGACGTAGCATGGGAGTCGACGAACTGTCGGTTCGGGCAGATGGAACGATATTTGTCTTGGAAGCAGAGCATTTATTAGAAAATTAATTGGTTTCTTGCTTCCCATCATAGTCGTAAGGCACGTTAAAAAACTGAAAACAATGGTTAGTGAAAGGGGAAGAACTAGAATTTAATTGAATTAAAAAACAAAAAATAAGGTAGATTATTTTGTGAAAAAATCACCGAAATTGAGCATGGAAAATCAAACCGATAGATTATTGAGCACCACTTTTTGGGGTGCTTTTTATTAAAAGCTTTTCCATACAAACAAAAGACACAGACACGGGCATCAATTCGGCCACTTGCACGTTTGAATAATAGAAAATAGAGATAAGCCGAAACGCGATTGGGTCGTGAGGCCACGGCATCTGAATGAATCAGCTGAAATAATGGAGCAATTTTTCCACGAGGATTTTCCACCAGGCACGTCCACCGAGTGCGGCATCGACTGCGCATTTCCTGTGCCGAGCCCCGCAAACAAGGCGCCCGCGAAAAAGGTTTCGGGAAAATCTGGTTAATCGGAAACCATACACCGGCACTGCAACGTCATTCGAAGTTACAAGTGATCTCCCTCAAATGGCCTGCGTGTGCGTATGGTTCTTTGCAAAAAAACCATCCATACAAAAAATAGCACAAGGAAAATATTTGCCCCGTTCGACCCTGGTTTTCCAGGCCCTCCGTGTATTATCCGTTGTTGCTTTGGATTGAAATGTTATTTTTCACGGCTTTTTGAACCTGTCCGATGGGCTCACCAGGCAACAACAAGACGCTCGGTTGCTCGCCTTCCGGCGCAATCCGCCGCCGGTGGAAAAGCGGTGTCGCGGGGGACAACGAGGCCATTTTTCCCCGGGGCCGTCGGCGAGCAACTGCTGAGAAAGATAAACATAATTGCACACCCGGGGTCGATTCGGGGCCGTTCGGGGACGGATCGTCGTGCGCTTGACGGATGCGTCGCGACGCTGGTGGAAAAGCGTAACCCTCCCTCCCTCCCCCTCCTCCCTTTCCCGATTCTGCTGTGTGCGGAAAATTAGGGTACTTCTCCCTCATCGAGCAACGGTGGAAAATCGAGACGATTCGTGACGGGCGGTTATCCGGCGCGGAGCGGAACGAGGATGAGTTTCCTTGGGCGGTGAAAATGCAGTCGTATTCAAATTGAACACAAAACGCAACGCAATCCAACCGCCACCCTCGTCTGAGGCCATTGTTGCAACTGCTCGGAGTCAATGAAGATGACGATTAAATTAAACGGCACACAGGAGACTGCTTCGAGCGATTGCTTCATTTTGGGTGCGGTATTGTGTCTGCATGTGGGGGGTGTTTTTTCCCTCACTTTCTTTCACCCCACCGGAAGGGTGTTTGTTGTGGAAACGCAATGCAAATAATGGAACACGCTCAATTCAATATGATTACCGAGATGTCTTTTGTCATTTTGCAATTTCTTCGATAGCTTTTTTTTTAAAGCAAGGGTTTGCTTTCTGCGACTGGTTGAAACATGGCTGAATGGGTTTATTGACCCAGCGTTCGAAAAGGATCTATTGCTTTACCCTTAAAAGATGCTGTTTTTGGTAACGAACGTATTTTCAAGAAGGGAATAGGCTAACGTAAAAACATGGAAAGTTTTAAAGGTATTACAGGACGTTTAGATACAAGTTTTTCTTTATCGTTATTGTTCTGAAATTAGAATTTGAAGAAAATGTTAGAAAAAGTATTGATTTCAGTATTTTGTTATAAAACCATGAAACAAGCAATTCGAAAATCTGAATTTTTGAAATTCACCTTTATACTGTGGCCAATAAATAATTGACCCATAAGGCAAGAAGCAAACATTAAACGAAGCAAATCGATGGGAAATTGAAACGTCACCGTCTCACGCAACCTTTTCTTTCCTCCGGCTAGCGAATGGTTTCTCTCGTGCCGTTGAATTATCATTTCCTTTCGCGCCTCGTCGCTAACAATTAAACGATTTAGGCAATGAATGATGCTGACGGGTGTCGGGGGGAATTAAAAAAAACAGGAAAAAGAACCATCACCATGGTATCATCATTCGGCGCTTCGCCCCAGGATGACCTCCGGAAAAGCGGCGGAAAAGCTGTGCGAAACGACGGAGAGAAACCAAGAAAACACGAAATGATGAATGGTACTTTCGGAGCTGCCCGGCGTCGGTGGAATGATCCTTGCCGTTGCCACCGGTGGCCATTTAAATGAATGACCATTCCGCCGGAACGCCGAGCTCTGCGCTTGATTTCGTGCAATTGATGCAGAAGTAATATTTTTTCTCCTCTCTTTTTCGTCCCTCTCATTCCGGCGGGTGTCGACACTTCCTATGCGTACATATTTAATTTATGGCACACATGCCCACAATTCGGCCAGGGAGGACAAAACAAAAAAGAAGACACCGAAAAAGAACGAGCCTCCCTGTGAGTGACATAATTATAAGGGGAAAGTGTACGCGCTGCAGAGAAGGGCAAAGAAAGCAGAAAGGACCCGTAAAAGTGTCGGTGCGTTCGTGCGTGCGTGTGTTGGGATGATAAAAATTGCACTCGCAATTCAACAAATGGCCGGCGTTGCATCACACCGTGCATTTTGGGCTTTAATTGCCCACGAGCCTGTCGCCTAATGTTGGCCGACGTCGGCATCGTGGAAAAAATGGCGAGACCACGTTCGCTGCCTGCACCCTTATCCAAATCATCTCCGCGTCTCGCTGGTGGGAAGGCAACAGAAGGGGGACGAAGCGAATCGGGCGAAAGACACAAGAAACGACAAATGTATATGATTTGAGTGGGCGTTGACATTTAATTTGCTATCATTATCATTATTTATCGTGCATTGTACGACGACGACGGCGGCGCTTCGGACGGTGATCCGGCCATGTCCTTTTCTACCATTTCCGGGGCATCCCCTTGGGACGCCTCCGGTCGCCTCTGTTCACCTAAAACGGGGTCATTCAACTTCACTCGAGCAGTGCAACAATCATAGACGGGTCGTGCGCTAACTAACCTCAAACTTTTCCAACCCAGCATCGGTGCCGTACGGGGTCCTTTTTATTATGGCCCCTGCCTGCAACGTGCAGGTTGCCGAGGGAGCGCAAGCCACACGTGAGACGATCCCGTGGTGGTTGTAAATGAAGGCACGCGACTTGCGCTGAATGAGCCTGTTTTACCAACGGTTGCGTGCATTAATTATGAGCTAATGGCTAGAAATTTATCGCTTCCTTGGGCCGTACGGTTGCGATCGGTAACTAGCGAAAGATAATAAGATACAGTTTTTGAAATATTGCTCACCGTTTCGGTAGGTTATTATCGTTATTGAAAACAAAATGTCCTTTTATTCGTTTCGTTATAGAAGAAGGACGATCAAATCTTCTGTAGGGAAATGTCTACGTTGTAATGAAACGGACAAAAATGCTGAATCAACAACTTCTTTTTTCAAAGAAGTTATTTTGTGCCATGAAATTCAAAAACCTAACCTGTATTAAAAAACATAAGGAAAAACGACTGTAACTTTCGACATATTTGGTCATATTATTCAGCAACTTGTAATATGTGCGTCAAATAATTTAAAAATATTGGCAGATATCCCAGGCATCCTCAAATTATGTCTAAGGAAGGACTTTCATCTTGCTGAATTCGATCGAGAAAGAAACAGACAAAAATGAAAACCAACAACTATTCAATGCGATAGTAAGATAAACGATCATTAGCAATAAAATGAAAGACATTAAAATGTTTATAAATAGTTAAAAAAGTAGCAGGAACTTCTTTTAATGCATTTTTGTAAAGTTTACCGTTTTAACGATGAGTTAATTTGAGAAAAATAAAGGTAAACATTTCTCTAAATATTGTATTTTCATCATCGGATACCTATTTCAGAACTTTTCCTAGATTTTACTGGAATGAACATCCAATCAAACCCAATTGCGACACGCTCGAAATTGGTCGGAAACTGTTTCATTTGAGTCATTTCACTTGTTTTGTTTTCCTTTGGGGTGGCACGCCAGGAGCACATGATACCTTCGTCTTATAAAGCGTTCCCTTGTCGAGGGTCGCGTACAAGAAGACATCGGCCAAAAACCCTCCCGACATTGTTGTAGTCCCATGTAGGCACGGTGTATCGATAACCGCCGGTTCGAATCGAGAGGGTGAGCAGCTGGCAGCCTCGGCAGTAGAACCAGCGTACCGGGAAACAAGGCGATAATTAGACCACCGGAAAACGCCTGCAGGAGCGCCCATCACAACAATTGGCTAATTTATGTCAATTTCATCCCGAACTTGTACAATTTACAATCGGCACCGGGGAGATGCAGCTCCTTACATACGATTACGATGATTTACGTCGCTGTACGTTCGGGAAAGCCGAGGAACGGCAAGCGAGAAGAACAAGTACGGAAGAACTCGCCCCGGCCTTTCCCGGGCCCTTTCCCGGTGTGGGGGTTTTCCCACAAGCACCACATGTCTCCCCGGTGACCACATAAGGCAAATGGAACAGTCTAATTGATACAAGACAAATTCCGGCATCGCAATAAATCACAACGCCACCCGTTTGGTGCAATTATGAAAGGTACCACTCGGTCGCACCGATACCCGATTGAGAATGGGAAGAAACTAATCGACAAAACAAAAAACTAAAAAAAAGACAAGAACGAGGAAAAGGAACTCGACCCTCACGGTCTTCCCCGTGTCTCGCCCGGTGGCGTCTCGAGGCTACCGCCACCGTGCTGCAGCTTCATTCACGTCCGGCTGCGTCGATGCATTCCCGGAGGAGTTGAAATGCTTTCGGTTGGTAGTTGCAGAAAACTGCAGTGCGCCCGGTATGTCCGGGGCTTGTTGTTTCGAATCTGCGGACGCCGGGGATCGGCCGGGTCGGAATGTTTCCACCTCGCTACCGGGAAACCGATGCTGCACACACGGGCACACATCGGTGCATCGTGAAGAACTGCTGTTTTCTGCGCGCCACGAAACCGCACAGGAGCTCACGTACCACGGCAGGAATGACAACGTGTGTGATGTGCGGATGGCTCGCAAAATCTCTTCATCGTTAAGAAGTGGAAGATTGACTTTTGGTTACGCTTGGAGTATCTGCACACCGGGAGGAGGCAAAAGAAAAGTTTGTTTATAATATACTCTTTATTTTTGATGAATTTCTGTTTTCTTGTATGAATTAATTGTTTCATTAGAAGTACTTGAAATTCTTTTATTTATCTAAAATATTACCTTAATCGCTTTACCCCCTCCTGGGTGGATATGACGCCTTCGAATCTCACTTCCGTTAGTCTGTCAATCGATTGTCGTCATGACAGCGAAAGAATATCGCGTAGACCGCTGACAAAACAGCCCATTTCCCATCCACGTACCGTACGCTTCCTCGCCAGACTTTGACCGTCACCGAAGCAACGAACGAAAATCAGCACACGAGACTTTTCCCCACAGCAGGCCTTGGCTCCGTTCCAGTTTTCTCCTGTCGCTTACTGCGACGAACGATAACAAAACAAAAAAAAAAGACACATCCAGGTACCGTCTCTCTTACATTGTGCACCGTTGCAAACCTTCGTTGCACTTCCTTTGGTGCATTCGAACGTCCCGTCCACCTAACGCCGGACCGTGGTTTGAAACGTTCGCTTTTTGTCATGACGAACGATCGTTTCATCTTTCAGTTTTTGTTTTCGTGTTTCATCTGATCGGGGAGAAAGGAAGGAAAAATCACTAGCGGACAGTATTTGGGCAGTTCCCTTCGTATCTTCTTCGTCTTTCGCGTCTTGTGACGAACGCAAAATGACGCTTCGGACGTCTGCAGTCTCCCCGTCTCGGTGATGGTCATTTAAGGAAGTCTGGCTGCCAGTGCAGTGTTTTATCGCGGCGAGCTGTCGCGAAACGGCCCCTTGGTCACACGATATCAGTTTGAAGCTGTTTGAAAGATTGTCCAGAAAGAAACGGTACTAAGTCGTCTTGTTGCCTAAATTTATCTCTTTGGTAATTTTCATACTTTTCTTAACTGGATTTTAAGCACGAACAATTGGTTCCCGAAGCCCCTTTTCCATCTGGATCTCTCCAGAACGACAAGTGGCTGTTGATCTTGAACCGTTTCAAACCGTTTAAAAGCGAATGCCCCGAGGTATCGATTGTAACAACTGCAACACCTTCCAGTGGCCCAATTGACCACTTGACGACCCTCATCACTCATCGAGCCATTTGGAAATACGTGAGAGCAATATGTGTCCCAAGATTTGTTACCAAGAATGAATTACGAACCATTCGAGGAACCCCTTCGTACGCTTCAAATGTCTCGAAATAGCACATCCTGTGGCGTTCCGTTTGAGGTGTGAAGTGGTCGAAAATATTTTCACCCTGAGGCAATTTAAACGACACCCTTTCGCGATCGATTCGAGTGTGTGAAGAATTGCTTCGGAACTATTTGTCCACAGTCGAGAGGATCCATCGAGCTAAAGGGTTTCTGTCTTGCAGAGTTCCATTTTGCCGCGAGGTGTAATTTACTGTAAAACACTTGAAATAGTTTATCCAGTGGTGCTTACCGCGAACGAATCGTACCATGCGCGTTAAGGGCATTTGAGAGATAAAATGAACCAATCGAATCGAGGGAAAGGAAAAAAGATCGAATGGAAAATGTGAAAAATTGGTGGTTCGATTTTTGCTACCGGATCTTTTATTTCTGATCAAAAACCATCCCGGAAATGGGCTGAGCTCTGGGTGAATGTGTGCTAGTGTGTGCATTTTTATGTTTCATTTTTCCGAATGAACTCGATGTCCGTTTTTACTGGTTGAATGCCTTTTTGCATATATTTTTTTTATCGACCGAACCGATAAGTGATAGCGGGTACGGTTCAGTGAGTTTAATTTTGGCGTAGGTGCATGCTTACGAGCACGGAAGAAGATAAAAGGGACATTTTTAACAGCGTGCACTTATTTGCAGAACAAATATAGACACGTACCGAACCCACAAACGCACGCGCACACACAACTGCACACGGGAAAAAAACATACTGGCAGGTCCTTTTTATCATTTATATTAAAATTTAATTGGAAAAATAATTAATTTCGCTCTTTCTCTCTAGGCGGAATGATTATTTTTGTTTGTTCGTTTTATATTTTTTTATCAGTTGCGTGGGTTTGTTTTGCATTTCAGGGCAAGGTTTTTTTTGTATTATTTTTATATTTTCACTGCTTTCACTCCACCGCACCGCCATTTCCGCGGCACTCTGTCCACCCTCCTAATAGTTTCAGTTCTCTTGAGTTCTGTTTTCTGTTTGCATTTGTAAAATTAATAAATTTCCATGATAATAAATATATTGAAGACCGACTGAATTGGTCACGCCAAGCCACTGGAAGGACACCGGAACGCCGGCAGCATTTCCCTAGTAGCGAAAAACACTAGCAAAACACACGCATCACGGCAGGGACAAAAAGGACAACAGAGAGCAAGCAAACTAACGTACAAACAACAAAAATAGGTAAAAAAATGCATGACCCATCCGAAATGAGAGAGCAAGTGAAATACGGACGAGCATGGTTAAAAAATGGTTTGCGAAATTAATTTCAATTTCCGAGAGGTTTTTCCGAAAAGACCGAATGCCTTTCGATGGCGTTCGTTTCTTTTTGTTTGGCATTTTCTTTTGCATCTTTTCCCCCCACGGTAATGGAGTGCTTTCGTTCGTGGGATGGAGTTTTCCGGCGGTATTGTTATTGTTTTTGTGTGTGTGTTTTTTTTGTTTTTATTTTGACAGCCATTTTGTTTTATTTGTGTATCGTTGCAGCAATCCACAGACTGTGTACGGAAGTTTCGCGTTTCCTATTTGTCTTCAATTTCCGGTGTGTGGCTGGTTGTGTGTGTGTATGTTTGTGTGTGGTTCTGGAAAATTATGTTTACAAAATGCAAATAGGTAAACTCATTTGCTTGTGTTTTTCAAACGATTGCATTTCGGCGATATTTTTACTCGATTGTGGAAATTAGTTTCTTTTTAGATGGTTTATTGGCATTGGCTCGGATTGTGAGCAATATTACTTGCATAAATAGGTAGCCAACATTGAAAAAGATCTCCCCAATCCTTTGTATTTGTACGATCGAACATTTCTTAAAGGAACACCCTTACCATATATCATCGCCCTAAGCTTTTCCGTGCAATTTGTTGATCGTCTTGAAGTTCACTTGAAGACGTCATAATTCCCATTTCATCGCCACAAAAGGATTCGCAGCCTTCCGTCGGCAGCGCGTTTTCACTTTCACTAGGTCAACGACCGACGACCGGGTACCTTCCCGGGGCTAACCTAACCGGAAAACTATCCTCCGGCAACCGACCGTGCTCGTGAAAAACTACTCAACATGCATCGCACATCTCTCCCCTCGACCCTCCTCCGCGCCTCAACCAGATTTTCCGGAGTTTTCCCCCCCAAAAACTGAATGCAGTCTCCGGTAGTCGTAAACTATTCGACCGAACCTCGCCGGGAAAACGGAGCAGAGCGCAGCACATCCGTTTGGACTGTCTATGTGTGTGTGTGTGTGTGTGTTTGGGGCCTCACTGGGACCTGATGGGTCGGTTCTTTTCGGGCAAAGAACCCGATGTGTGTCGTACCCGGATTGCTCGGCGTGAATGTAAGCGTGTCTAGAGAGTGCGAGAGCATTGTGTTCCTCTATTTTTCCCTTTTTTCTTATGTGTTTTTTTCACCGGCAAACTCCGATGCACTGCCGTGCAGTCGGTCGGATTCATATGCGCTGTTGTCTGTCTGGCGGAAAGGAGGCGTTTTCCCAAAAGCACGCTTGTTCATCGACACACACACACACACACACACACATTGGCGCGTGCAGGAAAAATGGCCGAGTAAAACTCAAATCGCATTCAAATGACGTATATTTCAATTTCACTAAGCCAGGAGGTCAAGTTCACCGACGCGCACCGAGCGTCGTCGCCGGTTGGCGGGCTGAGTGAGTTCCGTGACGAATAAATTTGAATTCTAAATCGCCTTTCCGCCGCCCGCCGCAGGACACCCGGGACCGGGCCCCCTCTTCCTAGCCGCGGGGAAAATGGGAAATCCGGACCAGTTGCTTTCCTTGCGTTCGTTGGCCTTCGGTATCGGATCCCGGGCAATCCGTGCCACTGTGAATCGATTGATTAGTGAGATGTTAGGGTTTTCGTTCGTTCTTTTTTTTTCTCTCTACTATTCTCCAGAAGGATTTTCCTTTGTCCACCGATTACCACCGATAAGACACGCCAGACCGGAATGGTGGTTTGTTGCGGTTGGAAGGTGGTAAAAGAAGGCTCACCGAGCAAAGGACCTCATTCGATGCGCTCTAGGGACATTTATTTGAACATCCCAGGTCAAGTGATGGCCCTGTGCAGCTGACGGAGGAAATTCCCCTTCCGGTGAGTAAGGGCACCTTCACCACCACCATCACCAAGCAGTTCTCATTTGACTTTCAAATTATGTGACGTGAGCAAGTGTATGCGAATGCCAAGTGAGGCTCTGCATTAGATTTTCTTCCCGAGAAAGAGAAAGAGGACGATGGCGGATTTTTAGTATATTTTTATGTCCGTAACACGTATCGGGGATCGTAAGAATTTGTAGTCACTGGATCAGCTGTATTTGTAGGTTTCAACATGTAAGAAGGTGATCAGTTACATAAAATTATTGACAGTTTCTGCAAGCAAAATCTAAAGAATGTGAAACATTGTTTTTTTCAATTTTATTTCATGAATTTTCCTTTTTGGCTTTGTCGAAAAACATTCCAATCAAATCTATGTTTTGTGGCCTGTGAAGGAAAATGTACCATCCGGGCAACATTTCGTCTTTCAAAATGAGATTCCAAGCGAAAGTAACACGTTTCACCCTACTCGAAACCATTTAGCCTTCAAATGCGCTCGAATGCCGGGTTTCAGCATTTGTCAGCTTTTGCTTTCGTCAACAGTTTGAACAAACCAATCACATGTACGCGTCATAAAAACGAAACAAGATTTTTCGCTCCCGGTTCACGGCTCCCAAGTTCTGGATGGCGCTCGGTAAGGGCAGATCAAACACTTCTTCGCCAGAAGCAGCAACAGCAGGGATCCCGATGGGAGCCTCCAAATTTCCCTTTCGATACGGTCGGCGCGTGGTGATGGTGCGCTGAAGTGATAGGGAAACATTTCACGACATACTGTCAAAAGTGATGAGTCAAGCAAGAATGCCCGCTCAACCCTTTTTTATTCCCTCCCTGTCCCACCACCATTCGGTCGAGCCTGTTCCGCCCGAGATTGCGTAACTCTTATGACCTTTTTGGAGCGCAGGGAAGCTGCACCGGTCGTCGCCCTTCGAGCTTTGCGAGCTCACTTCACTCTATATTTACTTTTCTCCGGTCATGGGTTCGGGAGCCTCGGAGTTCTTCCTCCTTACCGACCCAACCATGTACATTTGTTTATCGGAAAAATTCCGATTGCTTGTGTCACTCGCGAACGGCAGGACCTCACAACTGGCAAACTCCGGGCTTCGGGGCTGGCAATGGGTTGTCTTATTTAAATAATAATGACATTTTCAAAACTCAGTCCCTTTCCTAGGGGTGGAAGGCGAGGAAACAATAGGAAAAAAGAGATGACGAAAAAAAAGAACAATACTTCACCGCCTTCACGAATGCACTTTCGCGCTCTTCATTCTATTTCTGACGGTTGAATCTCTTTCTTTTTTTTCTGTTTTGTCCTCGAGAAGAATGTCCAAGTGTCTCTCGAGCGGTGGCCCATCTTATCCTGTCCATGAAGGAACTCTTCAGGAACAAAAAAAAAAGACTGCTGATCGTGGGTTAATATAACGGAGGAACAAAAAAGTCTCCCAGTACAACACCACTGAACCTGGACGTGGTTCTTACTTTTGTTGGCTTTTAAGGAACTGTCAGGCCGGAGAAGGTGAAGGATCGACGTGTTGGAAGCGAACCGAAGGGTGCACGAGGGGTCAATGTGGGAAGCCAATGATAAAACAAGGCATAAAACAAGCAAAAGCGGGGAAAAAGAAATGCTAAAGCCGACGTGTTGGCAAATATTGACATTCCATCAAATTTGTGACAGATTTCTCATTATGATTTTTTGCCCCTCGACATCTTTCCCTCGCTTCGTCCGTTCGTGTGTCCTTGTTTCGTGGTTTGCGGTCCTGTGACCTGGTAATGGTGGTTACGGTTAGGGACCGTTGCTGTTTAAACAATCTGATCAACCGGTCAAAAATTATAATTTCGGAAGGGAAACGAACGGGAAAAAGTTGTCACTGTGTCGATGTGTTGAATTTACTCAGGAGGAAATATGAGCTGGATTTACATTTGCATCATTTGAATAAACCTGAAGAATTGCGTGGAAATCTTTCGGAACGAAAATGTCATTGTTTGAGAAACTTCAATCCAATTATGTAACTTATTGATTAGTAATTTATTAACAACGATTAACGAACTTTACTTTCATTAAAGTAGGATAAAAGAAGAGGAAAGGTGGCGTTTCTGGATCCATTTAATAGTACCACACACTAGCAGAGTCGTAATTTACTGTTCGCCAGCTTTTCCCCATTTTCCCTCGCTGATGTATGACTCAACAGCGCAAGTGGCGCAACGCACGAACCCAACCGCAAAGCACATACTTTAACTCCGGTGGTATAAAGATATAAAGGAACGCCCTCCGCTCAGTTCTCGCCCATCTTTCCCTCGCCTAACCACCGTAAGCAGCAAAACCGTACCGCAAGTGTTTTTAATTAGCTCGTTCCGGTGCTGTAAAGTGGCGATTTTCCTGCCTTTCCCGTTTGCACGCACCGCAACTAGGATGGGCGGCACATTTTCCACGCGTTGCAGCGAAGAAAACTCCTGCCTGCCAGCACGCGCGCGAAAGTCGAAAGCCTTGAAAAGCGGAACGGTGGTGGACCTTGGGGTAAGGAAAATGCGCAAAGAACTTGCACCACACCAACAGAAGAATTCCTTCGCGGGCCTACGGCTCCAGCGGTGGTGGTGGTGGTGCTGGTGGTGGTGATGTTGGTTGGTGAAGTAAACCAACTCCGGTCGCCGGAACAGCCGGTAAAGTAATGAGTCACAAAAGTACTTTTTCCCTCGGCGGAGTGAAAATGGTGTTGCAAAGTTCCTGTTCTCGTGGACGGTCTGCCGGTGGGTTGGTCGGTCTGGTGGAAAGTCCGTAGGGGCCTCGGGCCGGATAAGTGGAACATAATTTAGTTGGGATGTAAACTTACACAGTGTGAGTTATTGTTACTTCGTTAGCACAATCAGCGTGGAATGCAGATGTGGCGGCTAAATAAAAGTGTTTAGGTAAATGCTGAATTTCTGGAATTAGTTCATTTTCTAATCGCCACGAAGATTGCTTTCAATTGTTAGATTTTCTATTCATTCCTATCAATTTGTAAAATATTTTTTTCAATTTTTTCATAATCAATAAAACTAACATTGATTTTTTCAAATTTGAACAAAAGTGTAGATTTGATTTACATATTCCACATCTAAAAAATGCGGAAAATATTCAGAAGAACGAATTTCTTGACATGTATCCATTGCAAAACGTAAGTGCGGATAGGTAAACGCCACATAGTTTTAGAAATTTCAATAGATAAAGGACTTGCTGTAGCAAATTGTCAATTATGGTCTTAGTTTTATTTTCAACATAGCATTATTATAAATGTATAATCAGGGGAAATGAAGTTTTCCACCCCAGTTTACAAGTTTCACCATAAACGTGTGTGCGAATTTAAATACTAATTGCAGTGTATATAAATAAGGAGTATATAAATAAATTTACAACAATAAAGCTAAGAGAATACAAACATAAATATTATGATTCAAAAACGGGAAGTATGATTCAAAAGTAGATTAATACGCAATTGTAAACATTTTTAAATTGAAATTTATCACAAAAACGAATCTTTAAGGAGTTTTACTAAGTTTCTAAGAAGCATTTTGCAAGAAGACATTAAGAATCAAAACATTATTAAGAATTAAGACATCAAAACTGTAACAACAAATGTTTGAAACAAAAACTCGAGATAAATACACGTCATTTCTCTTTATTTAGGGTTTTTAATGTTTGTAAGTTATAAGCGCACCAAAAATAATGTTCCATAACATTTAAAATTTTTACACATTTACATGAAGCCTCCTGTGCTTGTTTGTGTTAATATTTTTTCGTTCGTCGGGAAAAAGTCATGAAATTCTACATGAGTATTTGAAACAATTTTGAACGCAATTGTAACGATCTATTTAACCCAACACATTGGCACGTCCGATGAACATTTGGAAATAATTTGCTTTTGTGGTGCCCCCGGAACGTTGCTTATCACGGATCACATACGGACTCGCAATCACCAGTGTTCGCCAGTAGATTTGACAGCACATAAATGGGTGCAAAGTTTAACCCATCTAACCCACCCAGGAACTCTATTTCAACAGTTCCTCCGTCTGCCCATCGGCGGTAGAAAGTCTACAGTTCTGGTTAAGGGACTTGCAGACACCTTCCGGGGGTACGAGCTCATCAAGATAAACAAACCTTTAGGCCATCTCCGGACGCAAAAGACGACCCATTTGCCTGCTGTCTCCGTTAGTGCGCCCGGCGGGCACCTTCATCAAAACGTCATACAGGATGTATCAAAATCGCATTACCATCTCCACCTCCGAAGGTCGTCCGAAGGGAGGCTTCACCCGTGACAAGGCGGACATGCCGGATCCGGAGATGGAAAGCACCCGATAGCCCCGAAGGCTCCTGGTGCGTCCTCCCGAGGTTCATTATCATCGTCACCATCGACGTCCGTGGCCGAAAAAACCCTCGGTGTAAAATTCGCACCGCAGAGGACACCGGACCGAAACCCCGGCAT
>KE524531.1:69302-87898 GCA_000441895.2 Anopheles sinensis | reverse complement strand
CAAACCCAAACCGTTTGGTTATTTATTGATCGACATTGAGACGTATTAGTTATCGAGCTACGGTTGGGATTTCTCTCCTCGGCAAGCTTACAAGACAGTTATGACACGTGTTTCGCACACCTTCGCGTCCTATAAATGTTTGCATCTTAACTCGAGTTCTATTTCGAACACTATGCTTACAAGTCGCTCCCACATTCCATTCGAAAGCCTGTTCTTTTCCAACTTAAAATGCACGAAACCCTCAACAAGATCCATTTATATTGCATTGTTCAGTTGGGCAATGCTGCGTTTGCGTATGTGTTGGACGCCTGATGGACGAATGGCGCGGGTGCATTTTTATGCAATCAGAAATTTGCATTCTTTTATGAGGTGTAGATGAGTTCATTGAAATCAATTATGGTAACAGTTCTTCGGCTCCCCCGGTGACTGTTTGTTTTACGTTTGATCGATTTTATGAAGTGTCTATTCAAATGAGATGAATGTTTTTATTTCATTCCATTTGCCAATTAATTTTTATTTGTTGAACAACTGCACGCGAACCGGATGCCAATTGGTTTGTCGTCGCTTTCAGACAGCTCGTTGACAGTTTAAAAGCATATTTCATTACAAAATGCATTAATTTAAGTTCTTCTTTGTACAACCATAACTATGTAAGAAATTGTAAAAAAATTGAAAGTATGGAAAGAAAAATAAGTGCATTAAAAGAATAACTCCAATCCACAATTAAACTCCTCCGGGAAACGTGTGCTCGAAATATGCATCCATTTAATTGCAACCGAGACGTGCGTCGATTTCGGAAATTCTTTCTTCATTTTCTCCTGCAGCGCAACACGACGCAGAACACAATCGCGTGCCTAAACATTTCCGTTCAACAAATCACAATCAAATAATTCCGAATGCAAATAGTTTCCATTAATAACAACAATAATGATCGTATAATGGAATAATTGATTGATTAGTTGTTTATACGACCGCATCAGCCCGGCAGGGGTTGGGTGGAGGGAGGAGTTCACCCGATACCGTCGCACCTTGTGACGTTTTTCTTCCAACCCACACTGACCCCCGCCCCTTCGTTTTCCACCCGACTTTCCCCAAGGCCCATCAGTGAAGCCTAATACAAACTAACACTTTTCAGCCATTAGCGTATTGCGCACGTTATCCGAATTTGCAATAGTTACGAATGAATGAACTCGATGATTAGGTTGTCGCAAAAGTAGCCCGCAACCCAGCAGCCTACCTCCCCATCCGAGGGTTCCTCCTGGTCTCGTATACCTTTTCCACCCTTCCTGCTGCATCGGAGCGTCCAAACCGGAGCGGTTTGGTGCAGCGAGCCAATTTAGATTGGAGTGCATTTCAATTGGCTCGGGGCTGCATTAGAGTCTGCATTATCACATCCACCCCCCGAACTACCTACCCCCACACACCCCCACATTCCCGTTTGAGTTGGCTTCGCGGCAAGAAAGAATCGGTCGAATAAATAAATTTCAAATTTATGACGTGCAAATTAGATAAAGTATTATTATAGCATGACCTACCGAAAACCTCGTCCATTCCCCGATCCTCCCCCCGTTGGGGACCATCACGCAGTGGGGCTTTTTAGCCGGGCGAGAAGTTCGATCACTTTTCCCATCCAAACGGTAACGCGTGGCCCGCCATAACGCGAGGGGGACCCCGAACGCATGGGAGATAATTTGAAAGGCACAGGTGAAGCTGGCCATTTTCCGGGGGCTATCATTTTGCGGTTAGGTGCAATTTGTTAGCATCAATTACAAGCACAGATTGGCACAGTGTTGCTCGTGGTAACATACGTTATTGGGTTGACGTGCGAGCAGAAAGCCTACCGATGATTTTTACCACACATTTGTGTTAGCGGATATCGTGAATACATTTTGAAACAAATTATTATTATTATTTGAATTTTATTAAAACAGGAAGTAAATATTCAAACGAATTGAAAACAGTTATTACAAATAAGGGTACAATCATTCCATCAACTACTGTAAGCTTCCGGTGCAAATCGTTTGACCCGTCCGTTCACTGAAATGGATTGACCTGCATTTGCACTGCACGTCCAGCCGCTCCGGATTCATCGATGTCCCGGAAAAACCGCCTCCCACGTGCTGGGGCCATCGCCACCGCCAAGCTTCATTATGTGCCGATATCGATGGTGATAAAATTTTAATTAGAAGATCAAAATGGTTTTACGCTTGATTGTGATATGATCCGATGTGCTAATAAAATGAACGATAGTTTTCATTCTTTTTCGCTCCCCTCGTTTCCATTCATTTCCACTGTCACGCTCCCCTCGTTTCCACTGTCACGGATGCTCCCAATTTTAATTCACAGCACATGTTTGCGAAGTGATTGAAATGCATTTTCCCGTTTCCTTTGCCTCAGCCTTCCATCCCCCATCAAGGACCCGTTAATCGCCATCATCGTCAACATGCATGAGGGGGCCGCTTTTCCGGGCGCACGTACGAGCGAAGAAAAAACCACAAAACAGGATGCATTTTGCAGCCGATTGATCGAGCGAACGGAGCCATTATTATTAATTGATCGACGAGTCGCAATCCATTTTTAATAAACCGAGCGCACCCCAAACTCGTGTGTGGTAGTTTCGCCATGCCGCGTACCTCGTGGCGGCCTGGTTGGTGGACTTCACCAATTAATGAGCATTAAACTTAACCACCAACCCCGGCGACCGATGCACAAATGCGATCGTGCATAATGAAGGCATTCGTTGACGCTTCTGTCCGAGCGCTCTTCGATGGGAGAAGTTTCTTCTGCACCAGCGAAGGAAGCGATGTGTTTATTTGAGTGGGATGTTCCTTGAAACACCGAGAAAACAATCTCCATCAAGTACAATGACTTTCCGCAACTTTACCAACACGAAGAACCACGCTTTGGAGCGCCTAATTTTCAAGGAAGTTAATGCCGTTACGACTTAAGAAATGATTAATTACCCGTCAATCTGGGGTGCACGATACGGAAATCGGAGTGAATCAATCAAGTTCCCGTTTAAATGATGATATTACGTTTAGTCAAAATGTCGATCGAAAGATGGTTTGATGGTTTGATGTTTGGTTTTGCTAAAATGCATCAGGGTTGACCCAGGGTGGTTTACGTGTCTTTTGTGTAACGATTCTTATACGCTTAACGAAGGAGAAAGTGAGAAGAATATTTACAATTTTCATTTAACAAAACAAAAACCTTGCATACATGGTGCTGAAAATTCAAAAAATGGAATTTTGTAAAAGGTTTTGACTATTTTATAAAGCAGATGAAAAACCAATTTTATATGCATGGAATGTATTTATGACCACATTTAATGACAAATAAATTTATAATTGAAACTTATATTCCCGGCAGGCTAAAGAGCATACCACTACAGAACGTTTAAAATTGGAAAAGCAATTGTGAAATTTTGCTAATTTAATAGAACGAGACCGCGATCTACGGAAAAGATCTTCACGTTCACCGTTCACGTTTAAAATAAAACTCCTTCGCAAACCTGCTACTCGCCAGCCGCCAGCTTCATGGACGCCATAAACTTCAATGACAAATCGTCATCCGAGAGCTAGGTGAATGAGTTCGGGTTAGTTGGTGTGCTGTGTTTCATTTTTATTATAACTCGTTATTAATGACTTCATCTTTGGCGTGTTCGTACGAGGCGGCGCTCCCCACAGAACACCACCCAACCGTTGCCGGCGGGTAGGCTTAAAGTGTGCGTTTAATGCAACTTTTTAATCGAATCAGACTTAACGTTTGGGACCATCCGACTGAGGAAAAAGAAACGCTCTCCAGCGATCTGGCGGATTAACTGAAGGAGGTGGATTAAAATAAAATAAAACAAGAAACAAACCGCTAAAAACAACGCATACTCAAGACGCCTACTCAGAGGGAATGAATCATTCGCCCGGATGAAACGGGTTACGATTTGTATCGCGTTTACGCGACAACGGGCTCGACATGAGCTTCGCGTGAAAAGTTCCGAAGGTGGAGGAGTTTTTTCGTACAAATAAACGTACAACAAATCGAAATGCAATACAGAACGCCAAAATGTGCATCGAAGCTGGGTGGAACAAGAGTCGGATTGTGTTGAAAAATTAACAACACTCATGAGGCTCGTTGTAAGTGACATTCGTAAGTAACGAATTTGTTCTTTGCCGAGCCGCATCCGTAAGTGCGTAGGTGCACCGATTCGCAGCGGAGGAATTAAGGCTCGATTGATCATAAATACGCGAGAAGATAAATGGAACGATGATGTTTGCTCCTAAACCTTTAGTGTTTATTACTGCAATTTAGCTTTTCATGAGCTCTGAAATATTGGGCTCATTTTGTGTTTCAAAACTTTTAATTATAACTCCGGAATTCTCTTGGTAAGTGGTCAATCTTTCCTACCTTACTCGCGTAGGAAAGACTTGTTAATAATTTTGGATTCCTAAATTTACCCGGCCAAATCGTCGATCGACCGCTGCGTCATTAATTGATACCCCATCGAGCGAGATGTCAAATCTTATTTATGAGCCATTATTATTAATTTACATTCCGTGTAGGATTTATTCGCCAAAAGTTTGTCGAAAGCGAAGAGAGGCTACGCTAATCTTAACCCGCCGTAACTGTGTTATTTTTTTTCTCTTCGTATGGGAGGCGTTTGAACGTTTTTGAACAATTTTCCAATCCTGTTTAATTTCCTAGACGATTTTGGATCGCTTTAGATCCAATAGAGCTAGGAAAATAAATTGAACGGATCATTCAATGCCCAACAAAGCACGTTGGAACCGAAATACTTTCTTGTCTTTCGCGCTCGTTGAAATCTGCATATTTTAGTGAGACCCTACAGGGAAACAGATAACCGATTGGACGGTTTGGAAGAGAATGGCAATCATAACAGCAATCAAAAGCCAATGTAAGCAAGCTGTGATTGTAACAGTTAAAATTATGACTAATTCCTCCAATCTCCTGGTAAATTAACAACAACAAAAACGTAACTCACAAATAAACTTGAAACGTCCAATACGATTTTCTTTATTATTAATAATGCATTTTAAAATCTGTTTTAAGGCATATTTTTTATTTGGACGGCTAGGCCCTATTTTAAATTAATGTACGAAACAAATTACAATTTTATGAGCCTAATGCTTAAAACTAATTGCAGCGTGGCATTTTCTTTTAGTGACAATTTGAAGCGAAAGAAACTAATTTATTACTAATCAGTACACACACGCTTTTTAGTCTGAAGATTCACATTCATCGACTTTGCGTATCATCATCCTTGAAAAAGCCAAAGGCCAATATTGATTGTATTTACGAAATCCATTCCAACCCATCACACTGCGTGAATCCACTATGTTCACGTATACTCCGTTAAGATTGCACTCAAAATAGTACCACCAGCCAAACCTGTCATAACTATTTGGTCGATCTTTAGTAATGAATATTTTACCCTTCATAAAGGACAGCTTATCTGGGGCGGTTCCTGAATACTTTCCAATATTCTTCACGAAATATTGCTCAGTTTCACTTCCAATCTCGAAATGATCGTATCTTGCGTATCTATACATTCCCTCATAATCTATCATTTCTATCACAAGCTCATACTTTTCGGCTGATGTAAGTTGATGAAGATATTCCAGCCCTAGCCAAAACTCGCCGTCGAGGCTTCCGAATCCATCACGGTACTCACTCCAGTAGCGGTTGAATTTTACCTTGCCATTAAATCTATGCTGAAAAACAATCCACCCACCGTCAAATGCAACCTGCTCGCAGTACACCGATACATTTTGCCCGGGGTTTAGTTCGATTTTGTATATTCCGGACTCTTTCGTAGGAATATCCTTGGATGATTTGTAAGGACCCTTCAACGTGATGGTTTTTGCAGGAGTCAGTTCGCTGTACTTTTGCAGAAATCCTGTTCGCTGGTGGAGAATCTTAAGCTGGTTATCATCAAGCAGATGCTTGTGTTTGGTTCCCTGCATCTTCTCAAGATTATTCAACTTTGTAATTAGAGTGTTCTCTGTTACCTTCATACACTGAACCACTTCCTGCAAGCTTTTCGTGCTTTTCTCGAATTCATCTAATTTTTTATGCACCAAATCGGACACTGCCTTCATTTTGTTCTCTACTTCATCCAGCTTCTCTTGTAATTTCACGTCTTTCTGCAACAAGCGCGTTAGTTCATCCAGTTTGCCCACAATGAAATCAATAGTTTGTTCAATTTTATCCAACTTGTCGGTGCGGTTCTCTTCATTTGTCGGAGGTTTAACCTCATCTGGTCGGAGGTTTTTCTGATGAAAGCTTTGGCATGCCTTTTGCGCTTGCTCTATTTCGATGAGTTTTTCTTGCAAAATTTCCAGTTTGCTTATCAACGATTCCATTCTACTAAATGCACGACAAAACACTTTTTTTCAAACACACTAACATACAGCTGCAGCAATAAGTAAAGGCATCAAAAACTCTTCACGGCAAAGATCAAACTAGAAAACGAGTACAGTAGGTCCCCGGTTTACGCTAATGTTTGGTACCGAACGCTACAGCATGTGTCGGGTTTTTACGTATTGCGGATTTCCTCTTCCATATCGTTTATAATAATAAGAAGAAATAATGTAAACAACTCCAGCTAGGTGTTCTATTCATATGTATAGTGTAAAGTAAAAACTTGATTCTACTAAAACAAAGCAAAATTGACCAAACAGAAGCCAAGAAACAACGCAAATCGATATGAAATGTTATTTTTGAAAACATCGCGTATAACGAAATCGCGTGTATCGAGCGGGGACCAACTGTACTTGCAACGCGGTACTTGTTAATAAACAAGAGTACATGACTGGTCGGATAGGCTGCGCGTCTATATACTTAGTTGATTTCGTAGATTGATTAAAGGCTGATTCGCACAGCGGCAAGTGCAAGTGGCAAGTGGCAAGTTGCCGCGTACCTACCCCGTGCGAATCAGGACCTAGCTAGTAACAAGTGACATGTAGCTACTAGCCACTTGAATAGAAACGATCCTATTTTTGCAGGCAAGTAGATGATGGTATTGGTTGACAACTCGTGTAATACAAGTTGAAAACAAAAACTTTTTCGTTTAGGTGATTTGGATAAATTTCGACTGATCTTACTGTAATATTATATGGTTGCATCAATGATAGATCTTTTTTTTTGTTTTTAAAATTTATTAAACATGCGGTTTTCAACGACCAGGCCCAAAATTTAACTTTCCTGAGAATTATTTTTTAATATTACCATAATTTTCATGCAGTCTTTTTATATATTTATGAGGTAAAAAGTTTTTAGAACTAATGACAGCTGGCTATCAAAAATGATGTGTTAACAATGGTAAAGGTAAATAGCAGATTCTAAATTATTTTAGAGATTTAAATTTTAAAAGTGATGAAAACAACTAGAAAACTAAAAAATATGAATTTTTTTGCATGCTTAGATCACTACTCTGTATTATCATATCAAGTTTATTGTTATCTGGTCGATAAAATGAGTGCACCGATGTCTTTCATGGTGACCCTGCACTAAGTAGGTCAAAATTGGTAATTTTACCCTATGTCTTTCATGCCCTAGAGAAAAATGAAACAGGAAAACACATTAATGTACGTTTTATTAAGGAAACTTTTCTGTATTTGAAAAATTTTAGTGAACTTCAAGCAGTATATACAATAAATTTTAAATATTTATTTCCAACTAACCGGTTTAATTTTTTCCGAAGTCGCAGTATCATTGACTTTGCGTATCATCATCCTTGAAAAAGCCAAAGGACGATATATTTTATTGCGAGAGTCATACCAATTCATTACCATGTCGGATTCCGCGTTGTTCTCGTATCGCCCGTTAATGTTGCTGGCATCCCACCAACCAAGGTCGTACACTTTATCGCTTGCAGTGTCCTTAGTTTTGAATATTGCACCCCGGCACGATGACAAGCTATTATAGGCGGTACCTTTCCACCCTTCAATAAGCTTCAGGCTATATTGCTCACTTTCACTCCTAATCTCGAAATGATCGTATCTTGCGTATCTGGACGTTCCTTCATAATCTTTCATTTCTATCACAAGCTCATACTTTCCGGTTGAAGTCAGCTGGTGAAGATATTCCAGCCCTAGCCAAAATTCTCCATCCAGGCTTCCGAAACCATCACGGTACTCAATCCAGTATCGATCAAAATCTTCCTCTCCATTGAATCGGTGTTGAACGACGATCCATCCGCCGCCAAATGCAATCTGCTCACAGTACACCGATATATTCTGGTCGGGACCTATTTCAATTTTATATATTCCGGACTGTTTCGAAGGAATATCTCTGCATGATTTGTAAGGACCCTTCAACGTGGGGGTCTTCGCAGGAGTCTCTTCTTTGTACTTTTTCATAAACCCTTTTTCCTGGTCGAGAATCTTCAGCTGGGCATCCTCTCGCAGCTGATTGAAATCGCCCTTCTGTTCATCGTCAACATTCACCTTAGAAATCATCGAGCTGTTGTTCAATGCTTTCATGCACTGATGCATTTCCTTCATGCTTTTCTCGAATTCAACCAACTTGTTCTGCACCAAATCATCGACTGACTCAATTTTTTTCTCGATTTCATCCAGCTTCTCTTTCAAATCTTTCTGCAACGAGCGTGTTAGTTCGTCCAGTTTTCCCCCGATGCCATCTATAGTTTGCTCAAATTTATCCAAGTTGTTGGTGCAGTTGCCTTCATTCACCTTGGCACTAGGCTTATCTACTTCCTCCAGGTTACTCAGACGAAAGCCTTCACATTCCCGTTGGGTCTGTTCTATTTTGAGGAGCTTGTCCTCCAACAAGTTAAGTTTGCTCATCAGCACTTCCATATCGGTAATTTTGGTAGTTGTACACCTTGCTACGTAATGCACGGACTAAACACTGCTTTCCAATCCAAGCATAAACTCTTCTGCTGCAGCTAAAATAACCGAAATATCTTCTTGCTTTTTACAGTTTTTCAGGCAAACTCTCCTCGCGGCGAAGAGATAACAAAAGATAGATAACAAGATAACAAAAAAACTAGATAACAAAAGATAGCGTTCAATCCCACCACGTGGTACTTGTTAGTGACATGACAGATGGGCAGCATGTATATACTGCCGATTTCGCAGATTGATTAAGTAAATTAAATTATTAACCTTTGAAGCAAATTTTCATTAAAATTGATTCTTTGAACATAATTATAATTTCGAGAAAATCGAAACTAGGTTTTATTTTCAATGCTAGTTGAAGTTAAATATAAAATTAGAATGTACATCGTATTGTAGGCACAAAAAAAACTTAACTTTAAGTTGGGCACGATTCAAGACTACCCCAACGTTTTAATGTTTCGTATTTGTGATGCTTCAAGATTGAGAGTGTCAAATTGCTAACTTTATTTTCACGGTTTTGCACTGTTTTTACGCATAATATTCATAAAGTTTTAACACTAGAGCTGTACCAACTTACATTTCCATTTTTTGTTACAAAACATCGTTAAGTTCTGGTGGTCTCCACGAAAAAATAAGAATGATTTGAAAAATAACTTTGAAAAATATTGCATTACCATCCATGTAAAATTAATCATTTGTAATATTTTTGGTAGAACTGTAGACCAACTCATTTTAATTCATAATTGTGAGAACATAGATTGCCTTATTTTGACTCTTCTTTAAGCTCAAAAACTCTCGTACTCGTACTTGCAGGTGTTTGGTGTAAGAGTGACCATCCTGTCAACACACCCAATCCCTTCGCTTACCACGTGCGCCAGTTCTTGCTTCCAACGTGCTCGTCGTGAAACACGTGTCGAAAAACTGTCCACTTCAAACCAAACTCCGGCACCTGGTGACAGGGCTCATTTGACCCAACCCTCTGCAATTGCTTCTTCGGCTGAAGGTTTTCCACCTCGATCGGCAACGGGGGGAAAAGATGAAGATGATGGCCTTTAATAGACGATGTTCTGTTTTCATGCACCGAGTTGCAGGCCTGCAGCTTGACTGTTTATGTTTCTCACTATCAAATTGTTTTTATGCCAACCCGCCAATCAAGTTTTGCACCAAGCGTCGCAAGTGGATGTCCTCCGTGAAGTATTCCTTTCTGCTGGCAGGTTGAGCGCAACCGAGGACAACCACATGCAACCCTGCGCGGAGAAGACAGTGGAGCATTTGTTTGTGTCTTTCTTGCCTCGGTGCCAGTTTGCCCTGTCCCGTCGAAGGGGACGAAGTCAGACTGGAGGTTTTTCTTGCTGATTGCTTCTGTAATCAATTAAATCGACACACTTGACAAAATACAAATTGCCTCGGCGAGCTGCTCGCTTCGGTGGCGTGTGGGACGGCATGCAAAAAGAAAAAACACAATCTTTATACACTTACCATATCGGCATCATAACTCTCCAGAAACCCGAACCGGTTACGCGTGATCGATTCACTCATATAAATCGTTTAGAAAAAGCGAGTCTTTAAGCCTTTGGTTTCAACACCTCAATTTGATCGAATTTACAAAGATAGAGACAATTAATTCTAATTTCATTTTGACCAACACAGAATAAAGCAATAAATCCTGTATAGTTCGTACGTTTCCTACCAAAGGACGAGGCAAGATGTTTCTCAATCCAACAAGAAACAGAAAATACACAAAAACCAGATGCCGGCCATCGGTAACGAATACGGCGAATGAAATAAACATTCTTCCGCGATTAATAATTCATTTTCTCCACTGCACCGGCCACCAGGGTGCACAAGGTTGCGTCACTTTCCGGTTGCACATATTTCATATCCGCACTGTCAGCTTGAAGGGCCGCGAACATGAGACGATGGCAGACGTACGTACGGACGGACCGACACTCACGTGGCATTTTACTGGTTTAGTAGGTTTTTTTCCCTATACAACACATTTATTCCGCTGGTAAAGGTGAAATAGAGATGAAATTCCCTTTCGATCGCTATGAATCATTAGCTGTCGAAGAATTTCTAAGCGCTTCAACACGTTTGTTTGTGTTTCACTTAAAATACTCCTTTACGAAGTTAAGTGAAGCGTCCCTGAAGCATGTAATAATTTCATTTGTAGCGTTTTGGGATTTTTTTCCCCTACTATTTACTACCACACGTTGAGTAATGCCGCACATTAGCCCGTGTTATCGGAATCCCCTGAATTGCACCATCCCGTGGCGTTTCTTTTGCTCGCGAATCACAGCGGCACCACAAAACAAAGCAGTTTTGTTGCCATTTTCAAAATTACTTCCATTATCTGGCCGATGACTTAAAGTTAATCCGCAATTTATGTTTACTCGGTTAATTTATCTTCATTCCTCCGCGGCAGGGAAAATTCCGCACCGCACAACAATTGCTCTAGCCACTACTACTTTGCATTATGTTTTACTCTCCTTCTCTCTCTCTCTCTCTGGATTCATGTTCATATGTCTTTGTGTGTGTTTGTGTTCTGTCCGTCTTCACCGCATTTCCACAGGATCGTGCCATTTCATCGATGCTTTTCCACGTCCCGGGCTGACGTTTTCCAACCCGTGGCCACTCGTGTGTAAGACGCTTTCGGCTTCATTACACCGGATGAAGGAAGGATGGCAAAGAATTTCCAGCACCGGGACAACGAGCAGACGTGCGAGACGTGCAAGCTAGCCTCAGCCACGGGGCCCCGAGGCAGCGAGTTAGATAACGATAGCCTCCTAAGAAGCAGTCATTTCTAGGCTTTCTATTTGATTTGGTCACGTACGCCCGCTGAGCCTTACTTGACTTTGGGCGGTTTTTGCTTATTTTGTTTTCCCCGTTTGCTCCGTTCCGTTTTGCCTAGCTTCCATCGTCCCCGAAAACGCCATCCGGAGCAGCCAGCAGAGGTTGCCGAAAGGATCCTCAACAATTTTCCAGTCATCATGGATCCACAATCCCATCCTTGCCACGGGACTTGGGGTCCCGGTCACCAACATCCCTTCTACTGCGACGAGGTCAGGAAACGGGGCATTGCGGCAGAGTAGAGTCCGAGTAGAGTCCTTGCCATGAACCAGCGGAATTTGTTAACTTACGGTGTTTCTGTGCTCTTTTCGTTTTGAAGAAAACCGTTGCTTTTTACTTTCGCTTCCATGATTTCGATGAGAGGATGAAAAATCACGAATCGTTTTGAAGTCAAAATCCCTTTCGATGCTCGGAAGCTTGTGGATGGCGGTGCTGTCATAGTTGACTATTTGGTTGGTCAAAATGTAATCATGATGATGATTAGATTGAACGAAATGAAACAAAAAAGAAAGGTTCGTGAATGAAAAAGTTTGTTTGGTGAAAGTCATTTGAATAAATGCAGAAAATTCATTCAAAAACATACGTCATACTTAACTCTCCCTAAACTTACTCTTTATTTGTTTGTCGAAAGATACTGTTCTAAAAGAAAAAGAATGCCTCTATAATTCAGGATTTACCTAACGCAGGCTATTTTGTCTCACCAACGAGCTTCCATGAAATGTAATCTTGAACGAAATTATTCCTAATCCTTATCCCACAATTCCAGGACCTCTCGGACTGGCTTTTTTTATTTATAGAACCCGATTATGAGGCTTTCAATAAAGTACGACCCCGCAGCCCTTTCGGGTTGGATAAGTCATTGCCATAATTCGCCACTGGTTCGGTTAGGGTGCTAAGTGGCTAAGGCATTTGTGTGTGTGTGTGTGCCAAACTTCTTTTCGCCCTCCGCCTTCGGAGCTGAGGTTCTACACACTTCTTCCCGATTTTACCACACAAAACAACAGGCTAGATAATCTTTTGCATCTTGTCCTTGGCGCGTGTATGTGTGGCGTGTATGTCCTTACCGGGTGTGTAGGTGTCCCCGGGACTTCAGGAGCACGCTCTCAACCGCTCGCAAATCCCGCAAGGCATCCGGCTGGGACGCTCGAGCGTGAGCCGAAATTTATGGTGAAGCAATATTTACGATTATTGTTTCCTTAAATTACAAATAAATCGACCGGTTCAAATTCGGCTTTTAATTTTAAACTTATTTCCCGCCACCCAACCCGAGGCCGCCGCTCTTGGGTTTTTTACAACTGGCAAGGGATTTGTCGTTGGGGGCCACCCTTCACGCGCACGCGAAACTGTCCTCCTTGGGCGCTGGAGTAGAAGTCACATTTCATTGTTTGTATTTTAAACGTTCACGTTCGAACGCAGGCACGATTTCTAGCCTGACGATGGCAGTGTCGTTTTTTTTCTTTCCATGCCCGGCGCTTCTTGCGCAGCTTCCTTGTGCTACCCTCAATGCTGAGGGTGAGTTTAAGATAGCGGAAAAAATAACGTCACCCCTAAAGCAGACTCATTTCAGAATACATTTTTTTGCTTTATTTCTCCCTAACGGATTTTTTTCTACGCTTCGAGGGGAGTGAAACATTCTTTCGAGCGCAATGAAAAAAGAAGCCGAAGAAAAAAAAGGTGGTCAAAGAATGAAACACGCCACGCCGGAACAAAAAGGACATTCGAATCTATTTCGATAATTCGGTGGCACCCTCCTCTGGCCGGGAGAAGACGACCCGCCCCTCCCCCCCGTTCGCCTAATCGTACGGTTGTGTTTTCGGTGATCCGGCGAGGGGGACGATTTTCCCGGCGTTCCGGCCGTCCTAAATTGCGGCCAAGACAAATTTAAACTTCAAATTTGTCGCAATGGCTGACTGCACTCCGTCAGACTCATTGACTTCTAATTATTTTTCCTTACCAAGCATTGTTCTGTGTTTTTTTGGATCGCGTAGATAAAAAGGACGAAAAAGATACCGAGCTCCTCGGCTCCTGGCGACCGCGCGGACACTCGGGCGTGTGGGTGTCGTTCATTCCGGCCATTCTGGCACGAACCGAAAGCGGTAAAGCGGTAAACGTGAGCACGTGAGAGTCTATAATTCTTGCATAAAAATTAACGTCCAACGGGGCAGGTTCCATAAACCATTTTGAAGGAAAGATTCCTCCAGCGCCCGCCACGGAATCCTCGAGGAATGCTTCCCGATCGTACACGTAGCGTTTTTCTGCAAGTATGTGTGTGTGTGTTCCTCACAGACCACCTCCACCTCCCAGCCTCCCGCCCATCCACAGTTCGCATCCGTCCGGCTCGTGTCGAACGAAGATAAATGACAGCGAAATTCTTTCGGTTGGCACACGGGCACAAAAAGGAAATATGCGATCAATATCGGAATCGTGGTGGCGGAAGTTGAGCTGGCAATTTTTTTTTCTTTTTGCTTTTTCGCTAGTTTCCTTTCTATCGTAGGTTGGTGTTTTTTTTTCGAACTCCTTGATGCTGTTCGACTAGGCGAGGTCGGGGAAAAGTTCGCTCCATTGCGCTACGTGACCGCCGGACTTCGGGCCGGGTGCAATGGAAACGACACGTGGCTGAATGTTGAATGGGCCAAAAACGGAATCTATGCTGAAGTTACTAAAAGTAAGCTCTGATGAGGTTTTTCTCCCGCACATGTTTAGCCACGGAAAACGTTGTTGCACCTCAAAGTAATACAGTGTAAAACACAAGAACTAACTGAATTAAAGAGTATGTTCTATTCACAACTGGTAAAATATTATTTTCGATTGTTTAAAACCACATAATTTTCAATAAAATGGTTTCCACATTCCTCAAGTAAAATCAGCCTTCAGACAAGTTCCATTGACAGCCAATTTGTGCAATGATTAATTCGCACAACAAACGTTACGTGCTCGATTCGGGGTGTCTTTCCTTCTCCACAGTTCATCGTTGAGTTTTAACTCACGTCACGCGAAGGTGATGCCACATATTTTCATGCAAATTTATGTTTATTCGGATGTTTTCGGCTCATTTTCACGGCACCCCGACATCGACATGCTTCACCAGTCTCCAGAATCACGTTGATGGATGGATGGTGTTTCCCATTTGCCCTATTTATTTTTTCCCCAACCGAGAAGTACCGCACCACCAGGAAGGAAGTGCAAAAAACAGGGCCAAAGCAAGAAACACGCTCAATATTAGTGCGTGATGCACATTTTTCCGCCACTCGACGTTCGATGTCGGTTGAAAAATTTCCCAAAAATCACCAGGAAAACACCAAACTTACCCGTAACACACATTGCCATCGTGTTCCATTGCCCACGTCTCGCAGTGCACAATCAACGCGTTCCGTTTCATGGACCCGCTTTACAGTGCACCGGGTTCGAGCACAAGAAGGGCCGGGAAAATTTCCAATGAAACCTCGAGGAAAATAAGGCAAGGACAGCAGGAAAAAAAACGGCAACCTCTCGCAAACCGTCCGACAAACCAGGGACGCTGTTGAACTTATTTCACGGTAAATTAGCATATATTGTTATTGGCAAATTGATAAGTATTGGATGAATTGTGGAAAAGCGAAATCAATCAGCACGTACGTAGGCCAGGAGTTTGCAAATTGGATTTTCTTGTTAAAAATTAAGTGAGCCTTGCGAAGATGCGTATGTTCGGTTCGATTCGGGATCGGTGTGAAACTAAATGGAAACACTGGTACATCGGTGGTAAATGTTCGTATGGTTGTGGTTTGTCTGAAATGAATTTTGAATTCTACGATGCAGTAAATTGACAGATTTTTCTTTGAATTTTTACCTTAAGAAGCAAGGTTACCTTGCCTTTTATAACAAGAAGATTTAATTACTCAACTTATTGCGGACTTTTGTACAATCAAACATTTTGAAATTCAACATAAAGTAAGAAATTTTTCCCATTCAAAGTGCGATGGATTTTGTGGAGGGATTTTCCTGGAATCTAAAAATCCTTAGAAAGGAAAGCCACCATCGGCCACCGAGGACGTAAAGGGTAGCGCGAGGTAGAAGTTTAAATAACTCGACTAATAAATTATTGAAGGATTAATATTGACTCAGCAGAGCAATAAAGACAATTAAATATGCAAAGTGGAGCGGAATGTTACAGCGCGCCGAGTTTCCCGAGCACAGGGCGAAGCTTAACGCTTGGTGGTTCGGGAAAGACGGTGGAAAACTCCTTTGGCGTCGATGGCTAGGATGATGTTGCCGCCTCCGTCGGGGTGCGAAGGAGCGAAACATTCGCTCAAGAATCTCCGGTTCGCGCGAAAAGTTCTCTGGTAAATATATTTCTTCATCCCGCCCACTCGAACGCCACGGCCCGGCGCCGGTGCCTGTGTCACTGCACCGCGTGGAACGGGAAGGAAAACTCCGTGGACCGATTTCAGCCGATTAGCGGCCACGCTTTGGCACACAACGAGGCGCACAAGGCGAGCGAGCAGGTTTCGGTCTCGGTAGCGTCTAAATTGCTGACGCCGGTAGGAAAAACGTTCGCATCCCCGCATCGTGCAAAGCCCAAATCCAACGTGAACCCTTTTTCCACCCCTTCGCCAAAGGGTACGAAGGTGGGTGGTTCGTCCACCTCCCTTCCTCCTCCTTCAGCAAAAGTACCTTGTTCATGCGAAAAGGGTTGTCGAGTCTCGCTCGAATTCGACGAAAAGCAACCGAGATGGTATTTGCGCTAAGACCATCAAATTGTTCACGCATTTTCTCGCGCATTCCACCTCCGCGGGAAGGAAAATGAGGACTGTCAGAACGGAATTAAGACATTTTTCCCCGTGAGCTGTAAGAAAGACGGACGGGAAGGCGTTGGTGTGTTGCGTGGACGGCAAGAGGATGGAAAAGTTTATCCCCACTGAACCACCTCCACCGAACTCGAGGTGTTCTCTCTGTTGGAGTGCGATTTTCCCCAACTTTTCCGGGTACCCTTTTCCGTTCGCCGAACCAGTCAGTCAGTCAGCTTTCATTAGAAATGGGTGAAAATTTTAAGAACATTAACCCGCAGGAAAGAGGGACCCGGACTGAGCCCGGGAGGGAAATTGTCGTTACATCCTCCAGCCCACTTGTGGGGGGCGTTGGGGTGGCCAACGTTCAGGCTTCCAACTTCTACAAAGCCAGCGGGTCTTTAATTTTGTGTTTATTCATGCTAATCAGCCCAGAGCGAGTGGAGTTGAGCGATGTGTTTCGCGACTCCATCGACCGTCGCAGGATGGGCCTCGTAGCCGTAGATGAGGTGATAATTTTACGCTCCAAAGGCCGCCGATGAGGTTTATTGGTTGGATTTGCCGACAAAGACAAATGTGAGTATTTTTCTAAAGAAGAATTCACTAGCTGTTGAAGGTGGCAGCGAAGAGTTCGTAATGAAATCGATACCGATGAGTGTCTTAAGATGGAATGATGGGTTCAATTTGCCTAATATAGCTTACATCTGAAAGCGAGGGATTAAACAACCGCCGGCAAAGGGAAACGAACACAAGATAATAGATTTTTCTAAAAGCAAATAGGGTAACTGTACCAATAGTGGCGCACTTAGTCGTGTTACTAACAATATGATGAAATTTATAATTGTCTGTATCAGAATATTTTACATATTTATACCAATTATGACCGAAATATCATTATTCTCGAAAAAACATCTAATTTCACCGTTTATCATGAAAAATACACAAAAAATAGCGTTAATTTCTCCCTTGCCGGTTGTTCCTATAATGGTGGTATAGCTCCTATAGTGGTGGTATCGCGTTCCTATAGTGGTGGTAGTACTTGGAAAACTTAGAAAAAACTGAATATATTTTAATTTTAAATTGTTTTTGAAGCATATTTCAAACAGATCGGCCGAATTACTCATAAACCAATCCCAATTGGCTTGGCCATAGACCAATCCAATGGTCTTCATAAACCAAAGCTTTTTGCGGTGATTTATAGCCTTAAGGAAATCATGGCACTCCTGATAAATTCTTAAGGAATCCAGCATAATAGTAGAAAAATATGAATTTTGAAGCTTTAATATATCACGAAGTGGCAAGGTTTATCTTTTGAACACTCCGTGAAAGATCAATGAACATTTCATACTAGTACAAATGACACTATTAGATTTAATTCTTCGTCCACTGTAAGAGCACTCACCCTAATAAATTTTTGTTTAGTTTATCAGGTGGAATGTAAAACTACAAAAAATAAAAAAATAATCTCAGAACAGGGATAAGGAGAATTTAATCCTTTAAAGAGAATATAAAAATTTTTGCTTCCAATTTAATCAAACCTACCTTAACTTAGAAGTGTTTACATATTTAAATATTTTAACTAGTATATTTGATATCCCAACTTCAAATTAATCGTACTATTCAACATGATAATGTTGATACCAGTGATAAGAATAGTGAAAATATTTGTTTTAAATATACCTGTTTATTAAATACACTATTTATTAAGGGAAATTACATTTTTTAATAACTTTTGTTTGCAAACCTGCTCCAAAGAAAACATACTACTGTGGAGTTAGATAAAAGATATTTTTAAACAAAGCTGCAAAAATTTTACATATTAGATTTGTGTTTAAAACAGCAATATTTTAAATTATCGAAACTTGACGTCATTGAGCTATGTTCGCATATTATCCGTCGTTCTGAATCCATGATATACCCAATCATTCGTTCAAGTGACAACCGAAACGTTCCTTTGCCCGTCTGCAAATGCCACGGAATCGTTTCCGGTACCTGAAATCATTTCCGTTCGCACACCACCGCCACGGATCGGTTTGCGGATCCGTTTAAGCGCGCCTCACTATATTATCGCAAGCGATACAGAGCCGAAGCGAGTGATGAACTGAAG
>KE524531.1:53107-69282 GCA_000441895.2 Anopheles sinensis | reverse complement strand
ATCAAACATTTTTGAAATTCAACATAAAGTAAGAAATTTTTCCCATTCAAAGTGCGATGGATGTTTGTGGAGGGATTTTCCTGGAATCTAAAAATCCTTAGAAAGGAAAGCCACCATCGGCCACCGAGGACGTAAAGGGTAGCGCGAGGTAGAAGTTTAAATAACTCGACTAATAAATTATTGAAGGATTAATATTGACTCAGCAGAGCAATAAAGACAATTAAATATGCAAAGTGGAGCGGAATGTTACAGCGCGCCGAGTTTCCCGAGCACAGGGCGAAGCTTAACGCTTGGTGGTTCGGGAAAGACGGTGGAAAACTCCTTTGGCGTCGATGGCTAGGATGATGTTGCCGCCTCCGTCGGGGTGCGAAGGAGCGAAACATTTCGCTCAAGAATCTCCGGTTCGCGCGAAAAGTTCTCTGGTAAATATATTTCTTCATCCCGCCCACTCGAACGCCACGGCCCGGCGCCGGTGCCTGTGTCACTGCACCGCGTGGAACGGGAAGGAAAACTCCGTGGACCGATTTCAGCCGATTAGCGGCCACGCTTTGGCACACAACGAGGCGCACAAGGCGAGCGAGCAGGTTTCGGTCTCGGTAGCGTCTAAATTGCTGACGCCGGTAGGAAAAACGTTCGCATCCCCGCATCGTGCAAAGCCCAAATCCAACGTGAACCCTTTTTCCACCCCTTCGCCAAAGGGTACGAAGGTGGGTGGTTCGTCCACCTCCCTTCCTCCTCCTTCAGCAAAAGTACCTTGTTCATGCGAAAAGGGTTGTCGAGTCTCGCTCGAATTCGACGAAAAGCAACCGAGATGGTATTTGCGCTAAGACCATCAAATTGTTCACGCATTTTCTCGCGCATTCCACCTCCGCGGGAAGGAAAATGAGGACTGTCAGAACGGAATTAAGACATTTTTCCCCGTGAGCTGTAAGAAAGACGGACGGGAAGGCGTTGGTGTGTTGCGTGGACGGCAAGAGGATGGAAAAGTTTATCCCCACTGAACCACCTCCACCGAACTCGAGGTGTTCTCTCTGTTGGAGTGCGATTTTCCCCAACTTTTCCGGGTACCCTTTTCCGTTCGCCGAACCAGTCAGTCAGTCAGCTTTCATTAGAAATGGGTGAAAATTTAAGAACATTAACCCGCAGGAAAGAGGGACTCGGACTGAGCCCGGGAGGAATTGTCGTTACATCCTCCAGCCCACTTGGTGGGGGGCGTTGGGGTGGCCAACGTTCAGGCTTCCAAGTTCTACAAAGCCAGCGGGCTTTAATTTTGTGTTTATTCATGCTAATCAGCCCGGAGCGAGTGGAGTTGAGCGATGTGTTTCGCGACTCCATCGACCGTCGCAGGATGGGCCTCGTAGCCGTAGATGAGGTGATAATTTTACGCTCCGAAGGCCACCGATGAGGTTTATTGGTTGGATTTGCCGACAAAGACAAATGTGAGTATTTTTCTAAAGAAGAATTCACTAACTGTTGATGGTGGTAGCGAAGAGTTCGTAATAAAATCGATACCGATGAGTGTCTTAAGATGGAATGATGGGTTCAATTTGCCTAATATAGCTTACATCTGAAAGCGAGGGATTAAACAACCGCCGGCAAAGGGAAGATAACACAAGATGGTAGATTTTCCTAAAAGCAAATAGGGTAACTGTACCAATAGTGGCGCACTTAGTCATGTTACTAATAATATGATGAAATTTATAAGTGTCTATAAATGAATATTTAACATATTTATACCAATTATGACCGAAATATCATTATTCTTGAGAAAAACATCTATTTTCACCGTTTATCATGAAAAATACACAAAAAATAGCGTAATTTCTTCCTTGCCGGTTGTTCCTATAATGGTGGTATAGCTCCTAAAGTGGTGGTATCGCGTTGCTTTAGTGGTGGTAGTGCTTGGAAAACTTGAAAAATACTTAATATATTTTGATTGTAAATTGTTTTGGAGGCATATTTCAAACAGATCGGCCAAATTACTCATAGACCAAAGCATTGTCTTGGTCTTAGACCTTTGCATCGGTCTCATAGATCATTTTTTTGCGGTGATTTATAGCCTTAAGGAAATCATGGCACTCCTGATAAATTTTCTAGGAATCCAGCATATTAGTACAACCTGTTTGGAAAATATAAATTATGGAGCTTTAATATATTACGGAGAGGTAAGATTTATCTTTTCAACACTCCGTAAGAGATAAAAGAACAATTCATACTAGTACAAATGTCACCATGGTGTTTATTTCTTCGCAGAGCTAGGATTTTATTCCACTACCTCCACTATTGGTACCAGTATCACTATAGGAGCACTCACCTTAATAACTTTTAGTTTAGTTTATCAGGTGGCTTGTAATTGTTAATCAAATTAATGAGCATACTATTAAAATTAATTTAGAATTGTTTACATATTTAAATATTTTAACAAGCATATTTGATATCTCAACTTCAAATTAAACGTACAATTAACAATGCTGCTACCAGTGATGAGTATAGTAAAAATCTTTTTTAAACATGAAAATCTTTGGATTAACAAGCCTTGTAGGGGAAAATACACTTTTTAATATTTATTGTTTACAAACCTGCTCCAATGAAAACATAAAACTGTGGAGTTAAACAAAAGATTTGTTCTAACAAAGCTGCAAAAATGTTACATATAAGATTTGTGTTTAACAGAGCAATGTTTTAAAATATCGAAACTTGACGTCATTGAACAATATTCGCATATTATCTGTCGTTCTGAAACCATGATAAACCCAATCATTCGTTCAAGTGACAACCGAAACGTTCCTTTGCCCGTCTGCAAATGCCACGGAATCGTTTCCGGTACCTGAAATCATTTCCGTTCGCACGCCACCGCCACGGATTGGTTTGCGGATCCGTTTAAGCGCGCCTCACTATATTATCGCAAGCGATACAGAGCCGAAGCGAGTGATGAACTGAAGAGCCGATGAAAAGCGACGGATCATGACACTTTTCCCACTGTCCAACGGTGGGCGACGTTCCGAGAGCCGAGGGGAAATAAATGATAATTCCTCGGGTCCCGAAAACCATTGCACCCCCGGAGTGGGAAGGTGTGCGTTCGCTTTTGTATATTAAACATCCGTTTAATTTCCTGCTGTTTCATTCAATTATATCCTGCTGGTGAAGGTGTCCTTTTCCCCTTTTTTCTTCAACCCGTCCCGGGGATCGGATTTATCTTCATCCGGCGCACCACCAGGCGCCACAACCGTTCCATCATCATCATCATCCTCATCATCGTCATCGTGTGGATTGGACTTCCCGGAGTGTGACGCTCTTCGCTTTAAATATGACTAATAATTCACTTTCCCTTTTTCTCCCACCGAGTGTTGCTTATCACCCCTTTCGAGGCCAATGGCCCGGGGGGGTGGGGTCGCGGTAAGTCTGGCCAGTGAACGAGCACGAGATTAGAAGGCGTTAGATTAGGCGCGCGAAGGAAAAACTCCCACAGCTCTAAATACCCTCGACCGGGCTCGGCTCACGCACCTCGTAATCCTTTTTTCCCGGGCACAAAACGCTTCGAGCCGTTGTTCGACAAAACACCAACCAACCAAACACCCCCGACGCTCGTCGGCCATGCTCCCGGAATGACTCCGCGGCACGTGTCCATTTTCCGGTCCCGTTCCGTCTTCGGGTGCGAGTGACTTTCCAGTTTCGGCCTCGAGCGATCGCGATACACTTTCGGGACGTTATGTTTTATCGGCAGATGAAAGGAAAATATTTGGCCCGGGAAAAACCTTCTTCACCGGGTCGCTCCTTCCGCCGTCGCGGTAATGTTTGTGAGCATTAGGGAGAGGGTAGCAAAAAAAAAAAGAGTGACATCACAACAAGCCAACAACTGAAGCTAATGCCACTCCAGGCTTCGACATCCCATTTTCCGTTGTTGCGTTTTTCTCAAGCCTACCCAAAAAAAGCCGGAACGTCGGCCGCTGGAAAAACAGTTTCCCATTTAGCAGGATGCCCATCTCCACCCTCCGGCTTGCGCGCACAATGCGAACAATTGAAATAGAAAGGAAAACTTTAAAAGAAATAACCAAAACACACGTGCAGTCAATAACGCCGACACGTGCACCGGCGACGGATTTCGACACGTACACGGACGGGCGTTTCGAGATTGGCTTGAGGATCAATTTTGGGCAGAGCTGTAATGCATCCTATCGGCCCTGGCTCCCGAGCTCCCGCTGAGTCCGGAACAACGGTAATGAACCACGAATGAGTCTTTGGAACTTCCACTTACTGCCTAAATGAAGTCTAATGAGAGCGAGATGGGGTAGCAAACAACTGTCAAACACGTCGATAACTCAATCGAGATTGTGAATCAAGTGAATCAATCATTTTATATTAGAATCACTTGTATGTTGACTGACACATTCCTTATATAAATTAAATATTCTGTGCTTTAGAAACGGAATACTTCCTCCTTCCGTTCTCAGAGACATCCTACTCGTTCGGTTTTCTCACGATCCATCCCGTCATACTTTTTTTCCCCATTCACTCCCATCGACCGGACGACGCTTTGATTGATTTTTTTGTTACCTGCCAAATGGACCACATTTTGCGTTCTTTTTTCTCATGCTGCCTCATTTCTCGCGACCCTCCAAGAAAAGCAATTAATCCTACGCTGTGAGATGGGAATCCAAAAACCCATCTTCCATGGCTCCAGATTCGATTAACGTCGCTTCGAATATGTCCTGCGGGAGAAAAGCTAAACAGGAGAACTGTTCCTGCATGATAAGGGAAAACTGATCGCACACCAATCGAACTTGAATCATTTCAATCCAACACCGATTGGTGAATGTGCGTTAACCCGTTAGCAATAATTAATAAACGCTTCGATTCTCAAAACTCCTTCAATGATTTGTCCTACACCACACGCTTACTCATGGCTACAGTTGAGTTTTCGTGTTGTTTTGCTCCTAACCGACTTTATTCCAGTAGCAATGTAGGGCTTCAAACAACTCCTGGGAGAAGAAGTTAGAACGTTGATTCCGGACAAACAAGGAGAGGTTAGAGTAAGCTGTTCGATTCCGACGCCAACCTACATGAAGTGTTTTTTAAGGTCGCACAACCATTAAACAAACCTCATTCCCGAGAGATAATCGGCCGATGGAGATTATTATTAAGATTAATGAACGGCGCACCAGGAACGGTAGCAACCATTCATCAATTCCCCAGCCACGATTGAGACATACGCTGGAGAAATTATTAATTATGGAGTCTCACGTTTGGAAAAACTGGTTCATGCAGTAAAGCAGGACTTTTGTTGGGCAAATAAAACGATCCGTTTTCGATAAGTGGTGTTCTAAATATTGTTTAACGGAGGTACAAAAACAGTATTTTTCCTCTCATACAGCTCACAGAAACAGTTGAGGGTCAAATTAGGACAATTAAATTGAAACAACGTTAAACGATGCAGACAACGTGATTGAAAGGTGCATTCTCACCACCGAAATTCGGGCTAGAGTAGTTCCATCGTTCCATCAATCAAACCAAAGCCACAGAAAAACTGGGAAAGTATCGCTGACGACAAACGTATCTCGGAGGCTTCCATCCAACTGTCCATCTGCCCTTTGGCTTCGCAATCTTCTGGAGCGCAAGGTGCAGAACATCGGATAAATTAATCGTATCACGGCCCGCTGACCCCTTGAGAGCTGACCGCTGTTAGTCCATCAGCAGCCGAATCGGTGGGCTAATTTTTCACCGGCATCAGCAACGGGAACCCTCCGTCGGTACACTGCTTCCTCGCTGCGAAGAAAGGTTCTTCACTTCACAAGACCTCCCGAGCCGTGAAGGTGGAGTGTTCATTTGCTTAGGCTACTCGCAGCCTCCCCTAAGGCTTGGGCCACTAATCAACAGGCGAGGCGCGTCAAAGCGAGCCAGAACGAGCCCTTCAACAGTTCCAAGCCTCCGGTTCTGTGCCTCAGACAGAACACAAGGAACGCATAGGAGAAAAAAACGCAAGTCAGCGCGATGTTAAAAAGCAGGTAATTGATTGAAAACGCTTTCATTCGCTTTCGTCGTTGTTGAAGGAGTCAGCCATCGCGTACTCGCAGCAAGTTCCGAGGTCCTCCACCGAGTTCCGAGGGCTTCCCAAAAACTACCGAATCACGATCCCCGGCGGAGGGGCGCTGCGTCGAGCACTCCAGGGCTTGCCTTTGGCCGTGTCGATGAAGCCCTTGTGACAACTTCTTCCATTAGCGGGAGGCTTAACGTCCGGTCAGGCCCCACCGGTTGACGTGCCTCTGACAGGCGTAAGGAGCGTAACGTGAGAGCCTGCATGCCGCGAGAAAGCGCACCCTCTCGAGGTCCAGCCGGCCCCCGTAAACCCTCTTCCACGCCTCCGGCACCGACCCGGACACGCACATTGCGCCCTCGACAACGGTCTACGATTGTTTACCGAACCGATTCGATTCTGGGTTTTTGTCCGTATGCGTTCTTCTGCTCGCATGGACAGCCATCGGCAGCGCCGATAACAAGCCCACATGCCGGAGGCAAGAGCCTGCCCGTGGTCGCTGAGCTGTCAATAGATGAGCCTTTTGAGCAAACGCCACGCCACACCGGTTCACGAACCACCACTGGACCGGCAGGTCAAGAATGACTGGAATGAAATCGTACCTTTCTGGACGAGCCTCGAAGAAAAGGTATCATGGTGGGATAATTTGGTGAGAGGATATTTGAAAACTCGAAGCATGATTTAATCATCTAATTTTAGAGACCTAAAGAATAAAAAAGAAAGTGTCATTTGAAGGTTCTCACTTAATAGTAAAAAGTTAAAATGCCACGTGGTTTGGTTGTCATATCAAACGGGAATCTAGGAGGCTATAGCAACATCCTTCACTACATCCTTCAACAAACCCATGGCATGCTGCAGCACCGTCGAGAGGGCGTATCTCTTTCACTTAATCGCTGCACCGTGATTCTTGTCAAACCACACACTCGCTCGACAGCGCAAGGATCGCTCAGAACGGAAACCGACGCCTGATGGAATGGCGGAAAAAAGCCATGAATTTTCTCCCGCTTGGTCAAGCTGTTCGAGGTAGTTTTTTTTAATGTGTGTATCGTCAAACAGTTCCCGAAGGATGCAAAAGACCAAGTGCCTTTGTGGACAATGTTGGTTGATCCTAGAGCCTACGTAAGGAACCACAGATTGGACACCGCCAATGTGTGTGATGTAGTGTTGGCATGTTTCTGTTGTCGTTGAATTAATCTCTGCTCTTGGTCTATAAAACGAAATCTTGGAGAATCGTTTTAAAACCCAAATTGATGTTAGTTTTAATGATTGATTTTTAGTTTCGAAAATCTATGTCCCAGGAATTGAGTTCCAAAGTTCAATCCTTACCAGTTTCATACATTGAATATCAATAAATTCGCAAATAAACTTACTCCACGTTGATTCTCGATTTGGGAGAAGGTAAAACCAACCTCTCCTGTACATCCACTGCTTCCCCGGGAGCGAGATGTTCAAAGCACACCGCGACTCGGGCGCGCAACCAGGTATTGTACACGTGCGCATTCCCGGGCGCACATTCAAATGTCAAAACCCATTTGTTCACCGCAGTGTTCACAAAAACATAATACGAAAATCGCTCCTGTTTGTCTTGCTGCCGCTCAGCGAATGGTAAACTTTGCAGTACCTTGCTGCATTTTTTTTCATTTTCAGACCCACGAATGTCCGACCGTTTGGCTGTCCGAAGTCGATAACTTCGTTCCGTACAACTTCTTCTGAGCCTTGGTCGCGAGGAGAAACGGCTGGAAGCCACCGTTCCATATGTCTTTGCCGTCGTGGGCGAACATAAAGCGTACATAATCGTGACTATCAGCAGTGCAGCCCCGGAACCGGACAGTGGACCCACGAGTTGGACTGTCCGAAATCGTCGTCCCAAAATTCGCCAGTCCACCGTGTACCAATGCATGGCCGCATCCCTCGTCCAGCAGCACCTCGTCGGTTCCCGTCTTCTCTCGTTCGGAGTGTCGATTTATGACTCGGTAGTTGAAAATTTATAATTTCGGGTGCCCTTTGTTATCTATAAATAATCCGTCCACCGAAAACATAACTTCCGTCGGGCGCGGAAAGCCAGCCGAACCAGAAATCCCGCCGCTCGGAGACCTTCCTTTTGCGACCGGGGTGGATGGTCGTGGAGCCCGTTGCGGGACTTGAGCAATCCCCAACATAAACCAGCAACAATTTCGCTTTCTTTGCCTTGGCTCCGTTGTAAAAAGCAAAACGAATGGAGGCGAGTCCCGAAATCACGGGTACGACACTCTCTACCAGGAATTTTGCAAATGCTCGATTTTGCGGAATTTCCTTGTATCATTTCTCAATCGACGACATTCGGAACGGTCGCTCCACCGGAACATCGGCTTACCTTGTTCCCTTCCTCATGAAACCCCTCGACCAAGGTCCGGAACGCTAAAGAAAGTGTTGCCACCGTACCCCGAATGCCGGTCCTGGGGTCTCTTACGGCAGTTACGGCCAGTATTTATCTTCCCTGTTTTTTTCTTTCTTTCGCCATCGTTTGGAAGATGTTTGGGGCATTTTTCCAAACGGCAGCAGTTTGTCTTGTCCAGTGTTTTATTATGTAGTTTTTTCTTTCTTTTGTTTTATTCGATTCATTTTCTTTCTTTCTTGGATTGAGTTTACCCTTTTTTCTTTGTTTGATTTCCGTTGGCCGGAAAATTAAAACAATGCGCAATAGGCTGACGCGGTGTCTTATATCACTTTCTTTGGCATTTTCGGCTCCGATGCCGCAATGGCGAGGTTCGGTGTCTTTCTTCGGGGATGATGGGGTCGACAAAAGGACAATATGGCATTGTGTGTTGGTGTGGAACATTTTTGAAGTGCCATGTTTGAGTCAGTTTTCAAATTGATGCTACGTCGGTGGTTAGAGGTCCAATGGTTTATAAACCAGGAAGTAACTGAAGCAAGTTGTTTGGAAGTTCCAGCAGGATTCATATACGCCCTTAGTTTGACAAAATGGTGTGGTTAAAACCGAACCACCTCACCGGTTGCAATAATGACATCCGTCCCGTCGTTGTTTTTACTCACCTTCCGTTGAGGTTTGCAAACAAACCGTCGAAAAAATCCCTTCCGGACATAATCTACCCGATGACGCCAAAGACCGACCGAGGAACGTCCCGGGAGGAAAGGATATTGTAAATTCCAAACAAAGCAGAAAACCCGCCGGAAGGGACAAAACCATGAATCAAAAATTATCAATTTGCTGTCCAGCTCCTGCTTCGGCCACTCGCCCGGATCCGGTCTTCGGTCACGAGGTCGAGTTTGTTCGAGCTCTCTTCGACGCCTTTCCACGACGACAATCCACCTACAATAGCCGGTTCGGTGGCGATGCTGGCCAGCTGTGGTCCGTCCTTCGACCCTAACAGTGGTCATCCTTCCAGAATCACGCCCGAAGCCATCCGCTGAAACTGGAGAATCACGCTCCTTGGAGCACACGAGAAGGGAAACCGTTTGCGAGACGACGACGACGTCGATGTCGATGCTACCGTGGAGAAGCCGGCTTCTTTTCTTGGCCATAAAATTAAAGGATCGTTTATTGTTTTCCTCACATCGCCTCGCACCGGACCGGGAGCCCGGGGGGAGATTGGGAAGTGGAGCGGAGGAAGGGGCCCGGACGAGCTGCGGTCGTCAGATGGGACGACTTGAAATGAAATGAAATGTGTAATTTTAAATTACACCGTTTATGATTATTGTCTTGATAATGTTTCATGTTTCTGCTTTGCGGTTGGCATCCGTCCGTGTGGGTTTTCCACCCGGCTCGCTTTCGAGGACCTCTTTCCGAGCGTTGGTGCGCCTTCGAGCACGTCGATTCGTTGCTCCCCGCGCCCAACATTGATGGGCTTTTGCGTCGGCCTGTGCAAACTGTGCAAATAAGAGAAATGTACACCGCAAGGGGGCGATCTTCATTCATTCGCTGGAAGCTTCGGGCAGAAGCGTTAAAATCAAATCATGATTAAACTTTCAATTTAACGGCAACTGGCGTATAATTTGGGTGGTTGGTCTTTCTGGATGCTGTTTTGCGGGAGTTTTGTTTGAATGCGATCGTTTTGCAAGCCGACATTGTAAGCAATTGGACATTGGAGGTGGTTGCTTTAATGTTTGTTATTACATTTTGTTGTTCTTTGGAAAGGATTGTTCGACTTTTTCTTATACAATCAATTTTCATGTTCTTTAGATCATTAAAATGAGCTTGTTCGAGCTCATAGAAAACCCAGGGATTGTTTGTTCTCAATTATAAAAATGGTTCGATATTTAAACCTGGTTCCCTTTAACCCGATTTGGTTGATTTGAAGTCATATTTTGTCGTGAACTTTACTATCGCTCCAAACTCGCGAAGTTTTAGCCGTTCCCGTAAAGTATCCCCTCATCGAAATCTCATCATGTCAAACTTTTAATTGAATCTTCACGCCTGCCCAACATTATGCTCGGCCAGAGCTCGGAGTCCTTCAACCCCTCCGGTGGTATCTCTTTTTTCCGGGCGTAAGTGTCCTTCGAAGCGCCAGCAGGTTGAGTCGAGGTGCAAAATTCAATTTTTCAACAATTATTTCCCATTGAACCGGATTCGGGTCCCAGAACTTTCAATCGTTCAGACTCCCTCCTTATGCCCTCCGCCCCCCCACAGGTCTCCTGTCATCCCTTTGAACGGGGTGCCCACCCGCGTATTATTCACCTGTAAAAAGGCGGCAAATTTAAATTGAATCCTATTCACTGTGGCGTTCGTTGGCTCGTGGGGGTGTGTGTGGGAAGTACAACTACAACCACCACAAAACCAATGAACGCCATCGACCAGATAAGGCTGCCCGAGCTGGTCTGGCGTGGTACCCAAAAATTTCCATATGAATTCTATCCACCCGAAGCATCTCGAGTTCGAGTTTGGGTTTGGTTTGGTTTTCACTTTTTCATCGTAATTTTCGATTCCAAAGGACACTCTTGAACAGTATGCTGGAATGTATGTTGTGTGCGTGTAGGTGTGTTCGAATGGTGCCAAAATAACGAATGGCCTAAAGAGCCTTCCCTGCCGCCAACACGGTCGAGTGTCTAGTAGTGACACCAATTTTGGAATGGAACTGAATTTCCCTACCTTTTAGTCCTTTCGGTGCGTGTTCCGAGTGAACCCCTTGGTGTGGACCAATTCAATGTAAACGCTTGGTTTGGCATGCAAGAATGGAGTCCCTACCCGATCGACAGGCCTGGAGAGTCTTCGGTGACGTGTTAATGGAATGTGACAGACGCAGGTGCGTTAGTTATGCATTACCGCAAATAGAAGAGACTTGTTTTGGTATTTCTTGCTGGTGCGTGAACCCGATTTGTATGATTTAGTATTTTGTCATTTTAGTCAGGATCACTTTCCACATTTTAAGACAACGAAACATAAGTTTTTGGACAATAATCCATTCAAATATTTCTGTTGTACTTTTCAGCTTGATTAGAAGCTTAATACATGCCATCCCTCTTGATTTTCCCTCTCGGCTACTTTCCTTCGGAAGCAAATCGACCATTGGAAATTTTGCTACAAATTTGTTCATTGGACCATTGTTATGCTTCACTCTCTTGCTCACTTTCCCTACCCGACTCCTCCCTTAAATCACAGTCAAACAGAACATCCCGAGCGTTTATCCGAGCAATAATCGTAAAATTAAAAACAATTTTCATGTTCCGAGTTTTATGAATTATTGCTGCGTCTGTGTCGCAGAACGGGCGAACAGAACGAAGAAAAAAAGCATAACGAACACAAATACATACTCCAAAATCCAGCATCACCAACTCCCGGCGCTCCGAGGAGGGAAGATTCACGGTGGCAGGGCAGAAAGACTTTGGACAACGATGCTTGAGCGAAGAAGTTGCCGCCTCCAGGCACCACTTCTTTTCATTTGCTGGAAGAAATTGTGCGCGCATTACGTCGAAACAAAGCAGAAGAAAGAGGCGAAAAGTTATAGTTGTCCGCCAGGGGATAGCTGCCGTAGTGAAGTTTCTTTTTGAAAGGTCCGTTGTTCAGTGCTCATGATTTCACTTCGATAGAGTACTAAAGAAACGCTGATCAATTTTGGAAACATCATTGTTTTGTTAGCGTTACTTGTTTGTACATGGGAAGTATGATTATCGTATGATTTGGCAGTTCAAACCTATTTTTACAAATTTTTAAAATCATCATTAAATATAGAACGAATTCATCGCAACCTGCGCTTCGGAATCCAGTTCACGTGGCGTGGGTTGGCACACTAATCGATACATTGCCCACATCATCCTCCGGGGGGTGAAAAAAGGAAACGGGCTATGAGGGATAGGAAAGAAAACAAAAGATAAAAACAAGATCCAAACAGTAGCAGCCAACCGGGAGCAGCTTCGCGAATGTAAGTTGTTTAATTTAAAATAACACCAACATTGCGCTAGACGTGCTTGCGGCGGGACAACAACGGATCGCAGAAGAGGTTCAAACAGGGAAAAAAGGAGAAACAGAAAGCGATTCGGAAGATGCAGGACTCACCGTTGACGTTGGCGAGTGCCGCTGAAAAACTGAATGAGTCGAAAAGGCATGACGTGAAGCTGCACGGTGGAGCTGTCTCAGGAAATCGAAGGTGAAGATCGCACGCGGGGATGCGGGCACGATCTTGACGAAGAGAGGCGGGAAAGTGGGCAGCGCGAAACGGCGAGAAGACGCTGGGCCCAGAAACAGAAGCCGTTTCACGATAACGTTTTTATTCATGTTTACTTCACATTGCATACATTAGCTTCAGCGATCTCGTTGGCTCTTGTGTTGGTCGGTCGAGATCATGATGGAAGGGAGTGAAGAAAAGAGCCAGAGAAGGGGAAGGTGAACTGGAGAGAAGCATATTTGTATCGATCAACTTCGGCAAGATGGGTTCTGGGTCAGGACTGAGGCTTGTAGCCTTCGATGTTGCCTTCTCATCCTCCGAAACCTCTCAGTGGCCAATTGCGAGATGTATTTCAAAGATTTTGGCGCACAGTGGGCAAATTGAAGGTGTTTCCTCAAAATATTATTTTTCATTAAATAACAAATTGAATTGGACATCGTTTATGTTAGTGCTGGAGTGAGAAACAATTTCGCTTGCCATCGTCGAACACATTTTATTCGCTCATGGGAATTTTATTTATCCAAAATATGTTCCCCAATCTCACTGGCCGAATGTCTTCCCACATCAGCTCGCAGCTCGAACCGTTTGCTACGTGATCGCGATCTTACGCCCCTACGGTGTGTATATTTTCTTTACCCCACACTTCACGCCTTTCGATACGTCGTTTGAGCATGACTTCTTCGAGGGTCATTCATGGCCGCCGCATCCGGCGGACCGAGGCTTGCACGTCGCCACCGAAACAGTAGCCGTTTCATGAGAATTTCGATTACCACCTCCGCGCTGCCGATCCGCGAACATGAACATCTCGGCAATGGTTCGCGATCGACCTGAAGAGGGTTTCGTGGAACGTTCGTGAATCGAATGATCAGCTTTGCCCGTCGGTGGAACATGTACCGAGGATTTCTCCTATCGACTAAGGCGATACTGGAGCACAGGACTCTGGAGCAACCCACAGAGAAATATGATAAATCAGAACTCAAAACTCAACATCCAACGGAGGCGAGGATTTTAAATTATTGTGTCTATCTAAATCAAACAAGTACAAATGACCACCGTTTCTAAAAATTTGGTTTACTGTTATATATTTTTCGTAGTATTAAACATTTAAAACAACATTTTTATGTCAAATACTTATGGGTTATCTGTTCTCTAAGGTCATCTCTGATTTCCTTATCGATTGATTTACTCACTACCGTTGTGATAAAACTCCCATCGAGTGATTTACGAACGTACGCCAAAGCGGAGTATCTGATAACAGGCGAGGGATTAAAATCAAAGTAAATTAATTTTACAAAATGAACGATGTGGTTCCGGTTTTCGGTCTGCATTTCTTTTTCCTTCAAACGCGCTGTTCATTTACGTCCAATCCAAACATCATTTTCTTCCTTTTTCCGCTCTTTTTTCGTTCAAGGTTTGGCGAGAAGTTTTTATCAGTGAAGATGCGAAGATGGGAAAGGTGTTTGCTGAACGAAGGAGTTTGCGAACCGATGCAATCGATGCCCTCCTGGGTCTGGTGCAGCCCTCACGGAATGCAGGTGTAGAGCACTGAGTGCTTCGGACGGCAGGTTGCGCCATCGGAAGCATTCGGATGTGTCGATATCTGGGAGAGCCATAAATTCTTCCCAAATGTCTGCCAAACTTCTCGGGATGGTATCGTTTCGTTCCTGGACGTTGATTTCAGGGCCTGATGTGGGAAGGAGTTCGTTACAAGCAAAGGAGCAAAGTGTTTTAACTTACCTCCAATGTACCAGCGTTGATTTGGAATTTAGATGGTTAAATAATTGCCTCTTAAAGACTCTTCGCCGTAACGAACTGAGTTATTATGTAACACCGTGTTCCAGTATTCAGGAAAGGAAAACTCCTCTTGAAATTACATTTGAAGCCATTTGAAACCAACTCCAGATATCATTGCGAAGTGATTCCAAGTAAAAAGAAAGGATTCCTTCGTCCAGACACCTTCCGACAGCCTTGACAAAGTGGTCGGAATTTAATTTACAACATTTTTTCCTCTACAATTGACTGGCAATGGCGAAGAAACTGGCCAACCCCTTTCCTTCTGCCCAGTGCAATTTTTGGGGTTATCGAGCCGTTCGACAGAACCCACGACATGTCCGGCTTTTAGCAAGTGTTTTGAAATAGATTTTCACATTCTTAGCCCGTTTGGGTGAAAAAAGGGGTTTGCGAATGGTTCGGATCCCCTCGGACTCGGTGCAAGAAGGACAAATTCGCAAGAAAACTCGATGTTATTTACAGCGCTTTGGTCCGAAATGGCAGAGTGTGGGTTCGCCAGTGCGTGGGACATTATGTAAATTTTCCGGAACGAAATGTGCGTGCTGTCCGTCACGCCGCGTGCTGGAGAAAAGGGGTTGTCACCCTGGGAGGACATGATGTCGTAAGGGGTTGTTCAAATTCCTCATATCACACACACACATGCAAACATTCGAACACAAAGCTACTTCCGTTTCGAAGATGTCGAAATCGAAGACGAAAAATGAACTCGCAGCGCTGGCAGCTTCTTGGCGCAGCACTTCGTCCTCCTTTGGTGAGGACATTATCATTCCTTTGTGAAGGTATGCGTGTCGATGACCTCCCTGGGCCTGGGCGTGTGGGCGTTCCGGGAGTACATTTTTCCTCCATGTCTGACCGGTGTTGTCAAAGATTCCTCCTGTTTATCGAATTGGAACAACTTTGATTGAATGGAAATTGCTGTTTTGCCCATCCGGGACCGGGGCTTTCCGATCGATTGACATTCCTTCGGGTAAATTCGAGAACGAACGCTGCAGGGAAAGACCGAGGAGGAATGGAATGACTCCTGTTATTGTATTAACAGACTTCTAATTTCCGCTCGCACATGACACTTTCGCTACGTCGCCTTCCCGCGCCGGACTGGAAAGCACTCCCCCTTAGGGGACCCGGCTTTTCGGTCAAGGAGATGGATGATCCGGCCTACAACTCTCTGCACAACTTGTGTCATAATGTTTACGCCAGACGCATCGTCCGCAACCCGGTGGTTTTAACGTTCCAAACGGACGTGTCTCATCGGTATGTAAATGGGAAATGAAATTAAATTCATCATGCAACATATTACAATTTAAATCAAACATCATCATATCACACATATTATATGACGATTGTCCCTTTATATTATGTTTATTATCGTGTCGGGCCTTCCCGGGTGGCCTCGGAGGATATTAAACATATGTATCCGGCCGACGACGCCTTTGACGCCACCGGTATCCTTACGTCGTCCTGGCGTCGTGACTGCCTTTGCAGACGGCATTCAATTCCGATTGTGGTTTCAATTGTGGCCTTACCAGCAATGGCGCAACGGGCACAATGAGCGAAGGAACCTCCCGCCTTCCCTAGCCCAAAGACGCGCACATGTACGATTCCTTAGTCTCAAGACACAACTCCTGACGCACGAGACCGACAACAACGATCAGATCCGGAGGGCACGCATTATACATATTCAAACAAAATAATTGCGAATGTGTTTTGATTACACTCACAAGGCACCGCACTGGGGGCGTCCGGGTGCGTAATCC
>KE524531.1:34333-53087 GCA_000441895.2 Anopheles sinensis | reverse complement strand
TAAGGAAGATGCAAAGATGCCCGTAAGAATCACATCCTAACAACATATTTTAAACGGCACCACAACCACTCTCGAATGGTCTCCGAAAGGTCTCCGGGATGTCTTAACTTCATCGCATGGTCGCCCCGAAGACGGCCGGGATAAACGCCAGCAAGATTAGCAAGACGTTGCGCCACTAAACGGGCTGGTGAAAAATGTCCCTTGTAGTAATAAAACGTACGTTTGCCTCCACTAACCCCAACCCGGGGGTGTCCTTTTGCATGATGAACGCCCGTACGCATTCCGGAACCAGATGGTACAAGTTGGTCCCCGCTCCGTCGGCCCATCTCCCGGGGCAGCTCATTTTGTGGCGCTTTTAATTAGTCGTTCAAAATGGCCTCCTATTGGGCCCGGGTTTTCCCGTTCGCCACCGGATGTCGATCGTAACTCGACAGTAAAGATTGGAATTTGATTGTTGCGTGGCTGCATAAAATCGTTTAACTGCCCCCCTTTGGTCTTTGTGTGTGTGTGTGTGGACGGGTGTGAGTGTTTATGACTCCTTAGTGGGTGGGTTTTGCATTATCGGTTCCAGCTGTCGTAGATAGGGGTTTTCCAGGCACTACATGTGCGGGACAAATTGATGGTATTCGAAGCATTTAAGACATTGGCGAAGGAAGTGTCGTCCGTAAAGGTGTGAGAATTGGTTCCATAATCGTAAACTTCGTGTAAAATGCGTGTTTTATGGTTTAATTTGACTTTTAAAAATAGATTCATTCATTAAACAATCTGAGGAACAAGAAATAAAACAATGCTATTTCTTCTTCTCATTTTGATAACAAATAAATTCTTCGCTGACTCAATCATATCGAAATTTCCCCTCTATTTTGGGGGCGGCCTTGGGAAAATTGAGGAGCCTCCCAGCAACAACAACAACAACCCGTGCCGAACAGTTGACCTTTCGTGTGGAACTCAGGAAATACTCATCATCAACACGACGATAATAACCGTTCGGTTTCGAACCGCCAGAAGTCACGCGTCCCATCGCGTCAATCGATCGATACAGCCCAAGTTACAATTAAACGCAAAAATTTTGGGTTTGGCTTCTATGAAAATAAAACGAAAACTTGAAACAATCCAAATCAATGTAGAGGCAAAGAAGAAGCATTGCTTCATTGCATCTTCCCCGACCCGGCCCGAACGGCCATAAATAAGAAGTAATTGCAATAGGTTGAAATAATAATCAACCCCTTCATTAACGAACAGGCCATCATCCATCGGAAGCCAGGGGCGGCAAAAGATCGAGGCCGAAGATTTGATCCTTCCGACCGGGGGGTTACCAGCGTCTCGGGTGTGTTTGCTTACTTTTTCTTTTTTTTGCTGTGTATTGGCCAACGGCGACCGACGGTCTGGTCCGGACGGCGAGACTTTCCCCAGGATGGGCGTCTCCATCGTGGAATGGTTTTCTCCGCGCTGGAGAGTTCGATGATTGCGTTCGATTGCGCAGTTATGCCCCGAATTTTGTGTTTTTTGGTTCTTTCTTATTTAAAGGAAAGTCTTTACGAGGGAGGGGGATGTCCCCAAGAAAACCTCCCAAACGGATTTATTTACGCACGCAATGAGCCGCCGTCGTGTTTTCCCCCAGTTCGGCAAACATAAGGCAAAGGGCAAGAAAAATGTGAAAAGACGAATTCTTCATTCTCCAGTTCACGTTCGTTGTTGGCTTCAACATCTTCCTACGCTACCGGAATACTCAAATTTCACTGGAATGTATCCAAATGGTGGGCAGAATCGTACAGTTTTGGCTTTGATTTTCGGCGGCCCGGCCTCGACGATTATGATTGCGGTTTATTTTTCCGATTACGTGAGTTTAAATAAGTTTAAAAAATAAAATTGAAATTTGCTTTGTTCGTTTTTTCCGTTAAATTAGATTAAAAGATTTGCTTGCACGCTTACCATAATCTGTTTTGGAAAGGATTTACCATAGGCACCTTGTTTTAAAAGCGGGAGCTGGTAAAACCTCAGCTAAACAAATTGTTTAATTTTTCCCTAAATGGTTTGGCATAAAAATAAAGGAAAGAAAAAAACAAACATTAAACCGGCTAGGGTGTACATGAAACTTTTACGGCAAATAACGTCCTTAATGCTGGGTTGGAGAAAAAGCTGTGGTAAAAATGAACGGAGAGTGAAAACAGGGTAAATCCAGTTTCGTTCCTCACAACCTAATAACGATCTTCTAGACAGGACACCATCAACCGAAGCCGTTTCAACCGAAGATCCATCGCCCATCGGGTTGCTGGCGGTTAAAGGACATTCTCTTTCCCTTCGTCCCAATCCTGCTCAACACTATCCCACCTCCGCCCGGCTCTGGCGAACCGATAGGGAAAAATGTTGTGTTTGCATTTTGTACATAATTTTATTTAGTTTGTGGTCTGCTAGTTACCGTACATGCAGCCACGACCGAGCTGTAGCCCGGGATGATGGAAAAATAAAAATCTCCACACAGGGTGGGCAAATTTTGAAAAATATAATTTTAACCAAACCGTACCTCCGTCCTCTAGTGGTTTCCGTCCGTCCGCTGTATTTAGTGCGCCCCTTTTTCGAAAGGATACTCGGCCCCTGCCTTTCAATCACGACTGAGGGAGTTGATTGCACTCCGTCTCCCGTCCGGGATCCTTTCCAACCCCCGCTGTCCACCGGCACTGTTTGGCAGTAAGATTATCATTAGCTCGCTGTGAAGGAAGCGGTGGTTTTGCGTTTTGAAACATTTGCGCACGACGAGGACGAAACTCCCCTTCCCACTCCCTGTCTCGATGCCGCAAAGTCAATGTAAATAACAACGGATAATTTGATTTTCGCCACCACAAATCCTTCGTTTGTTCGCATTTGTGTCCCGCCCGCTCGGGTCGGGGACGGTTCGAGTGTGGTGTTTGTGGCCGTTTCATGTGCGTTTTGAGCCCAGGCGACGTGCGAGGGTCTAAGTAAACGCTCCCGGTGGCTAATGCGGAAACAAAAAGACCTTAGTTAGGTTGACGAAGTGCTCGGTACTTGTTTCGGTGTGCGTCTGTTAAGCAGTTGGAACGGGAAAACCACACGAAAGTGGGGTTCTTAGTCATATTTCCCCCTTAAAGATAACATTTCGTTTAGTGGATTTATATTTAAAACTCTTTTTCTGCTGGCACTAAAATTGCTTTTAGGTTCTTATGCACAATCTACAATATTGGTTGTTTTTATTACATTCTTATCAGGAAAGGTTACAACTAGTTCCAAGCAGCAAACCTTTAAACTTCTTAGTAACATGACTCACTCAAAGAATTTAATCATCCAGAAGAATGTTGCTAAAAGGAAACGAAAACGAAGTTAGAACTCGAAGTCATTAGTATTTTACTAAGATCAGTTGTTTGAATACCTGCACACGCTGTTTTTGCGACTATATTTAGGACGCTCGTGTTCAGTGGTTATGTATTCGTCGATATCAATTTGCTGTCGGTTTTGATTAAGTTTTTCGTACGGAACATTCAGTTGCTCAAGTTGCTGTGTTGATGATATGAAAACTAATGAAATTGGTTCCTGTATACGACCTAGTCTGCCTCACTTACCCTTGTGATTTCCTTTGGTAGCATAGCAGTCAACCCTTCCTCCAGCTTCTGGAAGGTAGGTCTCAGGTATGGCCGGTTGTACCAGCACATGCGCATCATATCGTGAATCTCCGGGAACGCGTTGTCCGGCATGTCCAAGCGGTATCCTTCGTCCAGCTTCCGGTAGAGGTCCTTGTTCGGCATGGCAGCGTACGGCGTTTCGCCCAGCGTGAACAGCTCCCAGAGCAGCACCCCGAACGACCAGACGTCCGACTTCGAGGTGAACTCGCGCTCGCTGAAGCACTCCAGCGCGAGCCACTTGTAGGGGTAAAAGTCTTCACCCACCCCGACGTAGCTGTGGCCCGAGGTCATCGCGGGCAGCAGCCCGACCTTATCGATCTTGACCACCTTCTTGTCGCACAGCAGCACGTTCTCGAGCGCCAGATGCCCGTGCACCACGTTGTAGGACTCCAGGAAGCTCATGGCGCTGGCGATCTGCTTGGACCAGCTGAGGAGATCGATGTAGGTGATAACTTTCCCCCCTGGACGAGCCGTGGAACAGCTTGGCCCGTCATCGGACGTCGTCAGCAGTGGGTTGGAGCTGAGTTGTTCGATAAAATTCTTTTTGTTTCGTCGCAAGAAATTCAGCAGCGTGCCATGCTGACAGTACTCCACTACAACCAGCAGCTCGCCTGTAGCGTGAGAGGAAGGAAGAGAAAGTTCAGCCCCTCCCATGAGTATGCGTCAGCCGGCCGCGAGCTGATAAGCAACCGGGTGGCCGAAAAACTCACCATTACGCAGCCCTTTGGTGACAGCGCCCAGTATGTTGACCAAGTTCAAGTGCTGCCCGAGGTAGGCCATCGTCTGCACCATTTCAAGCGACGCCTTCAGCACCTTATCGCCACTGGAACTCTTCAGAACACGCACCGCCACCTTCTGTCTCGTGCCCTGATCGGACAGTTGGGCCTCCATCACCGTGCCGTATCTTCCCTGGCAAAGCTTTTTGCACATGCTCAGCTGTTCCTTCGACAGCTTGAAGCCGATCGGCAGCTCGGGTGACTCGCTTCTCAGGCAAGGAGTTAGGTTAGACTCCTCGATCCTCACCTCAAACGGTTCCTCAATCGGTGGTTTGCGAGACCATATAGTTAGTAGACGGGCGAACAAATTAACACTTAGTTGTGCTATGCAGTAGACGATAATCATAATCAACGCGCCGATCGAGTATGCAACTTTCACATACAAATGTCTGCAATCAACATCATCATTAGCAGATTTTGGATTTGAGTCTGAACAATTTATGGAAGTTATCCAGTCTGGTACTGAAAAAAAAGAATCCAATTTGAATAACAACCAATGTAATGCAAAAGAACAACTGTTTTCAAAACAAACCATAAAAGAATCCAGGTAAGGCGACCACAACCATTGCACAGAAAACCACGACTATTTTTAACATGATTTACTTTGTAGGAAAAACGCTTGTAAGATCTACACACTTTCACAATTTGGTCTCACTGCGTTGCTTTCGTTTTCAACACCGTATTAAAATAGTACCAAGGCAGGAGAAGGTAACTATTCACTCAAAGGCGAAATAAGTACTGCAAGATGAAATGAACCGAAGCCCAACGTTCGGTGCTAATATTTGCAACTTGCGTCATACGAATGGCATTTCCGTTCATATGTTATCAGACGAATGTATGTGAACCAAAAACGAGCGCTTTTATTGAACTTTAGCCAGCCGCTTATCGGTCATGCAGTAAACAACAGAACTAAAGCCAGAATGGTAATCAATCAGAGCGTTCAATTCGTGAACTGTTTATTCAAATCTCATTTGAGCATATATTCATGACATTTCCTGTGTTGAACGTGAACACACTTTTAAAAACCGGATCTTTCTCGAAAAGAAAACAATGAGTAATCTAACCACATGTAATTTCACAGCCAACCGGTGGGTAATTCCACAAAAACCCATATTGCATTTATGGATTTTTGTATGACGCTTACCAGAACATGTTACACTCTCCAATACATCGAAACACCCCTTACTCTTCCCCTTTACGCTCGAGGATTTTTTAATTAAGCAACCGATAAAATTCATATGACGCAATTTTATGACCCATCGAAAACGGGATTAGCACCGATTTCTTCCGTTGTGCCTTCTTATTAGAATGTCTGGAGTACAATAAAACCTGATTCCAATGTGAACCCTTTCGTGTACAACGAGCCTCTTTTTTAGGAAAGGTTTTTCCAGCGGTATTCTAGTTCGGAATCGGTTCTCTTTCTTACAAATGTTGCCTTACTTTTGGAAAAAGAAGGTCGCCGGGCAAATTCCCGTTAACGAGATTTGTCGCGCGAGTCCTTCCAAGTGGTAATTGTGTGCACACGCAAAAAATCGAATGGGTGTTGAGGAGAGAGAAAAAAATAGATACCCCTTCTAACAAATCCAACCTGACAAACTAGGAAAATTGTGCCGCAACCGTAGACCTAGCAGTAGTAAAACGCCGGAATCCAATAAGAACCCAATGCGACACGCAGTCTGCTCACTACCATTTCCCGTTCTTTTTCTTTCACCCTTTCTTAGGGAGGCGAAATTGTAATCCTTTCGCCAGCTGGAAACCACCAAACGCGCATCCTGTCCCGACGCAATTGGAATTTCGGTTGCCCCGCTTTCCACCCAACAAGGGTGTTGATGAAGAGACGCACCACTTCGTAAGGGGTTCGTCATAGGAGGTTCTTCGCAAATTCCGTTCCGGGCGAAAGGAAAATACGAAACCCAGCACAACACACACATGCACACTTAGCCAGGTCTGTCAATGGGCCGTAAGGTTCCGCTTTTTTCTTACTCCTTTTTTGTGGCTTTGATTTGGAAAAGGGGAAAGTATTTTTCCTTGAGAAGAGGAAAGATCACCGAGTTTTAGCTAGCGTCCGTCAGTCCACGGAGTTAATGAGGGCGAACGTTTAGATTTTAATGTGTACTTTTTTAAAATAGAGTCAATTCAGACTCTTTTAGATTCCAACAAGCGCATTAATTGTTGGTGGATATTTTGCGTAACGGATTGGTCGTTTAGGAATTGATTTGTTTCCAGGAAAAGTAATCGTTTTATCGTGCCATCATTTGTTATCCGAAAAAAATAAAATTATTTTTTCAAGGTGGCTTGATGTATAAGCTTTGTAGCGCAAACTTTTTTTTAAATTTGCCATCTCACATTTTGAAAAAGTAAAAGTTTAGTGCAAATCGATCTTTTTTGCTTCACACCGATCTTGCGGAATGATGAAGAAATGTATCGAAAATCCTAAAATATCAAAAGATACTCAACAAATATACTTTACGGATTTAAAAACAATCTTGAAAACTAACAGCGTGTTGAAAAACAGAGGTCAAAATAACCCCTAAAAACCATTCTAGGGATAAACAAGTTGGTTCTCGGAATCGGTCGTACAAAAAAATCTTCAATTATTTTATTAAGATACCGCTTTAGATTTTACAACAAGCCTTTTTATTGTTTGAAAAAGTATGCAAACGTTTTTTAGATATTAAATGTGAAAATCGCGTTTGGGTCAAAATTACTCCAATTTGATTCTAGTGTTAAGCTGACAAACTACTTATACTTCTAAAAACTTAAATTTATTTGTTCCATACTGGTCCTTGCTACAGAAATCGCGCTGCCAAAGTAAATGAACCAAAATAAATCGTTAATGATCCGATCCGAAAATTCCATCATTCAATGTCGAATCGCTTCGAAGGTAAAGTTGAAAGTTTTGAATGAACGAGCGCACACACATACGCACACAATTCGTACGCGAAAGGACGGGAAGGTAAAAGAAGTCAGGCAGAAAGTGGCTGAAATGCATCTCAAGCTTGTCCCGAAAAAAGGTGGGCGATAACCGGCTTGGGGTCGTCGGGGGGAAACGCCACGCGGTGGTCAACTCGGGTGCGAGCACCAGACGCGCCAGACGACAGGACATTGTGCTACTGCGCCCGACGACAACCCCTTCCCATCCGGACTTCGAAACCGAACGGCGCGCGAAGTGCGACGCGAAAAGTCATAATATTTAATTTGTTTTCACCTTCTGGGTGTTTTGTGATATCGCATAAATTTTGCTGCATTCTGACGTTAAAATTACTGCCGATATTATTACACGCCGCTGGGCTCCGGCAGCCGAACGGTTTTCGGTCGAGTCCTGCCCTGGGTGGAAGTATGTTTCTCATTCATGCTTTTGGCCACTTTCGCGCTCGGCTAGGATTTTTATCGTCCGAAAGGCACAACAAAGCAACAACACTGGGACGGGAAAAAAAGGAAAATAAATGTGGAAATCGAGTAGCGCGGCGTCCAGGCCAGAGGTCTCGTTTGGAAGGTGGATTTATGAAAGTCCTACCGCGACGCGTCCACTTGTCAAACAAATCGGGACATCCTTTACTTCCCCTTTTTGGTGGACGAAGTTACCTCCGTGCGTTTTTGTTTTTGTTCCTTCCCTCCGAAGAGGATTGGTTTTCCTTCCGGCAAAGTACTTTTTGTTTCGTGTGTATGTGTAACGCCACCGTCGAATGGGCCGGCAAGGCGTAATGTTCGTCTTACATGCAAACCAGACGCCAACTCGAACCTGCAAAAGGAGGAGGCCCACAAAAGACGTAACGAACCCGCCGGCTATGGTTTTTGTCCGCGAAATGGAGGCCCGGGCACGAAACAACATCCTTGGGCCGGGCCCAGAAGTCTGCGCTAGTGATCGTAAAAACCGGTAGATGCATGTGTTGGTAGCGAAATTTATAGATTTTGGACGCGCCAAACTCTTGCCAAACCGCCAAAGCTCGGGCGTCTTAGAGGAGGTAGGCCTCCGGTAAGGATGTTTCCGAGGCAAAACTCACTCCTGGCCACTGCGGCGTTGTGGTATGCTTTTTGTTGTTCAATCCTTACCCCTTTCCAGGACGCTTGTGCCGTCAGGGTGTCTATAAATCAATCCCAAGTCCTCACCCGGACCGAGCATTCGGTGTTTTTAATTTTTTAGTGCGACCAAAATTTGTTCCACCGTCAGGACGCTACCCAACCGTTAAACGCTTTAATTGTGTCCACGGGGCGCAACGTTTCGTCCTTCGGCCACAGGAATGCGGCCACTGCTTGTCCTCCGGGCGCGCGGCGGTCAGCGCTTTTTCCACTGCCAGGGCCGATTGATGCTGGCTGGCAATTTGTCTCATTTATGCAAAAGTGCCACCAGCAGCCAACAGCAGCGGGCGTGAGTGTTTCCCTCGGCGGGAAGCGAACCCGACTCGCTTGGCAACAATTTGCTGGCTTACATCCGGCGCCTGCAAACAAATTGCAAAATAAACTAAATTAGGCCAAACGGCCAGGCGATGGACAATGAGTTTCGTTCGCAACCATTCCGGCTGCACTCGTTGCGGTTTGTCGTAAAAGATCACTTCGTTCCAATTAGGACGAGTGCATTCCCGACCGATGATTTATGTTTTCCGAGGAATTTATATTTTTTAAACCAAATTAAAATAAAGCATCAGAAAATTAAACCAGTTTTACGTAAGCTCTACGCTGATTTGCTTTGGTTTTATTGCCTTTTTGTGTAAAGAACTTTAAATTTAATTTCAATGCAAGTCCTTGCTAAATACATTGAACAATTGCTAATCCTGAACACATTCCATTAAACAATTGCTAAAATTCTGTTTTCAAAGCAATAGAAACACTTCTCTGTTTCAGTTGAATTTCAACCAGGAAACACCTTAAATTTACAATCGTCGCACCACTTTTGAGAGATAAAATCGCCGACAAAACACATATCGTTGCGTGCAGTGCCAAAAACTCAAAACCAGAAGCCAAAAAGTCTCCCGTTATCTGCATCTGGCGCTCCGGTCTTTAATGAATCATAAATCAGATCGCCCAAATTACCCGTGATGCAAAATCACGAATCATGGTACGGGCATTCCTGTTTGCTTTTTTTTTTATTCTTTCTCTCTTCGTCATTTTGTTCCACTCGCTTTTCCGTCCACCTTTTAAAATCGCTCATTGCCCGATGGAGTTTTCTTCCGTTTCTTTTTTTTTTTTGTATGTTTATATCATCCCAAAATCAGTGCCCGCCATAGAGAACCGATGCCAACGTTTCGCCGTGTGTATGTGCGGTTTGGGGAAGAAAATGCAAACAACAGCAACAACGAGAGAGAAGAGAAAATAGGCACCATCCCATTACCGCAGCCACGGTACCGTGGAAGATGAGTTGAGAAAAAGAAAAAATTATATATATATATCAGCCACCGACAGTACCTTGTCACCCTACGGGCCACAAACATTGAAAAGGTTTGGCTGATGGGCGCACCGAGAAGAAACGTCGACGGTGGGGTCCCAAAGGAGAGGTGGAAGAAAAAAAAAGCTTGGTATGCCAAAAACGCATGTAACCTGGGACAGGGGAATGTGAGCGTGTGTGAGCGAGCAGGAAAGAAGATAGAGAGAGAGAGAGAGAGCGAATGCTAACCCGTTCGCAGGACGAACGGATGATGCCGAAGGATGTGTATCGAAATTTTTCACATTTAATAGCGAAAATATGCAAATGAGATTTATTTGATACCGCCAGGATATTCCGGTGCATGGTGCACGGAGTGTCGCTCACGGGATGAGAGGGTTTTTTACCCCTTCGTTTTACACACACACACACACATCAGTTCCACTAGCGACCCTACAACAGTGACCCCGGGGAAGGAAAATGGTACACCGGAAAAAAAATTGGGGACCCAAGACGGAGCGGAAAAAAATCGATTCATCGAGCTCCGAACTATAATCTTCAAATCAATATAAATTATTCGCTTACCGGTCGCCCATTCATCGGGAGTTGCGTTTTTTCCTTTCGATCGGTTTTTCGGCACAACGAATTCCAACACCGAACGAATTTGAGGCCTCCCAACCGAAAAGCTGAGAAAAGCGAGTGACAACTGCTCCGTGGGGTTCCGACACCTTTGGTCGAAGGAAAACCGAGACTCGGTGGTGGAAATAACCGTGGTTTGGATAGATGTTGATTGGAGGTTGTCAGGCAGAAACCGCATGCAGTCAGTGTGAATGGCTAAAGATTGTAATATTGTGTCAAATAAAATTATTCTTCGATTTCAAAAATGCAATTAGAACAATTTATGAATGAGTTTTGACATGTTGTTTTTACATTTCATCACGTCCTTACTTGATTATCCAACATTTAACTTGCTTAAAACCTTAAAGAGTGGGCAACTAAATAGCTGGACCTCAAACGACAATTTTGCAAATGTTTCTCCCAACACTGTAGACCGTAGATCGAGGTGTCCCAGCTTCCCAGCCTCGACGTACACACACAGAGACCCTTGGTACCTAACAAATACCTACCGGTTCAATTTACAACGCCTATTCCTCAACCGAGAACCCGACCCGGAAAGTTCCGACGCGTTCGGTACACAATTTTTATGCAAATTTCGTGCAGTTTCATTTTCTATAAATGAAATTGAATAATTGAAAGGTACGAAGGAGCACAAACTATTGACGAGGGAAAAAACACCAGGCCGGTGGCTAGAAAAACATCCCTCTACAGCCTCCCGTCAGTCAGTCAGTGAAATGGAAGGGTTTTCTTTTTTCCGAAGTGAATACGAACCAAAATAGTTTGCTGTAATCGGAGCGGGTTGCAGAGGGGCGGGGGGGGGGGGGAAATATAGATTGGAAAACGTTCGCACACTTCCCGCGCCCGATCGTCATAACGTTCGCCCGATCGATCGATCGATCGATCGATTTGTAGGCAAAGCGGGGCAATTCGAATCTCGGCACCCGTGTTCCAGGGTTGGTGAAGTTTGTCGCCGAAAAGTGTTGTCGAACGGTTTTCTTTTTTACTCCGGTTTCCCTGGTTCCCGAAAATCCCAAAACTCCCGCCGTCCCGAAAAACCATCCCGGCCGAGCATGAATATGTCAGATGTTACTCGAGCATAAATCAAACTATTGGACAGGTATTTCTTGTTCCTGCATAAATTATCGAATGCCTCAACGCCAAAGGATGACAAAACGGCTGCCGCAGGACGACGATGAGGACGATGGAGCCCGACGAGTGTCTAGCCTCGGTGCGTCCCCGGCATGGAAGGGATGATGTGCAAATTGGATTGGATTTGTGAGGAAGGGAAACAAAAAACCAGACATGTGCCCGTGCTCAAGCTTGAATGTTGCATGTTTCGATCAAAATATGATAAACAAGATTTGCATTCATCGATAACTATTGCAGCAGTTTACATCGTACCGAATCAATTAGGTGAACAAATACGTACAGTGCAACAGATGATTTTCGATCCGAAATTGTGCAACGTGATATTTTAGTAGGTAGATTCATATGGATCAAATTGGTTCACTGATGTCAAACCTATTTCAATTTTTATTCTCTTACCGAAAATATTTCTATGATAAGCACATCGTAATCTTAGACACGCGATAGTGCAGTTAATATCCCTAAGGGACAGAAATTAATATTTTTAACAAATCCGACAATGTGCAGTAATTAAGCCATGCGGAAACACTTACTCATTTGATTATCTCAACTTATGGCGAAACTTTGGGTCTGCGAACCGACATTAGCGCCGCAATGTAATGCAATAAAAAACAATGTATCCAAGGCCTGAATTTTGTGGCACTCATTACAACGGTTTCGCGTCCGCCGTAATGTCCTCTTACGATGATTTACACTCGCTCGTTCGAAACAATTAGTTCCACCTAATCACATGTTTCGCGCGCCATACCATAACCGCGGTTCATGAGTTCGCGAGCCGGGGTCTGAATTTTATGTTTCTATCAGCCTCATACTCGTCGGTTCGGTTTCGGGCGTCGGTCTAATGATTACATTAAAAAATTATCTCCCGTCTCCCGGGGGTTGTCTGTGTCAAAGGGGTGTTCTCCCCAGCAACCCAGCATAACGATCGAGTACCGGAATGGCGTATCGCGGGAAGTTCGCGGGGTGGAAAATCAAATCTCGTCCAACCGACCGAGATCCGGCTCGCGCGGCATCGGTGCAGAGAAGTTTTTGGGATGGCGAATAATCAAATAAAATCTTTCAGCACCCCCGCCACCCCGTTCCGTTCTTTCCGCCCTGTAAAGTACACCCTTTTCGAGTAAGGCGCCTCGCGGGTTGGGTGGGCAGATGGGAAAAAGTACATTTATGCGCCCTCGTGCGCTCATGTTGGGAGAACGAAATGTCTTCCACAAATCTAACGCGTCGTAACGCACTTTTGCGAATGTGTGGCGCCTTCAACGGGCAATGGAAATGGATTGTGGGCCAATTAGCTACGCGGTGTCGTTAAGATGTGTGCGTGTGTGTTTTATGTCAACCCAGGATATTTTTCCTTCGGCTGATAAAGAACTAAAACAAATTACTTGGAACGTTCGACCGGAGGGTTACCGTTGCCCGCAAGAACATGCATGTTAAATTGTTCAAATGTCTAATGGTTCCATGCATCCAGCGTGTATCGAAGGGTACACACTGGGTAAATATTTGGTAGTGGTGAACCACAATTTACAATTTAAATAAAAACTTAGCGGAATTTGGGGCATGTGTGCCACAGGGGCAAGTTAGCCACCTGGCATTTTTTCAGTCATAATTTAATTAAATGACCAAATGAGTATACGATAAGTTTATCACTCTTTCTAGAAATAGTGTTCCAAATATCATGCAGAATATTCCGCTTTTCGCATTTTTTGTCTTATATTTTATGCTGCGCATCAAAATGGAGTATAATCTTATGATATTTCCACCAAATTACATATGCTGTCAAATTACATAAAAACAAAAAATCAAGCAGACATGTGTCACTCCGCAAAGCTGAGTCATAGAGAAATTGGATCGTGGGTTCAGCAAAAAATAACAATAATTTTTACGGAAAAATCTAAGTTTAAAAAAAAGTTATCTTTTGGCGATAAAGTGCCATCACTGTTTGGGGTAAGAACGGCACCCTTGTATCTGCTATTATTCTTAAGAGTGAAGCTGCCAAAAACTTAAAAATGTTATTTGAGTTCACAGTAAAGCGGATGGTGCGTAAATACAAGCGGATTTCATCCCAAAGGAGTTTTCCAGTGGCCAGAATCGAAAACTGTGAAAATGGTCGTCAAATAACCGAAATTCAAGGAGACAACTCTTGTCGCCAGTTTGGAGTTCTGTATCGGTCCTTATGAGAATATAAAATGTATCTAAATGCTCTATTTAACTACGCTTGACTTATACAAAAGCTTAAATTAAACTAGGTGGCCTTCTTGGACCAAAGTACAGAAAAGTACGTGATTTTCAACCATTTTTAAAACAATTATAGAATAGTTGTTTTTGCGTTTACATTTCTGAAACTGAAAGACAAGTGAAAAAATTAGTGTGAAAATGTATTTAACGCTTGCCCCAAATTCCGCTATCTTAATTGCAAAGTTTTCTTCACCAATATGAATCAAATCTCGTTGTTGGTCTCCTTTTCTCTGACTGTTTTAAATTAAATTTAAAATAATTCTTATCCTTAAATGCAAGAGGAAAAAAGTTTGGAGCTTAGTTCTTATCTTAACGACTCTATAGCAACTAAAATCACCCGCCTTCAAAACATCGATCAAGAAGGTTCCATCGATGCACCGCAGGTGTGGTTCGCAGCGGCGCAACGATTCAATCAAAAGCCCCTGACAGATAAACCACCTCTAAATCGTAAATATCAAAAACATGCAAATCGCACGGATTACCTGCAACAAGCAACTTAATTTTGTCCCGTCCCGAATCCGGTGGTCCACGACGACGACAAAATCGGGAGACGCAACAGTTTCGCCTGTTGATAAGGAGGTGAAACGGCGGAAGGTTGAACCATTGAAAGGCTCCGACCGGAATATGCTACGGCATGAAATAAATGATCAAGCTGTATGTGTGTCTGTGCGCTCGGTGGCGAACATTCGGCCATCGGCGGGAAAGCGGAAGCTGAAAACTCCAAGGACTCCAACCCGCTAACGGTGGCAGCATAAATCCGTTCGGAACGGCGAGAAACCGATGGCGAAAAAGCATAGAAAACACAGAGACATCAACGGCGCAAAATTCCAGACGTTTTGTTTTTTGAGTATTCCTTCCCATTTTTCAGTGTTTTTTCCTCTCCTCTCCTGTTCTGTCGTTGTTGCTTTTGTTTGTTTGCATTTTCGGAAATCCGGCCCCCGAGGAGTAAATGGCCGAGCGCGAAACCAAAGTATCACAAACTCTGCACTATTGACTTCTAAACTTTTGAATAATTCATGGCGGCTCGAGACGGGACGGAAACCGGGCCGCGCGCGCACCGAATCGGTTTCGCTGTTCGCCATCGGACGTGGATATTTATATTGGTTTGGAGTTTGGAGCAACCTGTTCCAGTGTGCTACCCGACGGTCGCTTTTTCGAAAAATCCGCAACAGGAAGTCGGCCTCGGTCTCGGAAGCACGAGACGGACCACCAACCGAACCCCTGCCGCTACCTGGGGAGCCGGGACGGTTGCGGGGTCGGATGGATGAATGTGTGAGCACGCGAAAAAAAGCACCCGAAAAACACTTGCCAAGAACACTCCTAAAAACCGCGCCGTGTGAACGAGACGCAGCGAAAACATTTACCAAAGAAACGACCTTTGGAGAAATGAGAAAGACAGAGAGAGTGAGTGAAGTAAACCTCAAAAAAAAACAAGGAAAAACATTCACACACATTCTGTGGTGTGGCCCGAAGAAAAAAGTTTATAAATATTCAAATCATATGCAATCGTTCCACCGGAATCATTCCTCCGTGTCATCCCCGGCGGATTGGTTGGATTATGCTTTGGCGCAAGGAATTTTCGGTAGGTTAGTGTTCTGCCGGGTTCGTTTTTTGTTTGTGTTGTTGGTTCCTCCTGCACCTTCCTTTTGCCCATTCTTAGCCACCCCCTTCCAGCCCACTGGTATGGTTTTTCCACCCCGAAGCCACGATGGGATGTGTGTTTTCGGGAAGTTTCACTTTCACACTTCCCAGAAGATGAACTTGACACTTTCTCGGGACCCCGGGGGAACAGAGGGGGTGCCGGCCGGGGTGAGGAATGTCGGGGAATTGGGTCAAGTTCATTGATTTAATTATTCCAAATTTTATTCCGGTTGCAGCCGCGCGGGGCCTTTCTTCTGCCGACCGGCCCATTTCGGGAAGCCTGTGTCGGTGCTTCTAATGAGATGCGCCCGGCCAATGATGGCGATGATGGTGATGATGATAGTGGTGCGTATGGTAATGAGCGGGACGGGGGCCATTTAACTTTTGCCTTACTCTGCGCGGGCCCTGGGGTTTCTTTCGGTTTGTTTTGATAAATTGAAACGGCTCGTGTTATTGCTTATGCGTTGTTCGCGGGGTTTTGTTGCGGTGATAATCAGTAGAAGTGTTATTCAATAAAATTTAATTACTTATCGAGATTGACATTTTATATTTTCCCGAATTGAAGGCTCACATCTGACAAGAGAACAAATCAAGAAATAAAAAAGGAGCAGATTCATAAAGACTAATCTAATTCGAATCAAAGACATTATATAAAATCGTCAAACTGGTTAAAAGTTTACAAATAATTAGTATTTTTAAGTGACTTATACGATGACACCTAAAACAAACTATATTTTTAGTTCAACTATAATTTATGCTTGCTAAAATTAATAGATAATTTTAATTCTCGTCACAGTTGATCAGTTGGTAACTTGATATCTCTCAGAGACAAAAAAGGCGTGAATGATTAACACTGTCAAAACACAACCAGCAAGGTAGAAAAAATTAACAAAAATAACAGGGGATGATCACTACACGAACAACTTGCATTACTAATGCGCACACCTTGCGACGGTTTTTCACCGCACGCTAAATAGAGACATCTTCCAAAACGGTGGCTGTGTGTCCTATTTAAATGAGGCTACCACCTCAATCAACACCACTTAGTCAAACCTTTTTTGCGCCGCTTTCTGGATCAAGGACGCCAGGCGCGGAAAGGCTACAGCAAGGAAGAACCGAACGGCAAAAAGCACACACATACTCAAATGAACACCAGAAATCAACCCTACCACGCCGAGCGGCCAGAAAGCCCCGAACAGACAGGAAACATCTTTATGCTAATTGACAGACGATCAAGTGCCAGTCAACTTTTTCCCCCCCGGGCCCGCCGGGCTAGGTTGGCCATCCCCTTTCGCCGCCTTCCGGTGGCAACCCCGGCATGCGGCATGTACTGCATAAATTTGAATTAAATCTGATTCATTTGAATAATTAGCGGTGGGCTACTGGCGACCCACTCGGACCGGGCGGCCGAAGCGAGTGAGCCAGTTTTCGGGAAATGCCTCCTGCTCGCAGCTCGTGCCGGCCAGGAAGATAAAAAAAAGGATTCTTTTGGAAGGGTTGGGGCGTCCTTTGAAGGACACAAAAAAATAATGCACCGATCATGCACTTGTTCATTTCCGGTTTAGTTTTTCATGATCTCTAAAGTTTCCGAATCAATTGGACCTCGTGTAGTCCTTCTGGAATAAAATATCCTAAGGCGATCATAACGGACATTTAAATATGGCGCCAAATACGTTACAAAGCCGCACCTGGCTTGCTTTGATCAGCGTTGGGAAAATCTCAGAATTCCGTTAAAGTTCGTTGGAATATCAATGTATTTAAATACCCCTTTGACGGCAAGGAGAAGAGGAAAAAAACGAAGAAACCTCTGAAAGATAATTAAATGCCTCCCCACCTATCACCGATCGGCGTCTAACGGAATTTTCCAGCTGCAATTTCTGGGTGCTTTAAATTCGCACATAAAAGTGCAACGGTTGCACGGATGCTTTCACTTTCCTCCACGATCACACGATCCGTGGGCCAAAGGTTTAAGGATGCGACCTCGCCGTGGCGCGCTATCCTGCACCCGGATGCAAATGGTGTGCAGGAAAATTAAATCGCTTCCCATCCTTTCGCTTTCCGCGTGATGCTATCATCAATGGTGGAAGAGAGCAACAAACAAAATAAAACCTTCGTCGGAAGTTGGCGGAATGCCTCGAACGGCAAAAATGTGTCCGATTCCCTGCCAAATAAAACGTAAGTAATCGATTTATTTGCATGCAGCCTGAGAGAGTTGCGAGCAGGAGGGAAGATCGAGCCGCCGATCGGGGAAGGCGAGAGTGCGATGGCAAAATTAAACCAACATGTCTGGCAAGGATGCTCACCGTATTATGCAAAAAAGGATCTCTTCCTTACGGGGTTTCCCTTCGAGCCCGGGCGGCAATCCTTCTACCGCCGTAACATTAATCTCAACTCATTCACGTCCGTGACGTGCCTCGCCAAAGGTGTCCTGTTCCCTCCACTCCCGGCAAGAGATAGAGCGGCCCGCAAAGTTTGTGTAAAGATATTAAAATTTCTTCACAGTTGCGTCTTCCCTATCTTCGATCCGCAACGCAACGGAACATGTGAGATTCTTTTTCTCCCTTCGCATCCGCACCCCTTTTTTTAACCTTTTCCTTTCCCGTTTGGAACCAACGCGGAAAGGAAGATCCTGGGAAAATCTAACCCTTTTTACATATTTTAAATTAAATATATGCAAAAGATGACCCCGTATATGCATAATAAGGGGATGATACTGTCATTGAAGTGCGTTTTTGCGCCTCAACCCCTTTTTGCGCGTGTGTACGGAAAAACCCCTTCCGTCGCCTCAAGGATATCTCTCCCTCTCTATCCCGTCGTGTACCTGCGTTCCCTACCGGTCCCATTAGGACACCTTTCGCCTATGTTTACTCTCTTAGGGCCTCTTCCACACCACTTCAGCTACACTTTCGTCTTGTCCTCAGGCTTTCCTTTTTCTTGCGTTTTTTTTCTCTAAGGATCCTTCCTTGAGCCATCAACACATGAAAAAAGGGATCTTCCATCCCCGGAACCCATGCGTTAGGACCCTAGGGTCGTAAAAAATAATGACACTTTTTTGTCTCGCATGCCCGAAGAACCGGAGGAAAGAAGATACCTTCCACGACAGTGACAGTGACTTGAAGATCGAAAGGAAGATCCTCTCGGGAAGACGTCCTGCGGGAAAGGGCGCTGGGAGGTGGAAAATGTTGCCACCAGCGTTACGATACATGCAGGAAAAACTAACCAAATTACTTCCTCCATCACCGGGAAGGGTGCCGACTGTCCCTGTTTGCCACGACGAACTAATCTGCTTCGAATCGGGTGCGGCAGCCCTTCATCACCTGTGTGCCGGCGCGTTCGTTCCGATGTAG